>JABTTQ020000411.1:0-500730 GCA_016081115.2 Rehmannia glutinosa
TTTTTTGAAGTATCCCTGATTCAAGCGTTTTGAATTCTTCCACCGATCGTGGCTCGCCTCCGTAAATGCCCCGGAATGGCATCCGTGTCTTTCCTGCGGAATTATCCGTATATTGTTTAATATATCCATCACCTGATTATCCATTTTTCCTTCGACCTTCTTCATCCCCTGTTTTTCTACGATTTTTCTCTTCTCGCATAGGTACAACAGAGTGTTGAAGCAGCAGAGTTATCGAAGTTTCTTTGATTATGTCACCGTGATGCTTGCTGGAGGCGTGTCGCTGAAACATTAGAGTCATATCTTTTGAACCTTCCTCAATCGCTTCCCTTTTCTTTCTTTCTCGTTTCTTCAATTGTTTTCTTATTCTTCTCAACATTTGTGTCCTTTTCTTTCTCATCTCATTGACCCATTCATGTCTTGTAGGTATTCCTTCCCCTTTTTGGCATCATCAAAGGAGAGGAACCCCGGGAACATGCCGAAAGAAACATGAAATCTAGGCGGCGATAGGCGAGTTTTGCTTGAGTCTTGCGGAGTATGTTGATGAAATTCTAAGCGGGTGGCTTTAGATTCGGTGCCACTAGCTTCATTTCACCATGAGAAGGCGAATTTGTTGTTCATATTTTCCTCACGCCGCATAAGTTCTTTTTCTCGTGAAATTCTCGCAGCTAGTTCCATTTCGGTGTTGTGGGAGGCATGCATTCTCACAATGTTTTCTTGTATTCTCCTCTTCATGTCAAAGATTATCGGCGCTCCGGATCAATATTTTGTTGTACAATGCCTTAAAATATCGACTTGTTCTACCGGATCGTGATCTTGTTGCGCTGACACCATTCACGATTCTAACCACTATTCCCAGACGGGTCAGAAGATTGGCATCCCTATCGGCCCGACCAGATATCCAATGTGGCCTGGTGCCGTTCTACCTTCTCAATCTATGCAAAGATTGTCTTGAAGACCTCTCGCATTTCAATTTGCCACCTCGGTCTGGCGGCTAAGCATCAAAATCAAAGTCATTGGGACGATACTATCGTGGGAATAACGAGGTCGTCGGACGTTGAAGCGTCGTTGTTCTCGAAGCCGCTTTCTTCATCAAGTTCAGCGACTCAATAGAGAAAGGAAAGTTTCTTCAAATGCATCATCACGGACATATGGTATAGATTCCTCCATTACTCGTGATCGTGATATTCAGTTGAGTGGAATCGATGTAGCTTTGGTAGCCTGTCGGCATAACTCGGTTTTCAACTGGGCCTTGGTGAGTGGCTTGGTTGCGGTGATCGAGCCTTCGGCGATGTCTTGCCGGCCTTCTTCGCCTCAGTTGATTCTGCTAAATGAATTTGTTGTTCCTCGTTGCACCATCGCGTCATCGGAAGATGATGAGTCTTGAAGACTGGCTCATCATTAAAGTTGAATGTTTAACAAGTAGCCTTGAGATCCGGCTTGCTCATACTTGGTAGAGCGCCCTTAGTAGTCTTTTTGATGTGCGGTTGGGGTAGACTCAACTTCATCTACGATCCGGGAAGGTTGTATCAGGATCATCTGGGAATCATGAAGAGTAATCGATTTCTCCTCTCGAATCAACAATTATGGTTTGAGGAATGCTCTTATCTCCTGGATTTTTACCTAGGAAGTCTCAACCTCCCTTAGGCCTTCATTACCTCCCATAGTCTCAATCGCAGTGGGGCCTTATACAATCCCTTCGACAGCGCACTGTCTTGTGGTCTTCTACGCATGGCATCGGCATCCACAGTGAGTCTCAACTCCGTGGATTGCACTTTCGATGCCTAGAGTGTTAACTCCCGGCGAGAACCTCTCCGTGCCTCGATCGCATCAACAACGCCCTCGGCCTGGCGGAACAGTTGGCACTTCAATTTGAGATAGTCTTAATCGCCCGAGCTTCGGTGGACAACTTGCCGTGTTATCTTTTTCTTCTTCCTTCTCCACTTCGCCTCCTAGATTCATGGTGGAGTCTCGCCGCAAAGATCCTCCGGCCTAGATGCGGTGGAGTGAGTTTCCCCTTTAGCCGGCTCACCCGGTGAATGACTTATATTGGGGTCACTATGCCCGGATTCGACTTCGTCAAATGAGTGGTCGATCGTAGGGGCGGGTGGTAAGACACCTTCAGCAGGGTTGGCTCAACTTGGGTGCCCAAATTCCAGCGTGTCATCGCCACTCCCTTAGATCTGTCTTCTCGAGTGAATCTGGGAAGTGGTTGCAAAGAATAATGTAAGAGTAATCACCGTACCACTCCCAATGGATCAATTTCATTGTGATTTGGAAGACTCTCTGGTCCTTCCTCGGATGTTGCTCATGCATCATTTTGGACTCCAAAGATGGCTTCTTTGATATCCAATTACTCCTTTGCAAAGAACCAGGATCCACGCCCTCATCACCTGCCTCGAAAGAACATCTATGTGTGGGTGAGTGTGATCGCTGGTTTCGATAAGAGAATAGATCTTGGCTTTCTCACGCGCCTCGCATCCTCACCGCTTCGCTCGTTTGTTTTCCTTCCGGATTTGCGGCAAGATGTTAATACGCTTATCCTCATCCAGGGCTTGCAAAGATGGTATTAACTTCAAGAAACCAAGAGTTCTTCTTCCTCATCAATGAACTCGGGTGTTCAAACCGCACCCTCAGAGTGACCGAGCTTCCATTTCCTCCATGCTCTTAGACGATTTTGGATGTCCGGGTACAATGGAGAGCACATGATTACATCATCATCTTCATCCTCTCCTCGTTGCCTCTTCCTTCTCGTGAATGGAGGGTAGCAAACTCACGCTTCTTTACCTCAGCAGCCGTGTCGCAGTGGAGATATCCGTCCGACAGGGGATTCTCATTGTCTCACCGCTTGTTCCTCGCTTGTTTGTCCATAACTGGTCTTCATTTGCCTCACGATCGACCAATGAGACTTGGTTGCTTTCATCAATAATTTCGAGATCGCATGTAGAACCCCGAAATTTCGACTACTTATAAACAGTTTAATTTATTATATAGATTTATTTTATATGGTATTTACTTATAATATAAATTTTGAGTGCAACCCAAATTTTATTTTAGAAATATATATTAAGAATATCGTAATTTACTTATTGAAGTACCGAGTATCTTAGGATTTTAGTTGGAACATATATTTATTTAAATTATAATCGATCTAAACATAAGAGGGATGAACGCATATATTGTATAAGTACACACTCTCATCTTATTGAGAAACATATAAGTGATATTATATAAATAGTTGAAGATAAGTTTAACACTAACTACTTAGGGAAGAGGATAAGATTACTAGTAGCTGTGCACGTGTTCAATCATTTCACAAAGAATAACCATGTAATCCCTTTTATATAGGACGTGGCATGCATGCAACTCTTATTATCATATTAAGACAAATGCCTACCAAACTGATACATACATATATATATATATACATATATATATATATATATATATATATACTTAACCAAACACCTCATGCTTTAATTTGATAAAATTATTATATATTGATTAGCCAATCATTAGATGATGACAAGTGGATGGCCTAGATTATGGAATATTTCTATTTATAGTACCATTGGTACGTTCAGCAAGTAGCAATTAAGCAATACAGAAAGTTTGTTAGTTAATATATTCCTTTTGTATCTATTACCTTTCTTCTTCACATGGATACTGCTGCCATGAATATGCAGCTTCTCTTGAAAATCCATCAATATACATATATGATTAGGTAGAAATGTGTACGGAGAGATAACAAAAGAGAAAGGATAAGAAAGAATAAAAGAATAGGCAACATAGAGTGAGAGCAACAAGGAGAAATAGTAGAGAAGGAAAAGGAAGAACGAGAACCAAGTTCACGCGAGCCGCAATATGTGAGTGACTTTCTTGTTCTTTTCTTGATGTGTATAGCTATAAAATCTAGAGAAAATATATATACATCTACTATGGTGAATATTCTTGATTCTAGGGTATAAAATCACCACTAATTCCTTAAATCATTGATCTACGGAACCACCGAATAGAAACCCTAAACTGCAATTATCCTTAGTTTTGCTGTGCGAACAACCCGTGCCGCGACGCTTCGTCCTTGAGCTGCGGGGCGAGCTATATCTTTTCAAGCTAGCCATTCACCTTCTTGATTAAATAATTATGAGCTTTGTCAGTTTTTTTTTCCTCTAATTCTTATACGTTGTACAAAGGAGAGATTAACCAAATGGTGATGAGAATAAATTTTTACATTTCATATCTTGATATAATTGGCCTGAATTCTAAAAGTCATGTGATTACTCTAAACCATGTTCAATAGCTACCTTAATGAATTACTTACCACCCTGTGAGTTATACGCCAACTAGAGTCTAGGAATATCATATTCCTTTACAGATAGAATGTTGTTTACAATCTCTAGTTGGGTAACATAATTAAAATATAGTATGGAACTAATCAATTTTCTTTTAGTTTAAATAAGTTGATTTGTGAAAGCTATTCTAAACAAACATAGCTATCAGTTAATTAAAGCACAAAAGGAAATTAAAATATAATATTTGAAGCTAGTTCGACTACCCTGAGAGTTAAAGGTGTTACTCTTACAAGGTCATGAATATTTATTATTCAAGCTAGATAGTGTTTTAAGACACTAAGACTAACTGCTAGTGGTGCAATTATATAAAATTTTAGTGTATCAGTTAAAAGATGGTCATGAAAATGAAGAGATTAGCAGGTAAGAAATATTATATTACCTTTCAAATAGATTCTCATCTATCTTTGGTTATAAAATTTAGAACTATTATATTAAAGGAGGAAGTAGCTTGAACTTTACATTAAATATGTAAACTGTCCTCCAGTGTAACTTTAATTTAGTGAATTGAGTATAATTTGTTACCTTACAAATAATAATCTTCTTGGCGTGTTTATATTGAGTTCAACTATACATTTTTTCCTTTTCTTTGAAATGATAAGGTATGTTTTAAGTTCCATTGCACTCATCGAGTATATAATGTATTGTTCAATTATTTGTTAAGTGTCGGGCCCAAGTATGGTGTGGATATGGCTGAGTTCGGCTGGTCAGGCAAGGGCCTGCGGTCTTAAAAGGTTCTACGCTATCCACGACCAAATCCCACCGCCTAAAGACGGAGTGTTCTAAGGGTTGAAGTGGGTCGTAGGATCGGTATATTCCGGAATATGACTTCTCCGGGCTTCGCGAGCCCCATTGTGGAGAGTCGAGCCGTAGTGTGGAGCAATAAGGGGGTAAGGCTTTACGCCAACGCAATAAAGGGGTGATAAGGGAGAAGCGGGGTCACTTAATGTTAACGAACGGTCCCTCCGTTAATGTGACATCTCGAATTTATTATGTTACGGAGTGATCGAGTGCATGTTTCTATTGAACTGAAAATGATTTCCCTTATAAAAATTAACTGAATCTTTCTTAACATTAAATTCTTCTAAAATGCCACACCTGCACACCTGCACCCACTCACAGAGGTTTTCCCCTCACGTATATATTTTCCTAAAAAATATTTCAGGCGATAATCCAGGCGACAAAGAAGAAGTTGAGGGATTTCCTTAATCTGAATAACTAGTGCCAGTTACAAGAGTTGTCGCTAAATGTCTTGATGTATCGCTAGGTATAAACGATGTGTTGGAGAGAACCATGGTTGTAATGATAGTTTTTTTTGTAGGGTTTGTAAACTTGGTCACCTTTTCACGTTTCTTGTAATTATATTATGGTGTACGTTTGGTTTGTAATAATTATATGAATATTCCGCTCTCTTGTTAATATATAATGGATATTGGTTATTATAGCTTTGTAAGTTTGGGCGTGACATCGCACTTCTTCAATAGATCTCGAGATCTTTTCTAGCCGAGTGGGACTCAATCGCCCTCTCAAGCTCAACGCTTGGTGAGTCTTTCTTAGTCTTTACCAGTGGGAATTTCTCGGTTGGATATGACTTCCTCAGATTCCTGGCGGCGGGGGGGGCGTGCATCTTTCTTTGCTTGAGGAGCCGCTTTCTTGGCTTGGCATTCAAGGGGAACACCCTTCACCTCCATATCCTGAGATCCTCCAAATGACCCATCGTCCTTGAAGGACTTATTTGCAACATTCGCGCAGTCTGCCGTAGACGACCTCCGCCGCCCATTTACCTTTTTCTCCTCCATGATCGCGGCCATGACGATCACTTGGTTTGGGACGGTGATTAAAGCTTCCAAATTTCATGTCTACACATTTTGCAACGATATCCATAAGCTTATGGTAATCCTTCTTCAAAGCCTTATTCTTTGTGTAGACGACTTTTGCAACACACTTGGTTTGGCCACTTCCTTCCATGCAGCGACCAAATCAATGTTTGCTTCATATATTTTCGGCATGCCCTCTGACGGCAACAAACAATGCTCCGCAAGGTCCTTTGCGGTGATTTGAATGTCCTTGCAGTGGACTGAGGATTTAATCCCTTCGTCTTGCACTTCAGCGTTCACATAGAACTGAGCTACTTCTTCAACATAGGTCATCTGAAACTCCATTGTGAGAAAGGATTTCGGTCCGGATTTCTCAATTTTATCAGCAATCTCCTCCACAAGGGTTTCATCGTAACCCTGTTTAATCATCCCTTCAAAATCCATGGTTGATCCGGTGTGGATTTGCTTCGCGAGCTTAGTAAAATCATGTGTGGGTGCCATTTCAGTGATTTTATCGAACGAAACTTGATGAACTTGCTTTGAAGATTGGTAGGGTTTTGAGAGAAAAGATGCTTGCTTTCTTGCTTTGGAAAGATGAACAGTTATTGAAGTGAGAGAGAAAAACTGAACAAATGGGTATTTAGGGGTTATGAAAGGACGTGTTTTTGGTTTTTGAATTTTGGATCAAGATCAACGGCTCAGATTTAGCACGTCTAATTTGCATTTAATTGCTCGCATTTAATGCAAAGATTTATATCCAATCATATGCTTGTTGTGTAGCTTTTGATCTGCACCCATCATAATTACACCGACGTCATCCTTAAAAACATTCCCCGCTCATTAAAAACGATCGTGTGTTTTTGTCACTTAGCTCATAAATAACTCGGCCTAACTCCTTAACTTACTCAGCTCTTCTTCTCTTTATTCATACAAGAACTCAAATTTTGTCACCTAACTCGACATCTGGTGACTTTCCGATACGGCCGGGGTTCACTTGGCCGATTCAAGAAATTTGCTCAATTTTCATCTTTTCAAGTTTCATTTCTTTTCCTTGAGTCTCTTCGAGTATCAACTCACTCAATCAACCCTAGCTCATGCTTGAGTTCTTCAAATCTTGATTCACATAATGGCTTTGTGAATATGTCGCCTAACCTTGTTTATCGGTTGAGATGTATTCCAAAGTGATGTCTTTCTTTTCAACATGATCTCTTATGAAATGATATCTGACATCAATGTGCTTTGTTCTTGAATGCAACACATGATTCTGAGTGATTGCAATAGCACTTGTGTTATCACACATAATTGAAATCTCTTTTCTTCAATTTCATAATCTCTCATTCTTTGCCTTATCCATAAGACTTGGGCACAACAACCGCTGCCGTAGCTATGTACTCGGCTGTGGATGTGGCAATTGAGTTTTGCTTCTTGCTAAACCAGGAAACCAAGTCAAGTTTCCAAGCATTTGACATGTACCAAGTACTTTTCTTGTCAACTCTACATCCAAAGATAGTCGAGTCCGAGTAACCAATTAGCTTGAATCCACCTTCCTTTGGATACCATAAGCCGACTTCCTGGCATCTCTTCAAATATCTTAGGATTCTCTTAGCTGCAGTCATATGGCTCTCCTTTGGTGCAGATTGAAATCTTGCACATACGTCTACTGCAAAGGTGATGTCTGGCCTCCTTGCTGTTAGATATAGCAGTGATCCAATAAGTGCTCTGTATCTTGTTTGATCCACATGCTTGCCATCTGCATCCATGTCCATTTTGACTGATGTATTCATTGGTATTTTCATAGAAGACTTCTCTTCCATACCAAATTTCTTCATTAAATCCCTGGTGTACTTTGTTTGACTTATGAAGGTTCCATCCTTCAGCTGTTTAACTTGAAGTCCTAGAAAGAATGTCAGCTTTCCCATCATGCTCATCTTAAATTTTCCTTGCATGAGGTTTGAGAATTTATCGCACAGCTCTTTGTTTGTGGATCCAAAAATGATATCATCCACATATATTTGAACAAGAAGTATACTCTCTCCATCTTGAATTTAGAAGAGTGTTTGTCCACTTTGCCTTTGGTGAATCCATTATCTCTGTCGAAATTGAGATAATGTATCATACCATGCTCTAGGTGCCTCGTTTCAATCCATATAGAGCTTTCTTGAGTTTGTACACCTTATCTCCAAGAGTCGCTCCAAAACCTGGAGGTTGTTCAACATAAACTTCTTCTTCCAACATCCATTTAAGAATGCACTTTTCACATCCATTTGATATACGGTGAAGTTCTTGTGAGCAAAGATACGCAGTTAAACATCCTTATTGCTTCTAATCTTGCAACAGAAAAAATGTTTCATCAAAATCTATTCCTTCTTCTTGGCAATACCCTTTGGCTACCAATCTTGCTTTGTTTCTTACTAGAGAACCTTCTTCATTCATCTTGTTTGAAGACCCATTTTGTGCCAATAACATTTTGATGGGTTGGTCTTTGTACCAATTCCCAAACCTTGTTCCTTTCAAATTGATTAAGCTCTTCTTGCATGGCATGAATCCAATATGTGTCATCCGCTTGGGACACATCTTTTGGCTCTATTTGGGAAATAAAACAAGTAAACATTGCTTCTTGTTGAGCTCGGATCGGTTCTTACACCATCTCTTACATTTCCAATAACTAGCTCGTGGATGATCTCTCGGCCATCTCACATCAGGGTGAAGTAAATCACAGTGGGTTCGGTCGTCTTAAAACTGTGTTGTCTTGAGCATCTCTCTCATCATCACTTAGCTGCAGATTTTCCAGCTGTCTTTGAGATTCAGCTATCTCATCTTCATCTTGGTTGATTGCTCCAAACTTCGCCTTCAACATAAGGACTTTTTCGCATAGTTGCCGATTCACTTATCAACTAACTCTTCAATATCTTCTCCATTACATTTGGTTCATCAAAACCACATGGATAGACTCTTCTGTGACCATAGTCCTCTTGTTCAGCACTCTGTATGCTTTGCTTTCAGCTGAGTATCCCAAGAAGATGCCTTTATCAGCTTTAGCATCAAAAGCCTTTAGATTATCCTTGCCATTGTTGTGGATGAATCATTTACATCCAAATATTCTAAAATATCCAATATTTGGCTTTCTCACCGTCCATATTTCATAGGGAGTCTTTGTTAGTTAGTCGATTGATCATGCATCTATTTTGGGTATATCATGATATTGATGGCTTCCCAAAATCTTTTGGCAATCGCATTAACATGGTTCTTGCAGCCTTCCTTGAGAGTTCTGTTCCTTCTTCGCTACTCCATTCTCATTTGTGGAGTCCTTGCTGCAGATAATTCATGAGCAATACCATTTTCAACACAATATCGAGTTATTATTCCATTGACAAACTCGATTCTCTATCGATCTTATCTTTACAATGGTTTGACTCTTCTCATTTTGAACTCTTTTCATCGGTTGAGGTAACTTCGCAAGGTTTCTTCTTTTTGCACATGAAAATTGTCCATGTATATCTTGAATAATCATCCACCACTACTAGAGTGTACTTCTTTCCACTTATGTTGGCCGCTCAATCGACCAAATAAGTCAATATGCAATAGATGCAATATCCTTGTTGAAGATGGTGGGCTTCTCTTTGAATGATGATTTGATTTGCTTTCCCATCCGCATGCATCACAAACACTTTCCCGCTTGTACATCGAGTCCGGGCAAATTCTTCTACAAGATTACTCCTTGCAAGTTTGTTAATTGTCTTGAAATTCAGGTGACTCACTTCTTATGCCACAACCAACTTGATTCGGGTACAGATTTTTTTGCTAGCAGACAAATGCTTGGTGTGGCAATCGACCAATCTACCACATACATATTCTTTTGTCGGATCCTTGCAACATCGCTTCATTGATTGATTGTCTTTAATTTGGCACACTCCCATATTAAATCCAACATTATATCCCTTGTCATAGAGTTGGATCGATGCTTAACAGGTTGAAGTTGAGGCCTTCAACATATGCAATATATGTGATTTCCAATCCATTTTTCTTGATGGATCCAATGCCTCTTATTTCCCCTGGAGCTTCATTTCCTCCAAATATGACTTTTGCACCTCTAATCTCCTTGAATTTTGTGATTTTTCTTGTTCCCGTCATGTGTCTAAACCACTATCCATGTACCAGGTTCCTTCGCACTGGTGATCCTGAACATGCAATTAAGGAAATTAGTTTTTAGGTACCCATACTTGCCTGAGTCCTGAGGGGTTAGTGTTGTAAGATGATCCAACCAACCTATAGCCAAATGATCTGACTTTAAGAGGTTGACATCTATCTGTGCCATAATCATAATTTACTTTGGCAAATTACTTGGGGGCTTTAGGTTCATATAGTTGTCTATTTTGTCTGTATGCTTTTGTGTGTGTTTTAGCAATTGCCTTCTTTGGGTAGTTGTGATATTTCTGAGTGCAGTGCTTGGGTACATATGTGTCGATGATAGCTCTTTTGCTTTGGAATGACCTTTGCAGATGTTCAAGTCTTTGCCATTTTGGCATATATTCCATAGGTCTTTCCGATATTTCACATTATTCCAATCGCCTTGGCTTGGGTAGTTTATACCATTCCCATCATTTGTGTTCCTTTGATAAAACTTCCTGGGGATTCTGATAGCTCTGTTTCTTCTTCACAGAGTACTTCTTGGGAGTTGGAGTTTCTTTGAGGAACTCTGCCGATTTCTTCTCAAATTTGTCTTCTCAAAGATACTCAATCAATCGTTTTTCTTTTTTCCTTTATATCCAAGGCCAATTTATTTGTGATTGTACTTTGGAGTGAATGTGGGTGCAACATTTGGTGTCTTGGGTTTTTGAGATGCTTCATTACTTGAAGATCCTTTTTCCAAGATCACTTTGGGAGTTTCGATTTGTGCACAAAGGAATTGAATCCTATGCCCTGTCTTGTCTCCACACTCTTTTTGGCTCATAATGAGGTCATCCAATGATTTAGATGCCTTTGTGAATGAAGCAATCACATTTTTGAGATCATTTTCCCTCTTTTCTATAGCAACTATCTCTGCTTTATTAGTTTAGCATTCTCGGCCTTGACTCTTTGTTCTCATCACTACGTGACTTAGAGTACTCAACTCCTTAGTCACCATTTGTGAGTTTCGCTTTTGGTCGGGCCGCTTTTCCTCATTCAATAATGTGTGTGAGGATTTAATGTGCTCAAAGTCTTTCATCATTTTGCCTAATGAATCATAAAGATCGAGTGGGTGATGAAGTGTGTGTGTCACAATCACTATCACTAGAAACCGAGTGAGATGAGTTAGAATGTACCTCATCTTCTTGGTCGAGGTTGATCTTGTTCTTTAGCCATTATAGACATGGATCAATGCTTCTTCTGAGAATCACTTGAGTAGTCAACTTCACTACTTTTTGAGTCGCCGTTTCCTTCCTTTGACTTGGTTGTCTAATAGATCTCTGCGGCAGCCCAACATAGCCTTTTTCTTTTCTTGTCTTCTTTCTCTCAAGACTCTTCTTTCTTCTTCATTCATGTATTTATTGACTACAGGATATGGACAAATAATAGCAAAATGTCCTGGTTGTCCGCAATTCCAACACGAGGTTTTCAACTTTTTGGTCGACTCTTTGATATTCGACTTTTTGATACTCAACTCTCTTTGGTGACCTATCTTCCTTGACTTGGATGGAGTCAATGTCTTACGGAGGATTCACCTTTATTTCTTTTGTAGTTCTTGTTGAAGAACTTGTTATCTTTAACCATCAAAGCAATCTCCTCCTGGTCAATGATTTCTTTGGTCTCGACTCTCTCTTCCCATCCTTGACTATAAATGCATTTATTTTGGGTACAACTGTCTCCTCTTGATCTTTTCTTCTCATTTCAAATTCATAAGCTTTGAGGTCTGAGAATAGTTCATGATTGGATGTTTTTGATAGGTCCATCGAGTGCCTTAGAGCCATGGTCTTCATTTCCCATTCAGCTGGGAGACTTCTTAGAATCTTCATACACATCTCCTTCGTGTGTATTCCTTTCCAAGTCCGAGAGCTCATTTGTAATTTCGGTGAATCTAGCATCCGGTGATCCATTGTCTCACCCGTAAGCATTTTAAAGTTTTCAAATTTTTGAACAACAACAAATAATTTGTTTTCTTTAATTTGCTCTGATCCTTCACAAATTAGAGTTTATTTATCCCATATTTCTTTTGCTGTTTTGCATGATTTGACTTTGTTGAACATTGCTTTGTCCAGAGTCTTGTAGAGAATATCCTTGGCCACATTATCCAAGTTGTTTATCTTTCTATCATCATTGGTCCATTCAGGTTCTTGGTTTTTCAACTAGTATCGGTCTTGCTCCAACCACAACTTCCTCTCATTCACCGCAATAGCAGATTCTCCTTGCATTTGTGTTCACTTTCAATATTTGCAGCGGCCCATCCTCTATCACTAGCCACATTTCATCATGTAAAGTAGATAGATGAGCCTGCATACGAATTTTCCAATCATCAAATTCCTCAATAGTGAACATGGGAATGCGTGTCAAATTTGCTTCCATGATAATAGCTTTGCTCAATAAAAATAGCTTTTGAAAGTGCAAGTGTTAAAAACTTTTTGAAGGATTGGAGATCTAGTTCAAGAACAGTGTGGAAGGTTCAATGAGCCAACCGCTCCGATACCACTTATAGGTCCCGAGGGGGTGTGAGTAAGGCTTAGAAGGGGGTTGAATAAACCTTACCAACTTTTCGATTTTAGTCCTTTTAAAATAATACGAGTTAATTTTCTGACTAAGTCCTCGAGGACAACTAAGTTAGTTAACCAAGAGATTTAGCCACTCAACAGATTTCGATTGAGTGTTGATAGAATAACTCATTGTTTAGTCTAAACCTTAACTGGGTCGTGATAAGATTTTAATGCGGGAAGACTTAACACCCTTGAATTTGGTTTAAGTTTGTTTTAACACTTGATTTCGCACTTGGTAAATTATCAGTTGGATAGCAAATTATCGCCAGATATAAAATAATGTGCGTAAATAAAAATCGATATGTAAATGACACAATAATTTTTATAGAGGTTCAAGATGGGGTAATTCTTCTACTCCTCTCTTCTCCAACTCCCCCGGAGGAATCCACTAAGTATTGATCGGAGTATAAAGTGGTTATCGGTCCAGGATACAATGTTTGATCACACGGTGACTTGATCCTTTGGGACTCTCACCGAGATGCCTTGGTCACACGGTGGCTTCTCGTCCGACTCGACAACCTTTCTTCACAGGGCAATTGCTCACATTTCACCACTTGCTCAAGCTTCTTGGATTTGATCATGAAGCCCTCCAATGACTTGAGATAGTTCGGTTCGACTGAACCTTCTACAATTCTTCGAATGTAGACCCCTTTTGATTCTTCAAAAGTTTCCTCTTCAACAGTTTGAAGTTGTCTTTCCTTCACAAACTTGGTGTTGGATTGATTTCTTCGAAATTTAGGGCTTGAGGATTTTGCTTGAATAACTTGAGAATATTTTGCGGGTTACGATTTGAATATTTGCTTGTTGTTCGGGTTGTCAAGGTTGTAACCTATTCTCAAAGTGATTCTCGCCTTTTATAGTGATCTTTCAAAAATCGCGATTGAAGAGATGGGCTGATTTTCAAAAGTCACTTGTGTTCGCTGGCTTGTCTTGTTGCGATCCTTGATGTTGACATTTTCTCGTATTAATTGAATATTGATTTTTGATTCTCGACACGAAAGTGCGATGTTTCCATTGGTTTATTCATTTTGCACGCTTTCGAGATCAACACTTTCGCATATGGCGACATGGAAGATTACTTATTTAAGTAAGCTTCGACTTAAATGCAGGCAACGGATTCTTTTCGATTGTCTTCGACTGATTTAGCTTCTCTAATTTCCCAGGTGACTTGAGTTAGCTTCCAATAAATGGACGACTCATCGTCATTACTTCAACTCGAGACTGGCTTCGATCGAGTTGACTTGACCGACACTTCACACGGATGTATCCCGGTGATACTCCTTCCGATCGAGTTCTTGACTTCTCCTCATTACCATACTCGGTTGTTTCACAAATGAGTCTTCATTTCTCAGGTTGACTTCTTGTTTATCCAGGCATAGCCGACTTTGACTCACGTGCATAACCCTATCTATTACAATTCAAAATACATGGAAAATGGGGTGCCAACTTTCTAGTCTAAGTTTTACAGCGACATTCATCAAAATCTAAACAATAAATTTCCCAACAACAAGACATACACAAAGAGATTAGGCCCAAGCGCAAAGCGTGCGGTGAGGTTGCGGCGTGGTTGAAGGATTATGATCACTCATGGGGAAGTAAGTGGGTCTAGAATAAACGGGAAGGGCATAATAGTCTGATGAAGTTTTGGTTTCATTTTTTATTCGATTTCTGTTTTCTGTTTTTTAAATAGGTGGGGGCATCTTGCAGAGTTTGTTAGGGAATTGTTAGTGACGTTGTGAGGTCTGGTTTTCTGGTTTTCCATTAAAAGCTGTAATTTGGAAGGATTGAAGGTAAACAAGTTTTAATGAAAATTCTCTTCTTCCCCAATTCTTCTGTAATTTCTTTCTTCTAAATTTCTGGGAGTTAGCCTCCACTAGAAGTGAGGCAATATCAAAAACTGAGCATAACATCTGCTCACTCGTGCTCGTGTTGATGTTGCGTTTCAAACAAAAGACAGGCAAGACTTTGTTTCGCAGTGTGGAGAGGAGGAGAGAGCATTCTCAGTGAAAGTAATCTGAAAAATGAGAAATCATTTTCGAGGTGAAAGTGTGAATCAAGTAGAGTTGATCCTTTTTAAGGATAAGTTTTAGGATGCACTGAGCTCGTTTTAATAAAATAATTATCTGGATCAATTTTCTTTCAAAATCTCATCGTCTTTAGTCAAAATACAAATAATAATAAATTTCTAGACTATAATACCATTAAGATATCACAAACTAAGATAACCATAAAGGTTAAAGAGTAAAGTTGAAAAATTATTAGTTAAGTGCACAAATTTGCAAAATTTAGGGGTAAAGTAAAACAATTCAAAGTTATGTAGACAACATAAAAAAACTCACATAGTTTGGGGACAAATTAAAATTAGCTCGCGTCTATTTATGCCCATGTAAATGAATTATTTTTTCTAAATTTTTTAGCGCGGTTTAAATTTTTACACACAAAACAAAATTCTGTGTCAATTGAAATTAACAAATACTTCTTAACAGTAAACATTTTAACAAACGACTTGACCTTAAAGGCTAACGGGTGGCCTATTGTGCGCCACCTCAACAATCTACATCTACAGCCTCCACCCAAGAACTAAAGGAAATACACAGGCGACAACCACTGAACTTCTGTATACAAAATTCAAGAATTTGTTAAAAATTGCAAGACCCATGAAGTGAAATTCATATTTCCTAATATGATTTGTAATAATCCCTTTACCAAGATATCCTTGAGAAAATAAGAAGATGAACGATTGTACATGGAATTCGAGAAGAAGAAGAGTGATTATATAGCGGCAGATCCATGAAACTCATATCAACCACTTCATCATCGTCATCATCACTAGCAGCTCTAGCATTAGCATACAGTGGCTATAATTATTCTTCCAAGATTGTAGCCAAGAAGAGTAAGCCACCACAAACACCTTCTCCTAAGGTATTTTATCTTTTATTCTGTTCTTGATTATTAGTTCGTTTAAGTTGTTATAATAATTTTCTTGATTGTATTTGATATCTCAATTGATTGCATATATCAAATTAGGCTATGTGGGATGCAAGAAAAGTTTTCTATTCCTTTATTTTATTTATTTATTTTGGATTGGGGAAGAATGCTTATCTGCTGAAAGATTGCTTTAATGAGTAAATGTTCTGTTTTTATAGGGTCCAGAGCCACCACCTCCAAGAATTACATCAAATGTGAAGCAAAATTTGCAGTTCTTAAAATTATGGAAGGTTACTTTTTTGATTCAAATACATAAAAGTCTTGGAAATGAAATTTCTTGTCTCTATTGTTAGTTATCAACTGCTTTGATTAAAACTTCATAGGAGTTTCAAAAAAGAAAATCAAACACAGCGAGGCCTACTACTAGTTATCGCAGAAAGAGGGTAGAGAAGGATGAAATTCGGAAGATACAGAGCTTTATCGTGATCCTACATTGACCCTTTACTAGTAATGCTTTTTACTTCTAGTGTTTGATTAGAACCTGTATTATTCCAGTTGGAATATCTGAAGCATAAGTTATGTGTTTGTATTTTTTAACAGCACAAACCAGGGTATAGAGACTGCGATACCCGTCTTGCTTGTTGATGGTTATAATGTATGTGGGTATTGGGCAAAGTTGAAGAAGCATTTCATGAATGGAAGACTTGATATTGCTCGCCAAAAGCTTATAGATGAACTGGTAAACTTCAGTATGCTAAGAGGTTTGTGCTTTAAATCATTCAGTCATATAAGTTATAACATGGGTAGAGACATATTAATCTCACTGTAAGCAAATTACTTGTGCCGTATTGGGCATGTTTAATAAATGCTGCTTAGTTGGTCATGCTTTGTTTACTTTTTCTGTCTTGGCCTTTTAAAACACAGGATTTTATTACTACATTACTTTTCTTCTTAGTGTATTTCACATCTGAGAGTGTGGCTGCTGTTTTGCTTGTCTGAGAGTAGTGTCCTTGCACTCTAAAAAGAGGTTAAGAAGCATAGTTTAGTTAATTTACCAATATTTGGATGAATAGGTCATTTCTGATAATTAACACATGCCCAAGTACAGGGAGCGTATCGCAAATCATTTAAACTTGTTAGTAATTTGTCAGATGAGCAGTACAATAATTCCATAGTCGGGATGAGTGACAACTATGTAAAGTAAAACTAAAAGTTGCTTGTAATTCACAATAAGTATTATCAAGCCCCTTGAAGCCTCCACCCTTATGCCTGTCAAAATAGTTACAGAGGCCATAGCTAGGTGGCAGCAAGTTCTACTCTTTGTCATACCTCATTGCCAGCCTCTCAAAAAGAGAGAAAATTCTGCATGTATTCCTTTTTTTCTTTTTAATTAATCTATGCACTTTTTGTCATGGCGGTAGCTCAATTAATTTCATATGGGAGAGAAGAAATATACTTTTTCCGCCAAAATTCCCTGCGAGCAGATAGAGTTTAGTTTTGTAACACAGTCCAGCGTTGGCCTATGATTCCCTAATTAAATAAAGTATCTCGTTTCTATTTGAGATTCCTGGGTATCTTGGGCGGGGTTCATGGATTTAAGGATTGTTATATTTATCGGTAGTGGGTCTGCTAATTGCTTATGGAGAATATTATGAACCAACATGTCTTAGTTTAGGAACTATTATTTGGTATTACTTATCTCATGTACTATTCCATTTACAGAGGTGAAAGTGGTGGTTGTATTTGATGCTATGATGTCTGGCCTACCAACACATAAAGAAGATTTTGCTGGGTACTCTTTTGTGAACTTAAATCATTGACAGCCCTAATATTCTTTCTTGGAATTTTAATTTTTTCTGTTATATTGACATAAAAAAACAGCTTGTTTCCTGCTGCTGCTGTTTATAATTGCATATTACCTTAATTTGATGCACCAACTGGTTGTACTAGTCAATTTCTTTGTTTCTACTAACCAGAAAGATGCAAGTAATGTTTGTTTAGATTTACCTGTGTGTTTATAAATGCTTTTTATGAATTTTTTTTGTTCTTAAGTATGATAATCATTCCATTTCATCTCTCGGGCAATTTGTAAAATATCTACCTGTATTTTGTATTTTTTCTGATAGATGCGTTTTAACTCAAGTCACTTAGAGTTATTTGTCAACTTGAAGTAAAATTATAGTTGTTTTCAACAATCTATTAGTCTTTTCATTCTTTTCCATATTCTCAGGAAAGTTAGACAGAAGATAGGTTTTGTGTACTTATATTTTAATTCCTTTATTTAAGATGATTGATTCATAAGAAATTCAAATCCTTATTTATAACATGCAACCATATTTGCCAAAGTTTTCCTTAGGTGGCTCACCTAGAGCTATAAAGTGTGCGTATTCAAATGTTATCCGTGTCCTTAAAATTGTTCATTGTAGGAATTAATATTCCACTTCTAATTCCCTTTCTCAAAATTTAACTTGCCTCTTGATGGATTCGCTCTGTTCTCTTATTGTATTATTATTAATATCAACTTTATGATTTTGCAGTGTTGATATAGTATACTCAGGCGAAACCTGTGCTGATGCATGGATTGAGAAAGAGGTGAGGAAAATGATTGAAATGCCAATATGTCATACTCAACATCTAGAACCCGATTCTTAATCTGGAATATATAAACTCAAATTTATCAATAAAATAATTATCTGATGATGTTAGTAACATGCTTTTTATGTGATGGCTTTAGCTACTTTCGGCATGAAAACTCTTCAAAAAGGACTAATTTGTTTGAAACAATTTTGTCTAATGGAGATCTGCTAGGCTGTTTAGTCGTTTGTAGTTTCTTTATCACCCATATTGTTCTTACCATGAAATACCTGATACTTGAGAGCAATTATATTTTTCAGTTATCAAGATATACTTTAGGCATCTATATCCATTTTTACAAGGACTTGATTCTTTCATGGATTATGTAAATGTGCAGTCTCCACTGATAGCTTCCTTTTTTTCAATAATTAGGTTGTAGCCTTGAGAGAGGATGGCTGTCCAAAAGTTTGGGTTGTGACATCTGATCGTTGTCAACAGCATGCAGCTTATGGAGCAGTATGTACCACCTTATGGTTTTGGATTTTTCACCAACAATAAATTGAAATGTCTTGTACTCTTCACTGAGAAGTATGAGTTCCTCATCATGTGCTTGAGTTCCATTTTGTGCATTCACCTAAAGGCCAGCTCATTATACTTAATCGAAGACCAAGTATTTGTTTCAGTAGTTATGGAGGAGGTGCATATTGCTTTATGTGTTTTTAGTGAAAACCATTTTTTCTTAAATAATTCATTATTGAAGTAATTTCCTTAATTGTTAGATAACTCTACATTTCTCCCTAATGTATTACAAACACCGTCTTGAGTTTTCTATTTTCTTAACAACTAGGGCTCTTGAGGAGCAATTTGTAGAATAGAAACAAATGTCGATGGGGTATTTGTAAGTTTGAAAGATTGTTGTGGTTTTATTTTTCTTTTTGTAATTAGTAGGAACTTTAAGTGTATTTTTGTAGTGACACCTATATCTCTTACCTTTACTTAGATTGTCTTCGCTAGAAATTTTAATATATTTTCCTGCTGTGATGATTCTCTGCAGGGAGCTTTTGTGTGGAGTTCAAACGCATTGGTCTCCGAGGTAAGTGTATTCTCTGGCTTCCGAAACTTTTGTATTTTCTAATCATTGTGAAGTATTCATACCGTGTAGAAATCTGATTTATAGATAAAATTTGTCCCAGGCATTGTAAATCTGTTGTCTCCCATATTCTGATGCTGTGAGTGTAATGCAGATCAAAGCTTCACAAAAGGAGGTAGAGCAGATGCTGCGAGAACATAGGTATGCTTTAATTTCATAAAATCTTTAATATTGTAATTTTCTCTTCTCTCACTTTCACTTTTTCTCATTTTTTCTCTTTCCAATCACATCTACACATTTTTTGACAAAAAAACTAATCATTATTACACATTCTCTCATAAATTTCACTATTCACTCACTCACACATTTCTAACTTCCAATCATATCCAATCATTATTTTACTATTTTTAAATCAAATCAACTTTCATCATTACTTTTTTATTTCACATCCAATTACACTCTCAAAATTCATCTTTTTTCTTCCAATTTTTTTTACCACTATTCTCTAACAAAAGGAAAATCCTCAAAATAAAAGCATATCCAATCACACCCTAAAACCACCCATCTCCCTAGATTCTGATTAAATAAATCAGAAGTTGGCATTTACAAACACTCAAAAATTATTTTTTCCAGCGAAAAGCAAAGAACACTTCTTTTTAGTGATTACAAACAGTCCCGAGATTTCAAAACTTCAACTTACCTTATTTTCATTCTCTTCATTTTGATCTATGCTATACAAGCTATGCAAGCGTCTTATATCTGTACCTTGTTATATGTCATATGTATAGTGCCGATAGAACCAGATGAAATCGTGTAAGGTAGGGCTGCATCAAAAATTTTGAGCCAGTTAGTTTGATCTTTGTTGAGCAGTAGTTGAACTCTAACTAACTTGACTTCCCAATTAGGTTTATCCGTGGCTCCAATGTAGCTACTGTTGGGAAAGAGTGTCAAAATAAATGACACCGGCACGGCGGAAATAGTAAAATCTTTTTCCACCTAGCTGGATTAAAAAATGGGAACCAAACCAAGAATACCAAATAATGGTGCAAGACGATAAAAATAGGACATAAGAATTTTTAAGTGGAAAACCCAAATTTGGAAAAATCACGAGACCGTAGTCCAGATAAATCCTCCACTAAATGTATAGTAGGATAAACTAGGCTTACAAAATTTCTCCCTAAAAATAGGGGATACACAAATTATCTCAAGTTACTCAACTTGGAATACCCGGAAAAATAGAAATGCTATTTTGGGTGAGAATGAAAAATTACTACTATTTTTTCTCCCTTTTTCTTCACTCAAAACACACACTTATAAGAATAACTCTACTCTCTATTTTTCCTCTCTTGCTCTTTGCTTGGTGTGTTTGCTTTACTCCCGAATAAGCCTATTTATAGGCAAATGCATGAGAGTAAAACAAATTTGCATTCAATAGGGCAACACCATTCCGGTGCCTTTTTCAAACAATTAGTGTGGCTTGCAATTCTGTTCAACAATTGCGACTATTGTCAAAATCAAAAAAGAATTGTTGCCTTTTGAATTCCCACCCACATGGGGTGGACTTTATGTCCAACAATTCTCCCTCTCCACCTCATGTGGGGAATCAACCAAACATGTTTTGCTTCTGCAAACTTCAAACTTATCTCTTGGTAAATACTCCATCAGCATATTTGAACCATTTTCATCAGGGTGCACTTTCTCAAGTTGCATCAACTTTTCATCAAGCATGTCTCGAATCCAATGGTATCTCACATCAATGTGTTTTGACCTTCGAGTGGAATGAAGAGTTCTTACTCAGTGGATCGCACTCTAATCACACATGAGAGAGCTGTACTTTTCTTGCTTCAAGTCCCAGTTCTGTGAGAAACTTCTTCAACCATAACATCTCATTGCAAGCTTAGTCACATCAATATACCCGCTCAGTTGTGGATAATGCCACGCATTTTTGAAGTTTCGATTGCCAAGAGATAGCTATCAGGATGTGGACTTCTGGAATCAACATCACCACCATATCTCAGATCCGTGAACCGCTTCAAGACAGTTTGGTCATCACCAAATTTTAGATAATATTTAGAAGTACCTCTCAAATACCTCAATATCCATTTCACGCAGACTAGTGATCTTTCCTGGATTAGAGAGAAAAACGCTAACTACACCAATCGCATGAGCAATATCGGTCTTGTACATACCATAAAGATACATCAAAGCGCTAATCGCAGAAGATATTGTACCTTTTGCATTTCTACTTTATCTTACTTGTGGGACATTGCGTTACACTGAGCTTGAAGTGGCGGCAAGTGCAGTACTGACTGGTTTTGACTTGCTCATATTGAATCTCTCAAGAACTTGCTCGACGTACTTTTCTTGTGATACCCAAAGTTTCCTGCTTGCTCTATCCCTTGAGATTTTCATCCCGAGAATTTGTTTAGCCGGTCCTAAGTCTTTCAATGCAAAAGACTTGCCAAGTTCTTTCTTCAGCTTCTCAGTCTTGCTGGCATCATGACCTACAATCAGCATGTCATCCACATACAATAACAATATGATAAAATCATTATCACCGAACTTCTTGAAGAATACGCACATAACTGGTCCTGTTGTAGTCATGATCAGTCATGAAGGAATCAAACTTCTTGTACCATTGTCTTGGAGCTTCTTTTAAGCCGTACAAGCTCTTCTTCAACCTGCATACCAAGTTCTCCTTACCTTTGACTTTGAATCCTTCCGGTTGCTCCCTGTAGATTTTCTTCATTCAAATCTCCATGAAGAAATGCGTCTTCACATCAAGTTGTTCGATTTCCAAGTCCAAGAGATGGCGGCTATCCCTAGAACAACTCTGATTGAGGACATCTTTACCACTGGTGAGAAAATTTCTTCAAAATCAACACCTTTCTTCTAACTGAAACCCTTCATAACCAGCCTAGCTTTATACCTTGGTTGTAAGCTTTGCTCTTCAGTCTTTAACCTGAACACCCATTTATTTTTTAGAGTACGCTTACCATTCGGTAGCTTCACTAGGTCATAGGTGTGATTTTCCTACAAAGAGTTCATCTCTTCTTTCACGGCTTCCATCCACATATTCTTCTTCGATCATGTGATATGCCTCTCGCGAAACTCGTGGTTCTCCCGTGGTGAGCATTACATACTCATGTGGGCTATATCTGGTAGAAGGTTGTCTTTGTCTGGTGGACCTTCTAATCGCATCTTCTAGTGGTGGAACTGGAGGGACATCAACGGTTGTATTATGGTGTTGCTCTAGCACACCTCCCTCGTGATTCTGATTTCTAGGAGAAGAAATTGGATCTATGTCATCAGGAACATATTGGTTTGATTCAGATTTATCAATCTGTTTGGCATCTTCAATTGTCTAATCCTCAAGGAATACAACATCCTTGCTTCTGATAACTTTCTTCTTGACTGGGTCCCATAACCTGTAACCGAATTCTTCATGGCCATAGCCCAAGAAGATGCATAACTTGGTCTTGTCATCAAGCTTGGACCCCGTTCGTCTTTTGGAATGTGCATGAATGCCCTACAACTAAACACTCTCAAGTGTTTGTAGGAAATATTTTTTCCAGTCCAAACTCTATTTGGGATGTCGCCACCCGAGGAGGAGCGATGGAGAAAGGTTGACAAGATCTGCGATCCTCATTGCTTCACCCCAAATGGATTTTGGTGATTGGAATGTGACGACTTACATTTGACTCATTCACAAATTGTCCTGTTCATTCTTTTTCGCTACGCCATTATGTTGAGGAGTTTTGGAACACTCTTCTCAAGCTTAATTCCATGATCCCTACAATGTTGCTCAAATGGACCTGGTATTCACCACCATTGTCGCAAGACTAACTCGATTTCTCTTTCCCGTATTCACTACCATTGTCGACTAACTTCTAAATATTGTCTAAAATTTGGTGATTACAAAACCTGTACTAGGCCAGTTCACGGATGCGCAGATATATGGGTGATGTTGATTCCGGGGAAGTCCACATTCGGATACCGATGAGATTTGTAGGGGGAGCTATCTCTTGGCAATCGGAACTTAAAAAATGCGTGGCATTATCCACAACTGAAGCAGCGTATATTGATGTGACGGAAGCTTGCAATGAGATGTTGTGGTTGATGAAGTTTCTACAGGAACTAGACTTGAAGCAAGAAAAGTACAGGCTCTACTGTGACAGTCAGAGTGCGATCCACTTGAGTAAGAACTCTTCATTCCACTCAAGGTCAAAACACATTGATGTGAGATACCATTGGATTCGAGACATACTTGATGAAAGTTGATGCAACTTGAGAAAGTGCACCCTGATGAAAATGGTGCAAATATGCTGATGGAGTATTTACCAAGAGATAAATTTGAAGTTTGCAGAAGCAAAGCAGGTTTGATTGATTCCCCACATGAGGTGGAGAGGGAGAATTGTTGGACATAAAGTCCACCCTATGTGGGGTAGGAATTCAAAAGGCAACAATTCTTTTTTGACAATAGGCTGCAATTGTTGAACAAAATTGCAAGCCACACTAATTGTTTGAAAAAGGCACCGAAATGGTGTTGCCCTATTGAATGCAAATTTGTTTTACTCTCATGCGTTCGCCTATAAAGGCTTATTCGGGTGTAAAGCAAACACACCAAGCAAAGAGCAAGAGAGGAAAAATAGAGAGTAGAGTTATTCCTATAAGTGTGTGTTTTCAGTGAAAAAAAGGGAGAAAAATTAGTAGTAATTTTTTATTCTCACCCAAAATAGCTACTACGCGCACAAACTTTTAACTGTTTTTCAGCTATTATTTTTTGAGTTATTTTCTACTGATAGCTCAATCGTATTATATATTTTTTTAATGCTCTATTCTATTTTTATTTCAAGAATAGCTAAAATCAACAAAGGGTATTTTAATGTCGTAATACAATGAATTTTCTACTGATAACTTAAATGTATGATATATGAGCATGGTTTTCCTTCAATATTAGACTCGAGTTGAGCTAGAGCTGCAAAAGTAGAGCTTCATTGAGCTCAAGCGCATGAATCTGCTTGTTGATGTGCGATACCAATATCGACTATCTGTTGATTGTTTCCTTGTTGTACCTTATTACTTCGGTAATAATAAAACTCCCTTTATCTGCAATATTTTTATAAATATCAGCGGGTTATGAAATGTTTGTTTTTTTTTTTTAAAAGGGGGGAAATGTAAGACGAAATCAAACCTTAAGGAGGTTTTTGTAATTTTTAAAAACCCAGAATTTTTCTGTAATTAGCCCAAACTTCAGGGGGATTTTTGTAATTATCCCTATACTTTAATGCAGTGCCACAATTGAAGATTATTTATACAGAGGGAGGCACATGATTATATTTTTTGTAGCACATTTGCTTGATGTATTGAATAATTTGTTCTATTGTCACTTATATTTGTAATTGTTGTTTATTATTTTGGCAGATCAACTTCAATGCAGGGTAAATTGTTGAAGCACAATCTTGATTCAGAAGTTGTTGATGCTCTCAAGGATCTCAGAGATAAGCTGTCTGAAAATGCTTCGCCCTAGCAGTTTTTGTATTTAGACAGAAGATTAGTCATTGCAAGATTTTGCATTTAGTTGTTGAAAATTGCATTGTAGTTTTTGGATAATATTTACGCGTAATTTATATAAGTGGAATAACATAATTCATATAATATGCAATAAATTGTAATATGTATTGAAAAACATAAACTAAATAAGACATATGGATAAGGTTATCAATATATGCATCAAAGAACAATGCTAGATATACACACAATGAAACTATGAAAGTATAAGTGCTTATCTGATGTTATATTATATGTGAGAAGTTTTATATTTTAAATATGGATAATTGACGTGTGTATATATAATTTGTAAAATTATTAATTTATTTTACTTACATAATTAGACCAGAATGATTTTATACTTAATCTGCATTGTACAATTTTATAAACAATAAATTATTAATTATATATAAATTCTATAACATGTACGTATATGCATTTGTATATTTATTAATGATTGAATTCTAAAATAAATTTGGGTCTTTATTATCTAAAAGCCAAAATGTAAGTATATCTGTGACTAGTTGTGCTTTCGTTCCGTCCATTTTTATTTTTGAGAGAATAGTGGTGATTTTGTTTTTAAAAGTGAAAGTTTGATGTGTTTTATTTTATAGATATTGGTTGTTTGTGAAAAATTTTGTGGAAATAATAGTGTAAAATATAATGCAAGAAAATCAAATAAAAATGAAAAATTGAACCAAAAATAGACAATATGGATCTCATTTTATACCATTTGTTATCAAAATTAGGAGAAATTAATAAAAATAGTGATAAATAAAGAACTATTGAAATTCTTTATATGAATAGGGGGAGAAGAGAGAGATAAATGGTATAATTGAGTATTGGGAAGTGTATGAAAGAAAGAGAAAAATGAGTTTATTTTTGGAGAGAAATGAGATTTACTTTGAATTTTTTTTTTTCATTTTTCTCACAGTACAAACAATCACATATTCTAAAAAAATTTCACTCAAAATTGAGATTTTGGAAAAAATTCTCACAATCAATTACAAAACTTAGTGCGCAAATTCCCACCAAATATATTATTTTTATTTTCAGATGAAAAATGTTTTCACTTAAAAATTTAGGTTTATGCTTTATTCATATGGAAAATGAATTAATATCTCATGTTGTAGAACACAAGTGAGGCATATTCTTCCACATGCCATTTTTCTGTCAAAAATTCAATGAATCAATGATGATACCGAAGTAACCAAAGAAGTGAAGTTGCAAATGAATTTCTTGAAAAACTTAGACCAAACTCGCAAGGTCTCTGATGTGGTGGTAATACTATATTCTTCAAAATCCTGAGCTGGAAGTCTACAAGTAAATTGGGTTACTGCCTGCAACACAACAAGTCGTTAGGGCGCCGGGATTTTTCCCGGTGATAACCTTCCGACGCTCAAGTCATATTAGAGAGCCAAAAAATAACTAGAATTCACAAAACTAGATATAGTAAAAATGAATTTCATACCTTGGAAATGGAATTGGAGGTGATACTTATAGTATCTAAGAGCCTGAATTATTATCTGGTGGTATATGGTGCATGAACCATATGGGTCCATTGAGCCCATAAGTAAAATTGTTGGACTTTATTATATTTAGACATTTGGGCGTTTTTTATATATATGTTCATAATAAAAATTATGTTGAGCCCATCAGTCTCTATTTTTAGACTAAAATTATTTTTTCAGCCATACAAAAATTTAAAAACACAAATATAAATTATTTCGCAAATATATCCACATGCAAATTCCAGTTTAGTTTGAATCGAATTTGATGGAACCAAAATTAATCACATGATAAAAAATGATGTACAATTTTTAAAAGATTGATCAATCGTAACTAAAGTATTTTTGCATTTATGATATAAGTAAATGAATATGGCCAAATTTGATGTGGGCACACATCACACATGTACCAAATTGAAGAACCAAATCAAATAAATTCATGTCTGACAGTCTCAAGTCAGAGAGTCAACATAATATTGAATGAGGTTGTAATAGGACAATATTGTAATAAACCAATAACGGTGGCATTGGTATGGTTTGACTTTGCCCCACCACTTTCATTTTCAAATTAATTATCACACACATACAAGTTTTTTGATAGACATAATTTGAGAAGTTTCAAGTACATTCATTCTCAACAAACAACTTAGTTACTTAGTCTTTACTTCACTAAATAATTGATAATATATGTGTAGATTATCATCTCCAGTCTCCACGCAACAAGTCATTGGAGCGTCGGAGTTATGTCATCCTCCGACTTCAAATCTTATTCAAAGTACAAACAAAATACAAAACTTGATTCAAACTGATGTTAAATAAGTGGTTGTAATTCGTAGTATTCTGAGGATGGGCTGTTGTATCGAATTAAAAGGTATATGGACTACTTACGCCCAATGAGCTCGTTGTAAGACTTTTTATCTTCTTATTTTTTGAGAGGTAAGGATTTTTATCTATTGGACCTCGTTGGAGTTTGGATCAATATACTTACGCAAAAATTTATGTGAGACGGTGAAAGTTCGTGAGACCGTGAAACGGTGATACTTTTAGTGTAAAAAGTGATATTGTAAAAAAGTGATACTTGTCTAAATACACTTAAATTAGTGTATTTAGACAAAGTATCATTTTTACGCTAAAAATATCACTTGTTACACTAAAATTAGTATCACCGTCTCATAAAAGACCTGCTGATATAAGTTATAACTATTTTCTTCGTTTTCCATAATTGGGTCATGACTCATGCCTCCCCAATTTTAATCTTTTTGATTTGTTTTAGATTCTGTAAATTGGAATTACTTATCTCTGCCTTATACTGAAAAATTTTATTTGCATTTTCAGTAATGTTATTTATTTTTAAAGAACGATGGCAAGTATAATGTTTTTTTTCTTCTTCTTCAAATTAACAAGGAGTCCTCAAAAAAAAAATTAACAAGGAGAGAGTCTAAGCTTAATGTTGACCCTCATTTAATGAGAATAGACCATATATACCAATAATGAGCATAAATGCAACAAATTAAATCAAACGGTGATGTTGTTGCAAATTAATATGGTTGGTGGTCGAGGTCACATTGCCTTGTTGGTTTGTTTTGTGTATATAGTCTTTCAATCATATCTTAGTCCTCACTAAAATATTACTTTTAAATTCTTACATGAGCATTTGCAAATATGAGTTTGCAAGAAGCCAAAGCTCAATATCTCAAGTTCTATTTTAATTTGGTCCATACCTATTTTGGTTTGGCCATTTGATCATCAGCGAGATAATTGGATTTATAATTTTGATATTGATCTATTATAAATTAAATAAAATTAACTTGATAGGTGAATAAGGAGGATTCGATTAAATTGGTGAAGCAAATAACTACTTCTTACTCTAGGTGGATAAATATTTTCATGCAGAAGTGAAGTTCTTTTGAGAAGATTAATGAGCTCCAGCAATAAGCAACTCCTACCTACAAATTACTCCTGACTCCTGAGTCACTGCTAGTCAGCAACCTCTTATTCTTTGTCAGATATCGAGAGAACAATTCACTACAAGAAAACAACATCACAACGATGGATTTTAAAATCGTCGGTACATGATTTACAAATGGATTAGCAATGGAAAATTTTCGTCTTTAATTTTGGGTGACGAAACCAACAACGAAGCAGGAAGCTTATCCGTCTGCAAATTAGTCAATGCATGTTGTTGGTATAACATGGTAAATAATTTTATTTTTACGCGACGATATAGCAACAAAGGGAAAATATGATTTTTAGTCCTGTAAGTTGGACCTTTTGAGAATTAGTCCTTTACGTTGTCACCTTCATGTTTTATTCCTTTAACTTTCAAATTTCTAGATATTCAGTCCATTTTAACTTAGCAATTTTACTTTTGGCCCTATAAATCAACGTATTTCTGAAATTTGGTCCTATAACGTTTTTTAGGGAATTTAGTCTTATAACTTAACAAATAGTTAAATTTAATTGATTATTAAAATATTATTTCTTAATTAAATTTTATTTTTAAAATTGAATAATTTTAATCAACAGATTAATTTTTTAAAAAAATAATTAATCATTTTTCAATTTAATTAATATTTTAAAAATATTTCAAGCATTAATTTTTAAACCTTCAAATAAATGCATTGCACACTACTCCAGATCCATTTCTTGGAGATAATTCTCCTTATCAAAGGTTAATTACATAAATATGACAAATTATTCTTAGTTTACTAATTATAAGTAATTATTTTAATTTTTCTAAATTTCATTAATTGTTTTAGAAATTTCTATTCATTTAAATTTTTTATTAATCAAATTAATTTAATTTTTAATTGCTTTTATAATTTAATTAGTTTTTAAAAATTGAAATTGAATTATTTTACTTTTGGTCATATAAAAAATGTGAAGTGCGGGTACTAACCTTTTAATAAATCAGTTGAATTTAACTATTGCTAATTATATGACTAAATTTTTAAACTCGTTAAGTTATAGGACCAAAAGTAAAATTGCTAAGTTAAATGACTTAATAACTAGAAAGTTTGAAAGTTAAACGACCGAATATCTAGAACTTTGAAGTTAGAGGACCAAAACATGAATATGACAATTTAGAGGACTAATTCTCAAAGAGGTCCAACTTATAGGACTAAAAATTTTATTTTCCCTAGCAAGAAATTAGTGATGGATTTGTCCGTTGTTAAATATTACGACGGACAAAACCAACGCAAAAGTAAGGGTAATTAATTACAAATAACGACGGATTTTTGGTCGGCAAAAATAGCGATGGAACTATCCATCGCAATTATAACAAAATTATTAAAAATAACGATGGATTAGTGACGGATAAATCCGTCGCCAATATAAAAAAATTAATCAATATAAAAATAAATAAATCCATCGTTAATTTTAAAAAAATTTAAAAATTGAGACATGGGTTGCATGTGCTTTTTATTAAATAGTATATGATGTCTCTAGCCATGTTTTCGAATGACTGGGTCGGCCAATGAGATCAATTCGCGAGTCCCATTTAATTACTCATAAGATTCATTTTTACGGTGGAAACGATCAAGAAATCAATGAAAAATCATCAAAATCTAATCAAATCGGACAAAATGGACAAATCTTTTTTAGGAAGTAATGCTTTAAACATGGTGTTTCGTTATATTAGTGATTTTTTGAATCTTGACAATATTCGATACTTTTTAGAGGTTTTTTTTTTATAATTGAAACATTACAAAATACAATAATATTCATAGCATGACACAATGTTTTCAATATCATAGTAATACAATGTCAAATCTACAATTTAATATAACTTAATGTATGAATCCTACATAAGATAAAACAGAAAATACAACAAATTTAATGGGAGTGGCTGACAGCATCATCAAAGAAATCAAATCTCTTCGATTTATTGTTATCCATTGTGACATATAGATGGAGTTGTGTGACAACCACAATTAATTTAGGAGTTAGTTTAAGAGTTATTTTAGGGGGGTTAGATTAGAGGTTAATTAGGGGTTAATTTAGGTTTAACAAAATAGAAATAAAAATAAAACCAGCCTATAAATACATGAATAAACCCACATAAGTTTTTCACATTTTTCTCCATTCTCTATAATAGAAAACGAAGGGATCGAGGACTAGGACTTTTATCGTTTATTTTCTACATCGTATATATGAGATTATTAAATTAGGGATTTTTATATTATTTGTCTTTATTTAATGTTCCATGATTATAATTTATACTTCATTAATTGTAATATATGTCACGAGGAAATACAATCATATAAGCTAGGGGCCATGAAAAAGATTCGGGATCCAACGTATCTTGGGTGAACCCGCACTACTATATGCAGAATCGGTCATCGGATGAAAAAGAGAAAATTAATGAATTTATTGTTGTAATTATGTAAATGCTTCTCATGTTATATTAAATATTGAAAGATATATCCCTATTAGGCGAGATGAAATTCACCCTATTATTATCATGACTTTCAAGGTTGAGGAATCATTTGAAGATATGGTGTTGTGGATGGTGGAATAAATCATATTATAATTATATTTTAAATAATTATGAATTTATGTCTTTAATTTTTTTCCGTTTTATGCTTGGGATAATTGTTGTATATTTAATTTGAAAGATGTATTATTATTATTATTAATATTATTATTATTATTATTATTATTATTATTACTACTACTACTACTACTACTACTACTACTACTACTACTACTACTACTATTATTAATATTATATTTTCCTTAAGAATTAAAAATTCTAAATCAACATTTTTGATAATTCTTGGAATCACTTTAATTTATAAAATTTTTTCATAATAATATTTTTAGAGTACTTTAGTTTCATAAAATCGGGTCGTTATAAGTGGTATCGGAGCGGTCTACGTTTCGTAGGCTTGTTAAAAAAATAAAAATTAAAATGTATAGTTTTTTTTAAGAAAAATTAATAAAAGTCAAACTTTGTATAAAATAAAATGGTGTAATAACATCCACCTCCATCATATCTTGTTGATCTCCTCAAGGTATGAGAATTATTAATGCAAGTTACATTATACAATTGTATCAGTGTGCTCATTTATGTCATGATGTATTCCATGTTACTATATTCTGCTATAGAAATATAATACCAGTTTAAATGTTAGATGAATAGAAATTTTGTATTCCTTTAAATATATATATATATATATATATATATATAAATAGACTTATGGTTGCAAAAGCACATATATATATAGATAGCAGAAACTCGCACTAGCCACACTGCAAGAAAGAATAATAATAATAATAATAATAATAATAATAATAACTGCGGTCCAAACCATCCCATTAACCGACTCAATCATTATTTAAACTATCAAATTGAAGAGCTGGATAGTATTGGAGAATATATAGTTAAAATTCACCAGTTGTGGTATAATGTGATGAATGTCATCGGCACTCCAAACGAACGCGCTGCCTCCCGTAGAGTGATTGATAGCTTACCTTCATTTTGAAACGTCAAGGTTGAAAAGCTTTATGCATCATTATTGGAGTATGACAGGCATGACGACCGACCAAAAATCAACTACGTGACATTTTTGCGCCAGGTTATACGGTAAATGGATTGAGTTTTTGAACAATGAGGCTATGGTAGAAGATGACGAACAGATCTTGCAAAAATCAACTACATGACATTCACTGCATGGTTATACGATAATGGTTTGGATGCTTTGTTAGTACTCCCTATTGGCGGTTTGATGTAGTGTTGGTGGCGGTGTTTCTTGTTAGCCATGTGATGAACTCGAAGCAGATCCCAAAAAGTTTAACTGTTTTAAAATTAAATTTCTTGAGAAAATAATGAAATTATCAGTAACCTAATCATAATAGTAAAACAAGAAAATCCTATATAAATAAATTGTAGTTACAAACAACACCAAACATGCATAGATCGTGAAGTGCGAGTGTGAGCCTATGATGATGATGTACGAGATCTTGTAAATAGATTCAACAGAGTTTTAAAATTAAATCAACCAAATCACAATAGTATATCGGAAAACCATATATAAATGATCGATTCACAGTCCGTTTGATTGCTCATAAAAATCATTTTTATGGTGGAAACGATCAAGAAATCAAAAACAATCATTCAAAATCGATCAAACCAGGATAAAATGGACAAATCTTTTTTAGGAAGTAATGCTTTAAACATGGTGTTTCATTATATGAGTGATTGTATGAATCTTGACATTGTTAGATACTTTTTAGAGGGTTTTTTTTTTATAATTGAAACATTACAAAATACAATAATATTCATAGCATGACACAATATTTTCAATATCATAGTAATACAATGTCAAATCTACAATTTAATATTACTTAATGTACGAATCCTACATAAGATAAAACATAAAATACAACAAATTTAATGTGAGTGACTGGCAGCATCATCATACAAATCAAATCTCTTTGATTTATTGTTATCCATTGTGACATATAGATGGAGTTTTGTGATAACTACAATTAATTTAGTGGTTAGTTTAGGAGTTATTTTAGGGGGTTAGATTAGGAGTTAATTTAGAGATTAATTAGGGGTTGGATAGGGGTTAATTTAGGTTTAAAAAAATAGAAATAAAAAAAATCAGCCTATAAATACATGAATAAACCCACATAAGTTTTTCACATTTTTCTCAATTCTCTACAATAGAAAACGAAGGGATCGAGGACTAGGATTTTCATCGTTCATTTTCTACATTGTATATCTGCGATTATTAAGGTAGAGATTTTTATATTATTTGTCTTTATTTAATGTTACATGATTATACTTCATTTATTGCAATATATGTCAAGAGGAAATAAATTCATATAAGCTAGGGGCCTTGAAAAGGGTAAGGGATCAAACGTAACTTTGGGGTGAACCAAAGAATGCTATATGCAATAAGCGGCCGATTAGAGGAAAAAAATTGATAAATTTATTATTGTAATTATGTGAATTCTTTTCATGTTATATTAAATATTGACAGATATATCCCTACTAGGCGAGATGAAGCTCACGCCTATGATTATCATGACGTTCAGGTTAGGAATCCAACTGAAGATATGATGTTGTGGATGGTGGAATAAATCATGTTATATTTAACATTTTAAATAATTATGATGGGACAAAATTTTGGATTTATGTCTTTAATTTTTTCCGGTTTATGCTTGGAATCATTGTTGTATATTTAATTTGGAATATGTATTATTATTATTATTATTATTATTATTATTATTATTATTATTATTATTATTATTATTATTATTATTATTATTATTTTCATTAAGAACTAAAAATTCTAAATCAACTTCTTTGATAATTATTGGAATCACTTTAATTTATAAATTTGTGTTTTCTTAATAATATTTTTAGAGTTCTCTAATTTCATAAAATTGGGTCATTCAAGAGGTATCAGAGCAGGTCTACATAGGGGAACCGATATTCCAGAGAGCTCCCGCCAAGGCGAGGAGCGTGGGGGACAGTACGATCATGATAGATTTTGTGCCTTTGAGGAAAGCTTGCGACAAAGATAGAGAAGACTTCTTGTCTTTCCGAGAAGTCAATGGCAAAGGTACCAAGCCCGAGCTTGTGGTACCAAACATACGGCGATGGGAGTTGGAGATATTGCGACACTACAAGCGGATCGAGAATTGGCATATCTCCCAAGGCCACTACCCGCCGCCACCCCCACAGTGATACAGGTCCTGTCCACACTTTTCATTGAAATTCTACCTTCTCTTTCATGAGCTATAATTTCATTCAAGTTTGGGGGGGGAGAGGTAGTATTTTTTTGATGGGTGTGGCGTTTGCATTCATTTAGTTGCATGTAGAGCATATAGGTTGCATGGCATTAGATGTTTGAATTTTTATGGTTTTAGCATGTCTATCGCTTTAGCACGTTTATTGTTTTCCTAGTTGTTAGGGAGTGAGTTGACCGCTATTGTGTGTTTGTTGTGTTTTGATTGTGATCTTGATCTTGGGAGCATTTGCGGATTGGTTTGTGTTGTTTTGAATTGGAGGTTGAGTATGAGTTGATCGGGTTGAGAATAGTTAATATGGAGCATGTGATGATGGAGTCATGGTTAACATACTTTGAATTATGCACTTACAAGCCTACGAGCTTTTGAGCCTTTACGCTTTCATATTATGCGATCTTGTTTGTGATTGAGTGTGTCATTCATGTTGATTTAAATTCTAGAACTTGCTCCTGTATCTCCGTCAAGGTCACATGTTGTATGCATTCATGAAAATGATTCTAGGCCATTTTGTTAAGCCTTTCAAAGCCTTTTTGCCTACCTTATGATATTTGATTCCCTAGTTAGCCAATTTGAGTCTATTGCCTGATTTTTGATAACCATATTTCAAGCCTTACAACTTAATTTGATATATTTGTTATCCTAAACTTGAGCGTATAGCATTGAGTAAAGGATAGAATAAAAGGATTTGAATGAAGGGGTATCGAGAAGTTAGAAAATAGTTTATATGTTGGGTGATTGGGAATAAAAGAAGAAAAGGAGAAAAAGGGAGGATACTCACAAAAGAGTCGAAAAACAAGAAAGAAATTTTGAAAAAAAAGACTGAAAAAGTGAGTCGGCAGTACGAGAAATAGGCTGGAAATTGTGATGTAAGGCGAAGGAGAATGATTTGTATGAAAAAAGAAGGGAGAAATAGAAAGGTGATGAGATAGAAGGCGATTGGGAGTACATAGTTGATTCGAATTAGAATAATTGTTTGGGAAAAAAACGTTGTGCTTACCAATCTATACGCTGAGTTGAGTCACTTTATCCATATTTCTCTACCTTCACCAAAGAGCCTTCATTACAATCATAAACAAAGTCTTTTCGATTTGTGAATTGCATACAAACGAGTGGCGGAGATGTGAGACGGTTTGCAAGCATATGGTAATTCTTCAACATTAATATGACTTGAGTGAATACACGTCCCTTATCATGCTAGTGAGTAGAGTATACAGTTTTGTAAGTCCAAGTGGCTACGATAATCTAGAGGAGGGTGAATAGATTATCTCGGTTTTGATTTTGCCCTCTTTTTGAAAATTTAAGCAAAGACGAAATGATAAGTGCGGAAAATAAATAGCACACTTCAATTTAAAGAGGTTCAACCCACCAGGGCCTAATCCTCTACCACCCCAAGATATCAGGGATGGATTTCAAAAAAAAAGAAAAAAAGATTTTATTAATTACCAAAATTAATAATACAACATCTTGAGGATTACCACAACCCTCTTGCAACACCTTGAGGATTACCACAACCCTCTTACACCACCTTGAGGATTACCACAACCCTCTTACAACACCTTTGAAGATTACCACAACCTTCAAACACCTATCACCTAGATCACCCAAGTGTATTCTTACCACAAGAATACTCACAAGGATGTCTTGTGTTAAATATGACCAAAAATCAAGATTATAACTCAATGATGAATGATACAATATGAGTACAAGTGTAATCAAGAATTGAAAGCCTAGACCTCAAATTTGTGCAAGTGAAAGTGCTTAGCTAATACAACAAGATATATGAAAGTGTTTGCTTGTTTGCTCTTTGCTTGTGTAGAGTGTTATATCGTGTTGCTTGAATGAAACATCTATTTATAGGAGAGGTCTTGGCTTTGATTTCCGGACATAGGCTCCTCCTTGGGAGTGATTTCTTTGCAAAAGAAACCATTTAAAATCATCAATATAGCTATTAGAAATCAATCCCTCAAAATAGGGAAAAGTCGTCGAGAAAATGCAATGGATAGTTTCTTTGATAAAACAGTGCGGACGTGTCATGCAGAGATAAATTTGAAATTTAATTTATGCGATTTTTACACACGGGGACCGTCGGAGGGTACGACCGGCCGCCCTAGACCATGACCGGTTGGGGGTGTTTAAATTGCGAAACAGAGAAGACAGACTTCAAGAGGCACTCCGTGTACCGGTCGCCCAGGGTCGACCGTGCCCTCACCGATCGACCACTTGGTTGACCGGTCATCCTCCCTCATTTTTTCTACGTCCATTTTTCTGTTTCAAAACTCAACTCAGTGCGGGTTGCCCTATAGGGCGGACTCTGGTCGAGCTGAACAAATGTGTTGTCCAATTTTTCCGAAAATAAACTCCAAAAATACTTGAAAAATAGTAAAAATATTTTAAATCGATCGGAAGTATTTAGACAACATTTAGGGACATTGTTTTGGTTTAAAAACTCATTTGAACAAAATCATCAAGATCATGATAAAAACATTTATCTAACAACTTTATCCCCGAGAGCCATGATTTGAAGTGTTTTACCATGATTTTTATAAACTTGTGCTCCATGTTAGCCTTTTAAAACTTGATTGATTTGTGCTTGATGTCTATGGATAGATGACATGAATTATGATACGGTGTTCTTGAGTTGCTCTTCTTTTCCCCAATTGTGTTGTCTTGTTTATAAAGTGTTGTAAGGGATGCCAACGAGTTTAAGTTGGGGGTTTGATAGACTTGTATTTTGCATGTATTTTGGGCTTAATATTGGCTAGAATATGTTGATATGCATGTTTTATATGAGTAAAAGGGGTTTATTCTGTTTTGTGGAAAAGGATTACGCTTTGCTCGTTTTGTAGGAATTTATCTATAATTGTAGCATTTTTGGCAATAATTCGGAGCATTGCAACCGCCAATACTTGACGTAAAAGATGGAGTTTGGAGTCGAATCGCGAAGAAGTCGGACGAACCGGCAAGAAACGGAAAAAAATAGCCAAGTGCTTGATGATACAGGTGAGCACAGGCAGGGCGTGCTTCCCTAGCATGCCCGTGCGCAACCTATAAGAAGAAGAAAGTGTCGACCTATAGCACGGGAAGCTCGTGCCATATGGCACGCCCGTGCTCTCTTCAGAACCTTGGACGATCCACACGGCACCCAGCACGGGCTGGGCGTGCCAAAGGGGCACGACCGTGCTCCTCTGCGGGAAAAACAGAGGTTCATTCGTTTTCAACTAGGTTTCGACCCGAACGAAGTACAAATAGACCCGGGGCGGCCACAAACAGGGACACGCTGATTTTTGCCCTAGAAACCAGAGAAAATAGCAGTTTTCCACCGGAAACTTCGAGAGATCGATCAAGACCGCAACCACACCTTCGAGGATTGAAGATAGATCGAGAGATCGTCATCATCCCCGAGTCACTCATTCCATCGTATCGTTATTTCAATTAGTTAGATTTTGATTATGGATAATTTGTCTATGAATTGTTTATCTTCAATGTCTGGCTAAACATCTTGTGATTCCCGGGTTTGGGAGTAGGTTAATAAACACTTTTATGTGATGATTAAGGATAATTGAAGTTAATGTTTTCTTTCTCTATTCAAGTACTTTGCTTTAATTCTTGTTTTATCAAAAGGCCTTTGATCTAAACTTGTTTGATGTATTGATTCATTATTCTAACCGATGAGTTTCAATACTAGATCTTGAGTACTTGACACAAATAGATTGCATGATTGAGAAGTCCGTGAATATTTGTGAGATCTTATAATCTTTTGAACTTTTGGGAGTTGGGTATCTCATGTTGAGTAGAGATCTTTAGTATAGATATTCCAATCAACACTTTTACATACATCTCGAGAGGGGGTAAATTACATTGGTGATTGGTCTATAGAGAATAATACGTTTAACCTTGGTTTGCTTAATCTAAGCATAAAAGTGGGATATTAATTGAAACCATAATCCAGGAATCCATCCATCCATACTTGATCTTTCAATCTCTCGTTGCTTTGTTATTTTAGGATTAATTTCTGCTTTAGTTTATAAAACCAACCCCTCAAATTTCGATAGTTTAGATAAAAATAGGACTATTATAACCTAATACTTGGTACATTAATTTATTAATCCCTTTGGATTCGACCTTGCAAACCCTATTCTATAAACTGATCCGTACACTTGCGGTGAAGCTAAAAAAATAGCGAACAAGTTTTTGGCGCCGTTCGGGATTAATCAAATTTTTAGTACCAATATTGCAATAAATAGAATTATTCTTAATCTAGACATTTTTTCTTTTCTTTTTAGTTTGTTGTTTAATTCTACTATTCTTGTGGTTGACTTGTTTTCTTTAATTGGTTCAGGTAGTGCATGATCACCCGCTCGAATCAAGGAGAATTAGCACTGTTCATACTGGTGGTTGAGGCTTTTGCTAGGCGGAACAATGCGGCTACCAAACGGGCGTAAAGACAAAGCGAGAATGACTATGGCGGGCGTAGAAGGTAACAACGGAGGAAATGATGGGGTAAAACGAAGGTAACAACGGGGACCAACAAGGTCAATGTCGAGTTACCAATACCAGAGGTTCCAGTGGCTCGGAAGCGATCAACAAGATGGCGATTCGCGATTTCTTTCGCCCAATCAATCGCAATTATGGTGGAATTGTCAATGTCCCAATCAATGCGAACAATTTATTTGAAGCCAACATTGATATCGATGGGTGCAGTAGAATCGGTTTGGGGTTTCCGTCCGAAGATCCCAACTCTCATCTTGCGAATTTCATACTGATTTGCAATACAATTAAGATGAATGGGGTGATTTGGTGATGTTATACGTCTTCGCCTATTCCCTTTCTCTTTAAGGGATAAGGCTAGAATCGGCCAGGCACCCTAACTCGAGGAGTGTGAACAATTGGGATGAGCCGAGTCGGAGGTTCTTGTTCAAGTATTTCCCACCAAGTAAGACACTCTGACTTAAAAGTGAGATCACTCGGTTTAGGCGGTTTGACTACGAGTCTTTGTACGAGGCTGGGAAAGATTCTAGGATTTGTTGAGGAGGTGCCCGCAAAGACGGATTTCCGAGGATCAACGGCTCTGTTTCTTCTACAATGGGTTGATGGGATGACTAGATCATTTGTGGATCTTCAGGGGGCGCGCTACTTTGCGAGGTTTTTTCGGAGGATGCGTTCAACTTGTTGGAGGAGATGGCCATGAATATCTATCAATGGCCCTCCAAGAGGACTAATGTGAAAAGGGTAGCCAAGTCTCCGATTCGGACCCAATAAAAGAGTTGATGACCCCGGATGGCCGTATTGACAAACCGGTTAAGTGCTTTGACTAAAGCAAATGAGGGAAACACGAGTGCAAGTAATGGGGAGTTCCTCTAGATGGAAGCAAACTATGTTAATAACCAGAATTTCAACAATTTCGGAACAATCAAAATCCCACTCATTACCATCAATTTGGAGGAACCACGAGAACTTCTCCTACGCAAACACGAAGAACGTGATGCAACCACCACCGGTGTTTAATGTGACAAACGATGTTATTCTGCAGATCCTAAGCCCACCATGGAGGATATGTTCACTTCGTTTATGAGTGAGACGAGAAATAGGTTCAATAAGGATGAGGCAAAGTTGGATAAAATCGAAAAACATGTCACCCAATTAGGGTCCCGGATGAAGAATCTTGAGACCCAAATTGGTCAAATAGCTACGATTATTGGTGGACAGCATCAGAAAGGCCAGTTTCTGAGCAATAGTGAAGTTAATCCAAAGGAGCAGTGTAAAGCCATTGCGAGGAGGGAGCGAATACGAGGGCACGAGAGCGGTCTCACGTTTTTCAGGCTGTTAAAAAAAAAAATTAAAAATTAAAAATTAAAATGTATAGTTTTTTAAGAAAAATTAATAAAAGTCAAACTTTGTATAAAATAAAATGGTGTAATAACATCCACCTCCATCATATCTTGTTGATCTCCTCAAGGTATGAGAATTATTAATGCAAGTTACATTATACAATTATATCGAGTGTGCTCATTTATGTCATGATGTATTCCATGTTACTATATTCTCGCTATAGAAATATAATACAGTTTAAATGTTAGATGAATAGAAATTTTGTATTCCTTTAAATATATATATATATATATATATAGACTTATGGTTGCAAAAGCACATATATATATAGATAGCGAGAAACTCGCACTAGCCACACTTTGCAAGAAAGAATAATAATAATAATAATTGCGGTCCAAACCATCCCATTAACCGACTCAATCATTATTTAAACTATCAAATTGAAGAGTTGGATAGTATTGGAGAATATATAGTTAAAATTCACCGGTTGTGGTATAATGTGATGAATGTCATCGACACTCCAAACGAACACGCCTCCCGTAGAGTGATTGATAGCTTACCTTCATTTTGAAACGCGTCAAGGTTGAAAAGTTTTATGCATCATTATTGGAGTATGACAGGCATGAGTACCGACCAAAAATCAACTATGTGACATTCATTTTTGCCAGGTTATACGATAAATGGATTGAGTTTTTGAACAATGAGGCTATGGCGGAAGATGACGAACAGATCTTGCAAAAATCAACTACATGAAATTCACTTTGCATGGTTATACGATAATGGTTTTGATGCTTTGTTAGTACTCCCTATTGGAGGTTTGATATAGTGTTGGTGGCGGTGTTTCTTGTTAGCCATAACAGATGAACTCGAGCAGATCCTCGCAAAAAAGTTTAACTGTTTTAAAATTAAATTTCTTGAGTAAAATAAGGAAATTATTGTAACCTAATCATAATAGTAAAACAGGAAAATCCTATATAAATAAATTGTAGTTACAAACAACACCAAACATGCATAGATCGTAGTGCGAGTGTGAGCCTAATGATGATGTACATATCTTGTAAATAGATTCAAATGTTTTAAAATTAAATCAACCAAATCACAATAGTATATCGGAAAACCATATATAAATTATCGGTTCACGATCCGTTTGATTGCTCATAAAAATCATTTACGGTGGAAACGATCAAGAAATCAAAAATAATCATTCAAAATCTGATCAAACCGGATAAAATGGACAAATCTTTTTTAGGAAGTAATGCTTTAAACATGGTGTTTCATTATATGAGTGATTGTTTGAATCTTGACATTGTTAGATACTTTCTAGAGGTTTTTTTTTATAATTGAAACATTACAAAAATACAATAATATTTATAGCATTAGACACAATATTTTCAATATCATAGTAATACAATGTCAAATCTACAATTTAATATTACTTAATGTACGAATCCTACATAAGATAAAACATAAAATACAACAAATTTAATTGGAGTGACTGGCAGCATCATCATACAAATCAAATCTCTTTGATTTATTGTTATCCATTGTGACATATAGATGGAGTTTTGTGATAACTACAATTAATTTAGTGGTTAGTTTAGGAGTTATTTTAGGGGTTAGATTAGGAGTTAATTTAGAGATTAATTAGGGGTTGGATAGGGGTTAATTTAGGTTTAAAAAAATAGAAATAAAAAAAATCAGCCTATAAATACATGAATAAACCCACATAAGTTTTTCACATTTTTCTCAATTCTCTACAATAGAAAACGAAGGGATCGAGGACTAGGATTTTCATCGTTCATTTTCTACATTGTATATCTGCGATTATTAAGGTAGAGATTTTTATATTATTTGTCTTTATTTAATGTTCCATGATTATACTTCATTTATTGCAATATATGTCAAGAGGAAATAAATTCATATAAGCTAGGGGCCTTGAAAAGGGTCCGGGATCAAACGTAACTTTGGGGTGAACCCGCAATGCTATATATATATGCAAAGAATCGCGATTATTAGAGGAAAAAATTTGATGAGTTTATTGTTGTGATTATGTGAATTCTTTTCATATTGTATTAAATATTGACAGATATATCCCTACTGGGCGAGATGAAGCTCACCCCTATGATTATCATGACGCTCAGGTTAGGAATCTAGCTGAAGATATGATGTTGTGGATGGTGGAATAAATCATGTTATATTTATATTTTAAATAATTATGATGGGACAAAATTTTGGGTTTATGTCTTTAATGTTTTTCCCGGTTTATGCTTGGAATCATTGTTGTATATTTAATTTGGAATATGTATTATTATTATTACTATTATTATTATTTTCATTAAGAACTAAAAATTGTAAATCAACTTCTTTGATAATTATTGGAATCACTTTAATTTATAAATTTGTGTTTTCTTAATAATATTTTTAGAGTTCTTTAGTTTCATAAAATTGGGTCGTTCAAGAGGTATCGGAAGCAGGTTTACGTTTCAGAGGCTTGTTAAAAAAATTTGAATATTAAAATGTATAGATTTTTTAAGAAAAATTAATAAAAGTCAATCTTTGTATAAGATAAAATGGTAATAACATCCACACCCATCATATCTTGTCGATCCCATCAAGGTATGACAATTATTAATGCAAGTTACATTATACAATTATATCGGTATGCTCATTTATGTCATGTTGTATTACATGTCACTATATTCTACTTTAGAAATATAATACCAGTTTAAATGTTAGATGAATATGTAAGTCAAGCGGCTACGATAATCTAGAGGGGGTGAATAGATTATCTCCATCTTTTCGATTTCGCCTCTTTTTGAAACAATTACACCAAGACAATAATAAAGGTGGGAAGTAAACAACACGCGTCGATTTAAAGAGGTTCAACCCACCTAGGGCTAATCCTTCTACCACCCCAAAGTATATCCGGGGTGGATTTCAAAAAGAAAAAGAATTTTATTAATTACCACAATTAATACAAATTCAACTTACAACACCTTGAAGAGCACCACACTCTTATTCAACACCACCTTTGGAGATTACCACAATCTCCTTTGAAGATTACCACAATCTTCCTTCAACGACACCTTGTGAAGATTACCACAATCTTCAACTTTGAAGAATACCAAATTCTTCAACACCTCAATAAGAAGATCACCACAATCTTCTTGCACCTATCACTTAGATCATCCAAGTGTGTTCTTACCACAAGAACACTCACAAGGATATCTTGTGTTTGAATGATAACCAAAAATCAAGATTACAACTCAATAATGAATATTACAATTTGAGTGCAAAGTGTAATCAAGAAATAAAGCCTAGACCTCAAGATATGAAAGTGAAATACTTGGGCTATAAATACAACAAGAGTGTTGAATATGAAAGCTTGGAAATTTGCAGATTTCTTGTTGTATATTTGCTTGTGTTGTTGTTCATTGTGTCTTCAATTCATCCTCTATTTATAGGAAGCTTCACCAACATAGGCTCCCAACATAGGCTCCTCTATCTTCACTTTTGTCTACAAAAAGAAGATCACAAGATGTAGAAATATTGTTCAAAATAGAAAAGCAAATCTTGTTGTCAATGTGTTCAATGGTACAAATTTTCTTTGTCAAAAGATTACACAGTGTGACCGGTTGCCCTGTTGAAGATTTCGACCGTTTGAAAAAGATAGTGCGATCCAGTGCAGTCGGGGGTCGGCCGTCGACGGGGTGCGACGGTCGCTCTAGGGTGACCGGTCGACCTCACCCTTGACCGATCCCCCTCTCTTTTTTCACAAAATATGTTTACATTAAGATTCTGTATCATTTTCTCAACTCTTTAGGTACAGGTCGACCATATGGGCGACCGGTCGACCTCCCTTTGAAATGTTGTCCGATTTTTTCTCAAAAATAAACTTCAAGAAATACTCCAAAAAATTAGTAAAAACATTTTAAATCATTTGGGAGTATTTAGACAACATTTATAAATATAGTTTTGGTGTAAAAACCAATTTAAACAAAACCATCAAAAGTGTTGTCCAATTTTTATCAAATTAAAAACTCTAAGAAATACTCCAAAAAATTAGTAAAAACATTTTAAATCATTTAGGAGTATTTGGACAACATATAAAAACATTGTTTTGGTATAAAATCTTATTAAAACAAAATCATCAAAATCTTGATAAAAATATTTATCTAAAGAATAGAAATCTTGCATTCCTTTAAAAAAAAATATATATAAAAATAGACTTATGGTTGCAAATGCGCACATATATATAGATGACAGGAACTCGCACTCACCACACTGCACGAAAGTATAATAATAATAATTGCGGTCCAAATCATCCCATTAACCGACTCAATCATTATTTCAACTATCAAATTGAGGAGCTGGATAGTATTGGATAATATATAGTTAAAATTCACCAGTTGTGGTATAATATGAGGAATGTCATCGGCGCTCCAAATGAACGCGCTGCCTCCTGTAGAGTGATTGATAGCTTACCCTCATTTTGGAACGTCAAGGTTGAAAAGCTTTATGCCTCATTACTGGAGTATGACAGGCATGACGACCGCCAAATATCAACTACGGGACATTCACTTTGCCAGGTTATACGATAAATGATTGAGTTTTGAACAATGAGGCTATGGCGAGAAGATGACGAATAGATCTTGCAAAAATCAACTATGTGACATTCACGGTCTGGTTATATGGTAAATGGTTTGGTTGCTTTGTTAGTACTCCCTGTTGGCGGTTTGATGTAGTGTTGGTGGCGGTGTTTCTTGTTAGCCATAACAGTGAACTCGAACAGATCCTGCAAAAACTTTTACCGTTTTAAAATTAAATTTCTTCAGAAAATAACTGAATTATTGTAACCTAATCATAACACTAAATCGGGAAAACCCTATATAAATAAAATTGTAGTTACAAACAACACCAAACATGCATAGATAGTGCAGAGTGTGAGCCATAACAGTGATGTACAGATCTTGTGAATAGATTCAACAGTTTTAAAATTAAATCAACCTAATCACAATAGTATATCTGGAAAATCATGTATAAATGATCGGTTCACAGTCCCATTTGATTACTCATAAGAATTATTTTTACGGTGGAAACGATCAATAAATCAAAAATAATCATTCAAAATCTGATCAAACCAGACAAAATGGGCAAATCTTCTTTTAGGAAGTAATGCTTTAAACATGGTGGAATTCGGCTGAATATATGATGTTGTGGATGTTGGAATAAATCATGTTATATTTATATTTTAAATAATTATGATCGGACAAAATTTTGGATTTATGTCTTTAATTTTTTTTCCGGTTTATGCTTGGAATAATTATTTTATATTTAATTTGGAAGATGTATTATTATTATTATATTTTTCTTAAGAATTAAAAATTCTAAATCAACTTTTTTGATAATTATTGGAATCACTTTAATTTATAATTTGTGTTTTCTTAATAATATTTAATTATTTTTAGAGTACTTTAATTTCATAAAATTGGGTTGTTACAACTTGTTATTACCGGATATATTACTTAGCTAAAAAGAAAGAACTTGGACTAATTCTATCTAATTGCAACATAAATTAACTTATTTAACATTTAGTTAAGATCAATTCACACCTCGGAACGGTGCTGCCACCCCAAGGAAAAAATTCTCTCTCTATTTCTCTCCCATTCTCCTTGTCTGCTGCCAAAGTTTCTTCTTCCCATATTTATCCATTAGAGAGGATGGGGGAACCAACCTTTATCTTCACTTTTTTCCTTTCCTTGTTTTTTGTATGGTGTCCCCTTTTATGGGAGTGCTTGGTTCTATCTTTATGAGAGTTATTGTCTCCCTCCATGGGAGTTTTTGTTTCCTTTCATGGGTTTTGTGTTTTTAGTTTTTATTTTTTTTCCCTTCTCTTTTTACTTTTTTTTTTTTTGTTTCTGACAGATCTTGGTGTTTTGGCCATAGATCTGGTTGTGTTTGAGGCGGAAGAATGAATCCAATCACTTTTGGAAGTTGTAATAGAAAACAAATCTGATTTGTAGTGCACAGATGAAGACTTCTGTCACATACCGAACTTCTAGCCGTTTTTTGGAGTTTTAGTTTTGTGTGTTTGATGGAACGAGGATCTGAAGTTGTTGTTCTTCTGGCTGATCTGGTAGGATGTTTACATCAGTGCCGGGTGTTTGGTAAAAGGGCTTTCAAGTTGTGGAATTTGGCCTCTGAATCAAGATCAAGTTTTATAGATTTATTACACTGTTGTACTTTCAATGTATTAAGTTGTTGCTTGATCTGGTTTTTGTTTTGTTTGTTGGTGTTGGGGTTGTGAGGGATTAATGTTAGGCTTTTTGGGTTCAAGCTCTTGATGTTCCAAATTGCTAAGTCCTTCACTGTATTTAGACTATCATTGTTGATGGATCTTTTTGATTCTACTTGGAGGTTTTTGTTTTTGTTTCCAAGAGGATTGTTGGTCAGTTGACCACCCAATGTAAATTTCTTCGAGTTTAATGTTATGTTCTATCGTTTGAAAAAAAAACATTTCGTTAAGATCGATTTAAATATTTATTTAAACAATTAGTTGGTTAAGCAAAGAAATAAAGTTCTCAACTCTCTCTCTCTCTCTCTCTCTCTCTCTCTCTCTCTCTCTCTCTCTCTCTCTCTCTCCCTCCCTCTCCCCGTTAAATAAAGTATCAAGTTACTTTAGTTCAGCTCATGTTTTACTTGATTAAAGTTCATTTCTAGATTCAATCATTTAATAATTAAACAAATGCAGAAATTAATTTCAAGCACTCTATCGTGTGTGCGCTTTCTTGAAGAACACTAAATGGAGGGCAAAACCATAAGCAATACAAGATACTATAACATAAATGACAAAAGGTAACACTTAAAAATATTACCTAATAGCCATGAATTAAAGGTTATTATAGACAATAAGTAGCACTATTTATGGTGATGCACTTGACTATGTGACACTTTTATAGTATTATATATGAATCTTGTGCAAATGATTTTAAGTAGCACTTTTTCTATCAAGTAACACCTTGAAGAAAATACTTCTAGAGTGTTGCATATGAATCTTATATAGCATTTTTGCATCGGTTTGTCTTTTTATTTTTTTGCCCCCAAAGAACTTGACGAGAGACCTATTATGTGTGGATGTGGCAATTTGTCACTAAGATAAGTTGATTCTTATTACAACTTTTGCATTGTTTTATATATATATATATATTAAAATTATATTATATGTATATATTATATATTTTATGTATTAAAAATTATATTATATACTATTTGTATTACAAATTATATTAAACACTATATATATTAGAACATTTATTATATAAAATATATATTAAAACCAATAGTATATTATATATTAAAGGACATAAACAAAATACAAAAATATACCAAACAAAATTATCCAACGATTAATTTGCGGGGTAAAAATAAAAAAATCTAAAAATATGAAAATTTACCAAACATTAAAAGATTCTTATGGAAAACCAAATTAATAAATAAATAATAAAAAGGTAATTTACCGACGGAAAAAAGTAGTGTGTGTGTGTGTGTGTGTGTGTGTGTTTTCTTTAAGAACACTAAATGGAGGGCAAAACCATAAGCAATACAAGATACTATAACATAAATGACATAAGGTAACACCTAAAAATGTTACCTAATAGCCATGAAATTTTATTATAGACAATAGGTAGCACTATTCACTACAAGCAAACAATCCAATTCCAATAAAATAATTCTAACGAAATAAAAAAACTGTTGAAATTTTTAAAATTCGAGCGGAAATTCCAATGCTACATTTACCATTGGAAAATTCAAACGATAAACAAAATTATTGGTATAAACTGTTGGAATTCCCGTTAAAATTCCAACAGAAATTCCAACACCACAACAAACTGTTGAAAAATTCCAACAGTAATTCCAACAATAATAAAATCGTTGGAATAAACCATTGAAATTCGTAATAATGAAATTTTAAAAATTCCAATGTAAATTCCATCGCTTTAAAAAACTATTGGAAAATTCCAACAAAAATCCAATGATAAACAAAATGTTGGAATTAATCGTTGAAATTTCCGTTGGAATTTTTAAAATTCTAACGAGAATTCAATGGTACAACACGTTGTTGGAAATTTCATTGAAATTCTAATACCATTGGAAATTCCAATAGGGGTTAAAAGATTTTGATAGTATTATTCATATCGATAAAATATAGCTTCTCTTCCGGAGTCAGTCATATTGAAACTACATAATTAAATGTGCGTGCTTGACTTGGGATGATGGGTGACCTCCGGGAAGTTAAAAATATTAAATAATGAGATAAAAGATTGAATATTCCAACGAATATATAACATTGGAATTACCGTTGGACTAAATTCAAATGGTATAACTCCATTGGAATAATCATTGGGGTTTATTCGGTGATTATATATATTCCAATGGATATCTGGTTGGACTAAATTCCAATGGTGTAATTCTGTTTGAATTAGTGTTGGAATTGTGAAGCCCCGATTTTTCCGAGCTATTAATTGATCCTTATTGTCGTTTATACTTTTGATCGACTATTTTACGCGTCATTTTGACGGGTAATTATTAATAATATATATATTTTGTATTTTATTTCATTTTATTTAATTACTTGTGATCATGATCTTTATTAATTCTATTCTCATTTATGATCACTTGATTGATCATTATTACTATTTTTGTATTTATTAGTCACCTTAGAATTTTAAGAGACTATTTATTTTAGAGACTTTTTACCTTATAGAATTAAGATTTTGATTTAGATTAAGTGATCATGAGACTTATAAGTGATCAAGAAAATCACTAATTATTTTGGATATTGATATATTTCATCTATTATCATCAAATTTGGGACAAAAATAATATATGGAATTACCATAATGACCTTATAGTGGATTGGCCAACATGGATATTTTTGGAGTAAAAATATCATCCAACTTTGCAATTTTTAAATCTGTACCAGACCTTAACTTTAAAAATTGAAATTTTTACTCTTAAGGTACTGGGAATTACATATTTTAAAGGTATTCTAAAAATCCAAGTGATTAGGGCTTGGAAAGCAATTTTATAAAAATTGAGGGACTAATGTGTAAAATACTAAACTTGAGGACCCAAATGAAATTTCCAGGACTTATGCAGCCCATGCACCTGGAAATACTAACTTAACTATCACTTAATTATATTTTGGACCCAAGGTTCAAATTTCATAACAATTGGACCCCTAAAAGCCTTAAAGGCAATTATTTCAAAATGGGACAAAAATGATATTTTCAAAAGTTAAAGGACCTACACATATTTCTTTTAAAAACTGCTTTTGTCCCAATAACCTACTAACCTTAGTGACATTTTCCAACTGGAATCACAATAAAATCCCTTCCGGTTTTTGAGTTCGAATTTTTAAAACTTAAGGTCCGAATTGGTAATTTTTACAAATTTGGGGCCAATGTGAGAATTTTATAAGAACTCGACCTCAATACTTTAAAAACCTGAATCTCTGGACAATTTAGAGAATTTAGGAACTGACCCCATAATTTTTCAAGGTCGGGATATTTATTTATTCAAATTTTAACCCAAAAGTGTTGGTTTTTACAAAATGGGGCTAAATTACAATATCTCTTTTATAAAGGACCTAACTCAAATTATTTTCTCTTTTACTAAAATAGCCCTGGACCCTCTGACTTGGAGATTTAATTAGAGTATTTTACTTTCCCAAAAAAAAAAAAACCCTTGACTTATCGGATCAATTTGACCGATTAATACCCGATCGAAGAGCGACTTCCTCGCCTTGCGATTTTGAATCTATAATGGAACTTATGTTCCACCTAATCTGTCAAAATATCGAAGATTGCTTATCCTTATGATGATCATCTTCATCCAAATACTCCACCAACGCCATAATTGCCACTCGCGCTTTTCAAAATTTTTCTAAAATCGCTTCCTCGAATCAATAATACTGATTGCTGGTTGATCGCTGTCTTGTAACTAACTACTTTCCTGCTGAGTCAACTTGGTGTGTCGAGCTCACGACTCGGAATGGATACATCGGGGGATGGGAACCGGCTTGGCCGCTATTCCACTCTTCCGCCCCATCGCCCTAATCCCGCAACTAAGGGACGGAGTTTGTCCGAGGGAAGTGGGTCGTAGTACTTGAGGTATAATCATGATTATGACGGATCCGAGCCTTGCAAGCTCCATTGTGGATTTTGTCTTTGCCTATGGAGCGATAAGGTGCCGGTCTTGGACCATCCCGCCGGGGAGTTACAAGGAAGAACGAAGGAATCATTGCCTCGATCCACACGATTCCGGAGTTATCGGACCCATTTTGGTTGGCGTTACATTTCCGCACGCAACCGCTACTTGTTTTGCATTGGTTGGCGCTACAAATCCGTGACGCAACCATTATTTGCCTTGCATTGGGATTGGTGTTACACTTCCGTGCGCAATCCTACTGTCTTGAATGAATCACATAGTGCCTGTGTGACCATGAAATCATTTTCTTGAATCGTATAAGTATATTATTTAAATATTTTATCACGACGCTTGAATCGTGTGTGAATCCATGCATCATACTCACGCGTTTTCATATAATCTGTTTCTCACATTAACTATATTGCGCCACACTTGCACACGATCACCCCATTCACCGAGATTTTCGTCTCATCCCCACTGTTTTCTAACCTTTAGATGGGGACTATATTGAAGATTTCGAACCGCCACGCATTGATGACCCGCCCCCGCTGTCGATCTTGCACCTTTTTACCGATGATCGTTCTTATTTCATGTACTTCTATTGATGTTGGACTCCCGTTTATCCTGCTACTCTTTTTTTCTCTTTGATCGTAATTTAAGGGCGTAGGACCCTTTGACGATTAAGATTTGGATATTGTACTTTACATTTTGTTTTAGTTTTGGCCTCGTAAACTTATTCAAAGTTATTATGTTGGTTGTATTTGGATTTTGTTGGAACTTAAGTTGTAACTTGTACTTGTTATTTATTTCACTGCTATTTAGACACTGTCTCATTGGGTTCTCGTTGATATTTGTCCGGATCGTTGGTTATTGTATTTAAGTTGTGGATCGTTCGTCGCGTCCCGTTTGGGGCGTGACAAAGAAGTAAATGGCATCGAGCTCGGCTAGTAAGATGGAAACTTACACCGAGTGACCCCGTGATAGGACCCTCGATCCGTGTTTTGGGTAGTACCGCGACTTGACCAATTAAGTGTGAAATCGATTTCAAATTGGCATAGAACCGTCTTATTGATATTTGAACTAAGTTAGAACGCATACTTTGAGATTTCATAGTCATACTTGTTTTGACTTAGTTGATTCTTGATGATTTCTCTTATTCATTCTTCCTTATTCTCTTCTTACCTTTCCTCTACCTTTGACTAATCCGCCTTAGTTTTGTTTGATCGAGGATGGAGCCGACGCCGCCTACATGTTGGGATGTATTCCATGCCCGTCTTTGGCGAGCGGGAATATTACCGGCGATGATTCATTGGCACCGGGAAAGTGAACGCGTGACCCGCGAGAGCTAGCCCAAGAACGCCAACGTAATAGGGACTGGCTCGCCGCTTTGGCGATGAGCCAAGATGAGAAGAACGAGTGACCATTGTCATCAAGGACCGCGATAACACCATAAAAGCGGGAGGACCAAATACGAGTATCTAGGAGCGCTGGATAACATGCGAGAGAAGATGAAAAGGGCAAGTGACGGCCGAGAAATGGGAGATTGGCGCCCGCCTATCCCGTGACACGACACCGTCGAGCGCTTGGAGAGACCCTCATCAAGCGGATGACGATCATAGAGGACCTTACACAGGCCCTAGCTCGAGAGACGCCGCACTAGAGGCTTTAGCGCCTAATGCTCGGCCATTGCCACCGCCGAGGCGAGCCCGCACTGACGCCGAGGAGGATCCCGAGGAGGATCCGGTCGACATTGAGAGCCGGGAGGCACTCGAGGTCGCTCCACTCGATGAGGCTCGGGGATTCGAGTAGTGGTTGGACTTCGTGGATTGGCCCCGAGTTGAGGCGCCACCTCGGCCCGACCCACCCGAGCCCCGATTATGGACATAGTTGCGGCGATGATGATGGCGATCTCACCGATTAGCTAGCGATTTTCGATTTGTACTTTTGTTGTTGTAGCGTGTATTCCAGTGTTGTACCTTACTTTCTATTGTACTAGATTCGGATGTATTTTGGTTGCGATGTATCCGACTTAGTAATTCATTTGTTGTACTTTGGGTGTATTCAAGTTTTACATTAATGGATATGCCTTTTTCTATTCATTCGGTGTCTTGTGTTTGATGTTACTTTCCTGCGATATCACTTGCTTTATGCGAATCATTATTGTATTCATTTACTCGCGAATGACAACTAACGCTTCAAGATACGAGAATGGCGTAACATCGAGGGCGTGGGAGACCTCATCGCGTTCCACGAGAGACGATGATGTACCCGGGGATCGGGTACCCTCTCCGAATTACCACCACCTCCTCCACCGCTGCAGGAGACAATCGACCGCACAAGCCTTACAAAGAAATCTGGTTTTTATGAGGCAACAGCAGAGCCTCAACCCCGTGCTCCCGAACCCGCCAGAGAGGCGAACGATCGCACGTTGGAGCGATTCTCGCGGTTCGACCCACCAACCTTCTTGGGAGAGCGGGGACGATGTGAAAAAGAAGAATGGATAGAGAAGGTTCGGAGAATATCTTCAATGCTCTTCAATACTCCGACGAATGCAGAGTCACACTCATTTGTATTTAAATGCCCGGAATCAATTTCTTAGAGGCGGTGGAGCGCGTTGAAAGGAGATGGGAACAGACCGGGTAGTCAAAACATGGGAAATTTCTTGGCCGAGTTTAATGAACAAGTATATTCCACGGGTTGTGAAAGAAGCACACGAGATGAATTCCATAGATTGAGGCAAGGGAATCGATCGTAGCTCAAGATTTAGTCCGAATTTCACCGATTGTCCAAGACGCTATGGGGACAATCGATCAAGAGGGTAAGCTTTACAAGTTCACTCGAGGATTGAAACTAGAACTTCGTAAGCTTGATTGTTGTTCGTTGAGCGGCAACCTACTCGGTCAAGCATGTAAAGGCGACTCAACGCATTAGTCGGGGATCAACCGTATTCGGGGCAGATTCTTGAGAATAGGCCATCGAAACGATCTTAAGAGGACAATTGTGGGACAACCATCTAAACCGCCTGCTAAGTTTGAAGGGACCGATTAACAAAAAGCAGATAAAGGAAAGAGACAAGATACAAGGAAAGTCGGTCAAGTGTGTGCACATTGCATTAAAAACGGGACATACTACCAACGATGTTGGCGTAAACAAGGAAGGTGTTTGTTTGTGGTAATGTCAGCATCATTGCAAGATTGCCAAGTACGATGGCCAAGAACCAAAGACGCAGACCCACGAAGCGGGAAATGTCGGGGTAATCGGGCGAGATGCCCGCCGAGCTTTTGCACTAGCCAGGCAGAGGGAGGCTCGGGAGGCAATAGATGTGATGGAAGGCACGCTTCTAAAGTATCTAACCACTATGCTAAAATATTGTTCGACCCTGGATCAACGCATTCATTTGTTGCACCGCATTTTGTACACAAACTGCATGCATGCATGGAACATATGCCTATATGTTTAGAAGTGTCAACTCCTATGGGTGCAAGTCGGATAACGAGATATTATCTATAATGCATGCGAAGTTAAGAGATTGAGATAAACTTTCCTACCGATTTGATCTTATTACCTATATCCAGAATACGACGTGATATTGGGGATGAATCGTTATCGCACACCATGCACAAATGGACTGCCATAACAAGTCCATTAAGCTATGTGAACCCGGAAAAGCCGAAGTGGAAATTTCGGGAAGGGCACGAGTTAAGATTGCCCCAATCATTTCAAAGAATGAAAGCGAGAAGGGCGATCACTAGAGGGCTCCAAGAGTACTTGGCGTTTGTAATTATCAAGCCCAAGGTTGAGACACAAATCAACCAAGTACTGTAGTGTCAAAATATACGGATGTATTTCCACAAGAACTCACCACTGTCCCTCCGGATAGGGAAGTCGAGTTCACCATCGAGGTGTTGCCAGGGACTGCCCCGATTGCCAGAACACCGTATAGAATGGCTTCTCTTGAGTTACAAGAGTTGAAAACGCAATTACCAAACCGATGGATGTGGGATTTATCCGACCGAGTACGTCTCCGTGGGGAGCACTGTCTTTGTTTGTCAAAAAGAAGGATGGCACATTAAGGCTATGTATAGATTATCGTGGACTTAATAGTGTGACCATCAAGAACAAATATCCCCTCCCGAGGATAGACGAACTATTTGATCAACTTCAAGGAGCAACGGTATACTCAAGTTTGATTTACAACAAGGATATTACCAATCAAGATCCGCGAAGGAGACATTTCCAAAAGCGCATTTCAAACCCGATATGGGCACTACGAGTTTGTAGTAATGCCTTTTAGTCCAGCGAATGCAAGCAGCATTTATGGACGATGCATCGAGTCTTCCAACCTTATTTGGATCAATTCGTAGTGATATTCATTGATGACATACTCGTATACTCTAAGTCTAGAGAAGAGCACGAACGTCATCTGAAAATCATTTTAGAGACACTACGAGAGCATAAGCTGTATGCCAAATTCAGCAAGTGCGAATTTTGGCTTAGTGAAGTCGCGTTCTTGGGACACATAGTATCCGACACTGGGATTGCAGTGGATCCTTCGAAGGTACAGACAGTGGTTGAATGGAAACAACCCGAGTCTGTAATGGAAATCAGGAGTTTCCTAGGACTAGCTGGATATTATCGAAGATTTATCCAGGACTTCTCCAAGAATAACGGACCACTCACTCGACTAACCAGGAAGAAGCAAGTCAAGTTTGAGTGGAATGACAAGTGCGGCGAGTTTCCAAGAGTCAAAAACGACTTACTCTGACTCAGTTTTAGCCCTTCCAAAGGAACAGAAAACTTTGTCGTCTACGGTGATGCATCAAAAGAAGGACTAGGAGCGAGTGCTCATGCGAGGAAGGAAAAGTTATCGCTTACACATCACGAAAGCTCAAGCCGTATGAGGCCAATTATCCAACGCATGACTTGAATTGGCGCAATAGTGTTCGCATTGAAGAAATGTAGACACTATCTCTACGGAGCAACATTCACGGTTTTCACGGACCATAAGAGCTTGAAGTACCTATTCTCTCGAAAGACCTCAACCGAGGCAACGGAGATGGATGGAGTTGATTGAGGACTATCACTTTGATATTCAATACCATCCCGGGAAAGCTAACGTCGTAGCAGACGCTCTAAGCAGAAAGGCGAGCTTAGCGGACTTATGATTCAAGAGTGGGAATCATTAAAAAGAGTCGAGCAATTGGAATCGACGAGAACCAATACTCATATTTCATGTGCTAGCATTTCGATTACACCCAATCAATGAATGAGATCAAAAGAAGCACAAGAGAAAGATACACATCTTCAAAAGCGAAGGAGAAGATACTTAAAGGAGAAAGATTAGAATTCTCGGTACACGAAGATGGAGTTATCGATTCCGGAATCGAGTGTGTGTACCGAATGACGGCGATTAGGAATAAAATCCTAGTAGAGGCACACCGTTCAAAAATACACTATACATCCTGGAGGAAACAAGATGTATAAGGATCAAACGGAGTTATTGGTGGGTAAACATGAAGAACAGGTAGCGAGAGTTCGTTGCGAGATGTTTAACTTGTCAACGAGTAAAAGCGAACACCAACGACCATCCGGTTTACTACAACCGTTGAGAATTCCCGAGTGGAAATGGGAACACATAACGATGGACTTCGTGACGGATCTACCAAGACGACCGGAGGAGGCCATGATGCTATTTGGGTAGTTGTAGACCGACTCACGAAATCGCACACTTTTTACCCATCAAGAAAAGCGTTAAACTCGCACGCATTTATATCCGAGAAATCATTCGACCGCATGGAGTACCGGTCGATATAGTATCCGACAGAGACCCGAGGTTTGTCTCCGATTTTGGAAGTGCTTGCACGAGGAATGGGTACCTCGCTAAGTTTCAAAGACAATGAAGACATCCACAAATGGACGGATACCGAGCGAACAATTCAAACCTTGAAGATATCTTGCGAGCTTGCACATTGGATTTTCAAGGAAGTTGGGATTCGACTTACCATTAGCCGAGTTCGCCTACAATAACAGCTTATCAAGCCACGATTGGGATGGGCACCTACGAGGCATTATATGGGCGAAAATGTAGATCCCCACCGCACCGGGAGATTGATGACCAATGGACTCGAAAAGAAAACGAAAGTCACCCTCAATTCCAAAGGTCGACTTAGTTCGGGAGGCCATGGAGAAGGTCAAGCGATCAAGGAGCGGATTCGCATGGCTCAGCCGCCAAAAAGAGTTACGCGGACAAGAGAAGAAAGGATTTGGAATTTGAAGTCGGAGATGAAGTATTTCTCGGACTCTCACCACGGAAAAGATTGATCAATCAGAAGAAAGGAGGCAAGTTGAGTCCGAGATATGTTGGACCTTACAAGATTTTGAGAGGATCGGGAAGTTAGCCTACCGACTCGAGTTACCAAAGACCATATGCGGGGATGCACGATGTATTCTACGTGTTGAGACCGAAGAAGTATCAACCGGATCCCGAGCATATCATCACTCGAGATACTCCTCCTCTAATGGAAAATCTATCCTACACCGAGAGTCCAATCCGGATCATTGATCGTGATGCACGATTGCGTTGCGTAGAGAGAAATCCCGATGGTTAAAGTGGTGTGGAGAACCACAACCGAGACGAAGACGTAACATGGGAGATGGAAGAAGACATGAGGAATCAATATCCAGAACTATTTTGAAGAGAATTTGGGGACCAAATTCTTTTAAGAAGGGAGGATGTGAAGCACCGATTTTTCCGAGCTATTAATTGATCCTTATTGTCGTTTATACATTTGATCGACTATTTTATCGCGTCATTTTGACGGGTAATTATTAATAATATATACATTTTGTATTTTATTTCATTTTATTTAATTACTTGTGATCATGATCTTTATTAATCCTATTCCTCATTTATGATCACTTGATTGATCATTATTACTATTTTTGTATTTATTAGTCACCTTAGAATTTTAAGAGACTATTTATTTTAGAGATTTTTACCTTATAGAATTAAGATTTTGATTTAGATTTAGTGATCATGAGACTTATAAGTGATCAAGGAAATTACTAATTATTTTGGAGATTGATATATTTCATCTATTATCATCAAATTTGGGACAAAAAAAAAATATGGAATTACCATAATGACCTTATAGTGATGCCAACATGGATATTTTTGGAGTAAAAATCATCCAACTCTTGTACACTTACACCTTATATTAGTCATCTTGTGTATAATTATACCATTAATTCAAACATTATACACATCATCTCTCACATTACTTCTTTAATATTTTTTTTTTGCCAACATGTTGGAAGTCTTCCAACATTCCATTCAAACCAAGTCTTGCCCATACCTTTGACCCTCAAATTGTCTCCCATGCATGAGGCAAAATGCAAGACACAAAATTGAACAAAAATTCCTCTACCCTCTCTCTTCACTTGGACGGCCAAATGGCCTTATTACAAAAAAATTCATCTCATTTTTCATCTAACACATTTACTCTCAAGCAAAAATCATCATCCTTCTCTCTAAAAACTCCCAACTTCTCTCTACTCTTCTTCTTACTTTCTTCTTCTATACTTAGAAATATTTTCAACATTTTCCTCCTTATACTCCACAAAAATCGAACCAACCATACTACAAGGTAAGAAATTGTAAGTCCAAGCGCTACGATAATCTAGAGGGGGTGAATAGATTATCTCCATCTTTTCGATTTCGCCCTCTTTTTCGAACCGAATGCTCAAAGACAATAATAGAGGTGCGGAATGTAAACAACACACGTCGATTTATAGAGGTTCAACCCTCCTAGGGCCTAATCCTCTACCACCCCAAAGATATCAGGGATGGATTTCAAAAAGAAAAAAAGATTTTATTAATTTACCACAAATTAATACAACACCAACTTACAACAACACCTTGAAGAGCACCACACTCTTCTTCAACACCACCTTTGAGATTACCACAATCTCACTTGAAGATTACCATAATCTTCAACGGCACCTTGTGAAGATTACCACAATCTTCAACCTTGAAGAATACCAAATTCTTCAACACCTCAACTAAGATTACCACAATCTTCTTACACCTAACACCTAGATCACCCAAGTGTGTTCTTACCACAAGAACACTCACAAGGATATCTTGTGTTGAATGATTACCCAAATTCAAGATTACAACTTGATAATTGATAATACAATAGAGTGCAAGTGTAATCAAGAAAAGCCTAGACCTCAAGAATGTGAAAGTGAATAGCTAGGCAAATTACAACAAGAAATAAGACAATGTAAAAACAAGTGTATTCTTGAGTGTATCTTGTTGTGTTGTAGTTTTCTCTCATTTTGTTGTGCTTCAAATCTTCCTCTATTTATAGGAGATGATTGATACTTGATAAGCTCCTCTTGGAATCTGATTTCTACAAAAAAATTGCAATTAAAATCAAGATTATAGCTGTTAGAAATCAATTCCACAATTTAAGGAAAAGTTGTCTGTGCTGACAACGGTTAGAATTTTGTTGTCAAACTTAAGGGCGACGGTCGCGCAGAAATAAGATTTGAAAAGAACACAAAGAAAATTACAACGGGAGACCGGCCCGGGGTGGTCGACGGCCGGTCAAGGGTGCGACGGTCGCCCCACGTGGACCGGTCACCTGTTTGTTTTTGAGGTTTCGCGAGTTCTGTTTCTGAAATGTGTTCCCAGGTACCGGTCGCCTCTTTGGTCGACCGGTCGACCTCCTAAATGAAGTGTTGTCCGATTTTTGTCGAAAATAAACCTCAAGAAATACTCCGAAAAATTCGTAAAAACATTTTAAACCGATCGGGAGTATTTAGGACAACATTAGAAATATAGTTTTGATGAAATAACACATTAATACAAAAAGTGTTGTCCGATATAAATTCCAATAAATACTCGAAAAATTCGTAAAAACATTTTAGACCACTCGGGAGTATTAGGACAACATTTAGAAACATAGTTTCAATGAAAGAAACCATTGACATAAAATCATTAAAAGTGTTGTCCAATATTATCGAAACTAAACTTGAGGAAATACTCCGGAAAATATTGAAACCATTTTAAATCATTTAGGAGTATTTGGACAACCTTTAAAACCATTGTTTTGGTATAAAAACAAAATCATCAAAATCATGATAAAACCATTTATCAAAAGTAAATTTTATCTTCAATCCATTTTTGATATCACATTGTTCATCTCTTCCACCTTCTTAACTTAAGTTTGAATTTGGTTTGGAGGTACATTTAGAAGACCTTGAAGATTAGAGCTTGACAACATTTTTGAAGAAGGACCTCAAGCTAGAAGAAGAAATAGTAGAGAAATTAGACTACAAGTAAGTAATTGAGTACTAGACCCTTTCTTTCCTACTCTTTCTATTTTTTTCAAATTTTAACACCCCTTTTTCATTTTTGAGAAATAGGGCTGACCTTAGGTGATTTTGGAGTTGAGCCAAAATTTCCAATTTTAAGCTTCAACTAGTCTCCAAACACCTACTACACAAGGTAAAGTGTAGTCCTTCTCCTTTCCTTATTTCCTTCTTTTTCTCCTTAATTTTTCTCTCATTTTTCTAACTTCAAGTTTTTGATATTTTTTGAATTAGGGGCTGACCTAAGAAGCCTCATCCAAAAATTGTGAAATTATCCTTTTATTTCACAATTTCCAATTTTAAGGTGGGTGAAAAAATATTTTCCAACTTTTAGGTGTTTTATTAAAATGCATGTAGAAAATTGATCACGAGCCTTGAGATATATATAATCTATGTATTGCATGTCAATTTTATATATCAAGTCATGAAAATTCTCAAGAGTTGCTCAAATTTGCTATTTATTGAATTTTAGGTGCATGCATGTGCAATTTAATGTTTTAATTGATGAATTCTTGTATGTATTGGACATGCATGTGTATGATCTTTAAAATCTATGTTTTGGATGCCTTATAACCTGGAAAAGTCGAGCATAATTTATTAAATTTCAATTTTGGACCTAAAAATGTAAAAATGGAAAGTTGGTGGACTAAATTGCAAGAAAATAAAAGTTAAAGGACCCCTCTGCAAATTTCGAAATTTGGGACTGTACTCAGGTTCAAAAATGACTTTTGAAATTTTAATAAAGTTTTAAAAGTTTTAAGATAAATAAAATCAACTTTTAAAAGCCCAAGGACTAGATTGTAAAATTTTGAAAGTTTAAGGGCTACTTTGCAATTTTTTAAACTGTACCAGACCTTAACTTTAAAAATTGAAATTTTTACTCTTAAGGTACTGGGAATTACATATTTTAAAGGTATTCTAAAAATCCAAGTGATTAGGGCTTGGAAAGCAATTTTATAAAAATTGAGGGACTAATGTAAAATACTAAACTTGAGGACCCAAATGAAATTTCCAGGACTTATGCAGCCCATGCACCTGGAAATACTAACTTAACTATCACTTAATTATATTTTGGACCCAAGGTTCAAATTTCATAACAATTGGACCCTAAAAGCCTTAAAGGCAATTATTTAAAAATGGGACAAAAATGATATTTTCAAAAGTTAAAGCACCTACACATATTTCTTTTAAAAACTGCTTTTGTCCCAATACCTTACTAACCTTAGTGACATTTTCCAACTGGAATCACATTAAAAGCCCTTCCGGTTTGTGAGTTCAAATTTTAAAACTTAAGGTCCGAATTGGCATTTTTACAAATTTGGGGCCAATGTGAGAATTTTATAAGAACTCGACCTCAAAACTTTAAAAACCTGAATCTATGGACAATTTAGAGAATTTAGGAACTGACCCCATAATTTTTCAAGGTCGGGATATTTATTTATTCAAATTGTAACCCAAAAGTGTTGGTTTTTACAAAACGGGGCTAAATTACAATTTCTCTTTTATAAAGGACCTAACTCAAATTATTTTCTATTTTACTAAAATAGCCCTGGACCCTCTGACTTGGAGATTTAATTAGAGTATTTTACTTTCCCAAAAAAAAAAACCTTGACTTATCGGATCAATTTGACCGATAAAATACCCGATCGCGGAGCGATTTCCTCGCCTTGCGATTTTGAATCTATAACGGAACTTATGTTCCACCTAATCTGCCAAAATATCGAAGATTGCTTATCCTTCCGATGATCATCTTCATCCAAATACTCCACCAACGCCATAATTGCCACTCGCGCTTTTCAAAATTTTTCTAAAAATCGCTTCCTGAATCAATAATACTCATTGACCGTTGTTGACTGTCATTTGTAACTACTTTCCGCCGAGTCAACTTGGTGTGTCGAGCTCACGCTCGGAATGGATATCGTCGGGGATGGAAGGCAGCTCGGGCCGCTATTCCACTCTTGGCCCCATCGCCCTAATCCCGCAATCGAGGGATGGAGTTTGTCCAAGGGAAGCAGGTCGTAGTACTTGAGGTATAATCATGATTACGATGGATCCGAGCCTTGCAAGCTCCATTTGTGGATTTTGTCTTTGCCTATGGAGCGATAAGGTGCCGGTCTTGGACCATCCCGCTGGGAGTTACAAGGAAGAACGAAGGAAATGTCCCGATCCACACGATTCCGGAGTTATCGGACTGTTTTGGTTGGCGTTACATTTCCGCACGCAACATTACTTGTTTTGCATTGGTTGGCGCTACAAACCGTGACGCAACCATTATTTGCCTTGCATTGGGATTGGCGTTACATTCCGCGCAATCCTACCTGTCTTGAATGAATCACATAGTGTAATACGTGTGACCATGAAATCATTTTCTTGAATCGTATAAGTATATTATTTAAATATTTTATCACGACGCTTTTGAATCGTGTGTAAATCCATGCATCATACTCACGCGTTTTCATATAATCTGTTTCTCACATTAACTATATTGCGCCACACACTTACACACGATCACCCCATCCACCGAGATTTTCTGTCTCATCCCCACCTATTTTCTAACCTTTAGATGGGGACTATATTGAAGATTTCGAACCGCCCACAGATTGATGACCCCCGCCCGCTGTCGATCTTGCACCTTTTACCGATGATCGTTCTTATTTCATGTACTTCTATTGATGTTGGACTCCGCGTTTATCCTGCTACTCTTTTTCTCTTTTTTGTAATTTAAGGGCGTAGGACCCTTTGACGATTAAGATTTGGATATTGTACTTTACATTTTGTTTTAGTTTTGGCCTCGTAAACTTATTCGAGGTTATTATGTTGGTTGTATTTGGATTTTGTTGGAACTTAAGTTGTAACTTGTACTTGTTATTTATTTCACGCTATTTAGACTCGCTGTCTCATTGGGTTCTCGTTGATATTTGTCCTGGATTGGTTGGTTATTGTATTTAAGTTGTGGATCGTTCGTCGCGTCCCGTTTGGGCGTGACAGAATAAATGTTGGATTTTTTTCCAATGGTTATATATATATATATATATATTTCAATGGATAAATACCGTTGAAATATTTTTCTATTGGAATTTTGCCATTCCAATTACCATTTTAACAACAATGTATTTTCTATTGGAATTTCTATTGGAATTGATAATTCCAAAGTCACTTTTTCTATCCGATAACACCTTGAAGAAAATACTACTAGAGTGTTGCATATGAACCTTATGTAGCATTTTTGCAACGCTTTGTCTTTTTCGTCCCCAAAGAGCTTGAACCTCGAGACCTATTATGTATGGAGAGGTGGCGGTTTGTCACTAAGCTAAGCTTATTATTATTACAACCTTTGCATTATTTATATATAGATATATTATAAAATTATATTATATGTATATATATTTTTATGTATTAAAGATTATATTATATACTAGTTATATTACAAATTATATTATACATTATATATTATAAAATTTATTATATAGTATATATATTAAAAATCATAGTATATTATATATTAAAGGACATAAAAAATACAAAAATATACCAAACAAAATTATCCACCATTAATTTACCATGGGTAAAAATAAAAATCTAAAAATATGAAATTAATTTACCAATAAATTAAAAAAATTTAACGGAAAAATTAATAAATAAATAATAAAAAGTAATTTACCAACAGAAAAAATTAGTATGTAATTACCGACAACATCAATTTTCTTTGGTAATATTTTCTAAAAAATAAAATAAAAAGTTACCAATGAAATTGGTTTCTATCAGTAAAAATTTAAAAAATTAAAAAACAATAATAAAATATTCAACTACGGATTTTTGGTTGGTATTACGATGAAATTTATTACCTCCAAAAAAATCTTAAAAAATAAAAGGAAATAAAAAGATTTATATTATAAAAAAATGGACTATAATGTCTACAATCTTTATGTTTAGTGACTGCTTTTGTCTTCACCTATTTTGTGATACCAATTATTTAAATAAATTGTTGACATTATTTAATGAAAGCGATAATTTTTGTGTTACCAAAATATAGCTCAAAAAGTGTTATAATTAATAAAATATAGTGTTTCCTAGAGTGTTGTTTAATTAAAGTGATACATATTTGTGTTACAAAAGAAATAACAAAAAAAAGTGATAATTAAAAAGTATTACTTATTCGAAAATGTTACATATAAGCGTTACATATTGATAAAGTGTTGCAAAAGTGTTATATAAATATTATAATGTAAAGAGTTACGAACACATGTTACACAATGTGTCTTATGTAAAAAATGTTACAATTTTATTTTACCTAATGTCATTTATGTTGTATAGTGAGAAAATTCGAAGCAAAGCATTAATTTACCGACATATATAAAAGATTTTGTCAAGAAATTTTACGATTACCTACTGAGAATAAAACTTATTAATTTTTCATATTATACTTGATAAATCGATAGATCGTCGATAATTTCCAAACTTATCAACATAAATATTGTATGTATTTACAGATAGTTTTAGATTATGTAGGTAAGTATTTACTTACAATAATTTTACCTACAACGATTTTACCTATACATTTGATTATTTTAATATTACCTACACATGTTTTTGTATGCAAACTGACTTCTCTTGACACGAATATTTGCATGAATCGAGAGGTTTGTAGATATTTGTGAGGACATTTGATCTTTTAAACTTTTTGGGAGTTGTGTATCTTATGTTGAGTAGAGATCTTAGAATAGATATTACAATCTACATTTTATTTACATCTCGAGATGGAGGATAATATACCGTTGTGATCGTCTTATAAGAATATTATAATAACTTTGGCTTTAATTAAATCGGACAACAAGAGAGATATTAATCGAAACCTTAACCAGGGAATCCATTTTATTCTCTTGATACTTCCATTTTCATCATTATCTTTATCTTGTGTTTTTGTAGTCTAGTTTGTCTTAATCTCACAACAATCATCCAAGTTTGATCGTCTAAATAAAAATAAGGTTATCTTAGTTCGATACTTAGCACATTAATTTATTAGTCTCCGTGGATACGACTTTGCTTACCATATTCTATAAACTAAACCGTACATTGAAGTGAAGCTAAAAATAAAGCGAACATGGAGATATTTGGATAATTGAATGTATATATCTTTTTAATGTGATTGGGGAACGTGTGGAGATTGAGCATTATTTGATTGAGAAATAATGATATGAGTAATGTGAACTCATTTCAAATCAAGTAGAGTATAAAGGATGAATCCCATTTCTAAGGGTCTTTCTGCTTTTGCCTAAAGCTTTGTGGAAAAGATGAATTGCGGGATGTGCCTTAATAAATCAGGGTCCTGAGCTGTCATAGATTGAGTCACCACACAAGAAATCTTCATCAACCATATTACTAGGGGTTTGAACCTCCACGCTATAAAAAGTAAAAGTAAACAACACATCACTTAGGTCATTTACCAGTTGAGCTATGCCCCGGGGCTTAATTAAACTGTAGAGTATAAGTATATTTCAGTGTTGTTTTGTTATTGCTAGTGGAAATTACATTTCAACTCGGGATGTTTAATTTGTAAATATTGTTTAGTCATAGTCTGTACAGGAATAGTAAAATACTTGGTTATTATTGAATTAATTAATTAACAAATAAATATTTAAATATATATAATATATTTAATTGAAGTAATTAATTAAAAAATTAATATTTAAATATATATAATCCCAAAATCCAAGCACAAATATCTATTCTAGTGAAGGAAAATGTTATTCAAAACGAAACCAACAAATTAAAGCCCATCTTTTTCGACAAAGTGAGAGGGTGTGTGCCGTCTCATTAATTAAATAGCAAAAGTTGCAATTTGTTTGTCTTACTCATATATAGGCTCAAAAAAATTACAATTATATTTATATATATAAACATTTTCTGCCACCATTAAATTTAATTTAAATCTATCTCCACAACTCTTGAAAGTTGACACTTTTTTTCCCCATATATGTATCATATCAACATACGATATTTCCAATATTTATTCTTTAAAACATGCATATAAGTTCAATTTAGTGCTTTTTTGGGAGAGAGCCAAAGATATTGAAGTAAAGATAAGATACTTTTTGTTTCACTCAAATCTTTTTTATTTTTGTGTTTTCGTTTTCTTTTTTAAGAAAAAAAGTCTACGCAGATTTATGTGGTACTATAGGGTAATGTATGTCTTTTTGTATGCACTTTCATATGTAAATGATGCCAAAATATTAATTTTCACGAAATATAAATATTTATCTACACATTCAATAACCTCGCCAGTTAAGATTTATTTGAGTAGTGTCTAGTTATCTTCTTAAATATCAATTGAATCAGAAATAAACTTAATAAAAACAGGAGAAAGAAAATCTTGATTAAGATCGATCATTAAAATGTTACTGAAACCTAGTTGGTTTAGCTCACAAATTAAATTGGTTAAATAAACAATCTATTTAGTTAATTACTAAATCGCTATTGAAATCTACTTGATTAAAGTTCACTTCAAGACCCATCACTTAAGAAAGAGGTCTCTTGAGGGCCTTACGGATCTATTCCATAAGACGGATCCTACCAAACCCCATCCGCTTGACAACCCGCCCCGCCCCACGGATCGCCTAGAGCCCAACCCACCCACCTACAACACCTCACCCGCCCAAAGAACATGACCCACCCCACCCGCCTACAACACCTCTTATTTTAAAAAAAAAAAAAAAACTACTCCACAAATGTGATCAACCCATGACCTTAATAGGCATAAAGTGGTGTTCTACCACTATATCACTAGTGCTTATTATGCAAATTTAGTATAACAATTTATATAAACCAATTCATAAATACGCTGATAATTAAAAAAATTAAAAACGCCTATAAATGTAAAGGCTAAGAATCGAACCCAAGTCTATTAAAAAAACATGATACATTATATCAATAAATTGATACTTATAAAAGTGTTTTACTTTAACTACATCATATTTATTTTTTATTTTTCTTTTTTTGTTCCTATTTTTAATCGTATTAAGGAATCTTATACTTTATCTCAACAAACGGATACTTTTACTTATAAAAGTGTTACTTTAACTATATCATATTTATTTTATTTTTCCTTCTTTCCTTCATTTCTAATTTGAGACTATATTAAAAACATGATATTTTATCTCAAAAACTAGATACTTTAACGTATAAAAGTGTTACTTTAATATGTTATATATATATATATTTATTATAATATATTCATATTTGTGGCTATATTAAAAACATGATACTTTATCTCAAACAATAGATACTTTAACGTATAAAAGTGTTACTTTAACTCATATATATATATATATATATATATATATATATATATATATTATAATATATTCATAATTTGTGACTATATTAAAAAAATATGTTACTTTATCTCAAAAAACAAATACTTTACTCATAAAAGTATTACTTTAACTCTATCATATTTATTATTCATCTTTCTTTGTATTTATAATTAAAAAATATAATACTTTATTTAAAAAAATAGATATATTTACTCTTAAAACATGATATTTTATCTAAAAAAATATATATTTTTTATAATAAGGTGTTACTTTAACTCGATATATTTATTTGTTCTTCAATGTAATGTAATATTTAATATCATAAAAGTATCATATTTAATATCAAATGTATCACTATTTCTAGCACAAGTATCACTTTTTCAATGGAAAAAACATTAGTTACAAGACTAGAACGAGTACATTAAAAATCCTATTTTTTTGAATATGTAAAAATTAAAGTATCAATGTTCACCTTAAAAGTATCATATTTATTACTAAAAATATCACTATTTTTAGGATAAAGTATCACTTCCTATTTAGAGAATTTAAAATTTTAAAATGAAGGGATGATAATGAAGCTTTATATTCATGGTTATATTGAGGTTATACTAAATATATCTTGTTAATTAGTGGTCTAGCGATAGAACACTACCTTACCCTTATTATGGTCGTAGGTTCACTTCCCTATGGAGCTCTTTTTTTTTTTTTTTTTAAATAAGAGGGGGCGCGTGAGTCTGGGCGCGGTGGTGGCCTGGGGCGGGTGGGGGCTATTAGTTGTAGTTTTTTTTTAAATATTTACCGGTCCAAATTTGGTTGGCAAATTTGTAGAATCCGTCTCCTATATGAGTTTTTGCCATCATTTAATAACTAAATCAATTTCAAGAAAAATGGACACATATTTGAATAATACCTTCAGTGTGTTTAAATAAATCAAAACAAAACCACAATTTTGGGTGAAGGAAAATAATTTCGAGAACAAAACCAAACAAAACCTATCTTTTTCGAAAGGGCGGTGTCTCATTAAATAGCAAAAGCAGAAATTTATTTGTCTTACTCATGTGAGGCTCAAAATTACACATATATATAATTGCAGCCACAATTAAATTTAATTTAAATCCATCTCACCAGTCTCGAAAAGTGACACTTTTTTTCCCATAGGTATCATATCAACATATGAACCAAGATCCATTCTCTATTTCATGAAATCTGCACATATAAGTTCAATTTAGTGCTTTTTGGAAGGGACCTAAAGATATTTGAACTAATTGATTCAATACCACAAGTCCTGCACAAATAATTATCCTTTTCTTGTCTATTCTTTTCATTGTTTTGAGATGGACATTTGATTAAATGTGGGATGCATATGAACAAACCTGTGTGTGTGTGTATGAGGTAATTTGGGCGTCCGATTGTGTGTTTTTAGTACATACGTATTAATGATGCCAATAAATCACTTTTTACAAAATACAAATATTTATCTACACATTCAACAAGTTAATTGGTTATAATTCTTTTGAATAGCATAAAGCTATCTTCATACATATAGTGGAGTCGAGAAATACGTGTAAGTAATTTGTCGGTTTTCATCTTTATTTCGTTAAAGTAGATGGTTTCTAATGTGCACCATGGATATATAGTAGTTGCGAGTTCCGCTGCTATAAGAAAAGTTGTAGTATAAATAAAAAAAAATTATCGTGTTTCATTGTATTTAATATAAAAAAAGCAAATTACTTTTTTATTAGAAAAAACAAAAAACATTACACACATGATAATTGGTAGCAACAATGGTGACAAACGAGTGAGCACTGAACCCTTAGCACGGAAAAGATTGGTCGGCCGGCTTTTTGATAGAGTTTTAATTGGTATTTGGCTTCAATCCATATTGTCAAAATTTTGTTGTTTTCAATTGTGCTGCATTAATTATGGGTCTTTTCTCATTCTATACATTTACCTCAACTATTTACGAAACATAAATTTAAAAAAGGTGGGGAACTTGTAAAAATTAAAATGCTCCAATACCATTGCACAATGTTGTTTTAAGTGCATTTTTCAAAACCCATTGAGAAGATGGACTTCCCAATAAGTGATTTTTCAAAAAGTAAGTCTATAATTGTGACTTCTCTATAATGGACTTGTTGGAGTAGTGACTTATCCACAAAGTCATTCTAAATTGACCACCAAAAAATCAATTAATATTTTTTTTTATGAAGCTAGCCTTTTCGATCTTACTCATAAGTAAAAGAACAAATATATTCGACTCTAGAATCAATGTATAGTTGATCTCCTCCGAATCGAAACAACTCAAATGCTATTCAAAGTTCTCACCAAGCGACATTTTGATGGAATATGGGTTAGAACTCACGACTTTTACCCCACCCGTATTTTTTTTTTTTTTTGAATTATCTATCTCGTCCGTTATTCCTTGAGACTAAACATACAATATAGGCGGGACAAGAAACATAAGTCCTCTTGTGCGAGTGCTTATTTCCAAACAGTACTAACGGCATGATTGGTATGTAGGAATGGGGTAGGAATGGAATGAGCATTCATTGTTTCATTCCTATTCACATGATTGGTATCTTTAGTAATGGGAATACTCATTCCCATGGGAATCCCTATTCCCAAAAGTAAGGGAATGACCATTCCTCCTCTCCCCATGGGTTTAGCTATTCCCATTTCTTGACTCAAATTTTATTTTTAATAAAATTATCTTTGTATAAATGAATAAAAATATTGGATATAATCTATATTTTCGAAAAGTAGTGTTATAAATAAAAAAATTATTTATAATCTAAAAATAAGTTATATTTAATATTTTAATAAATCATAGTCAATTTCTATCAATATTCAATAGTTAAATCAAAATTTTGATATAGAATTCTTTTGTTGATTTTCTATATTTTCTTATAAAATTTAGAGATAATTACAAAAATACCCCTGAGGTTTGGGATAATTACATAAAAACCCAGAGATTTTTTAAAATTTACAAAAAAACCCTTGAGGTTTGATTCTGTCTTACATTTTCCCCTTCATAAGCAAAAAAATATCAAAACACCCCCGATATTTATAAAAATACTATAGTTACCCCTTAAATTTAATACATAATCAAACTTTGATGGGATTTTTTGTAATTTTAAAACATCTCTGGATTTTTTTGTAATTAACCCAAATCTCAAGGGTGTTTTTGTAATCATCCCTAAAAAATATTGTATAAAATATTTTTGATATAGTAGATATAAATCTATCTATCTATCTATCTATATCTATATATATATTATTTAGCACACACTAAAATAATTTTATATCAATTTACGAATAACATATTTAATAAAATTTATTTAAAAATCTTATTTAAGAGAATTTGATACTTTAAAATTATTTTTCTCAATTACTATCATCTATTTATAATTACCAATCAAGATATTTAAATTAAGTAAAAATTATCATCCATTCATTTCTCCATTCTTTTTCGTACATACCAATCATAAAAATAGTAATATTACATTATTCCATTCCAATATTATTCCATTCTTAAATTCATTCCATTTCAACCTAATTCCATTCATTCATACCAATCGTATCGTAAGTCTCGCAAAAGGAAGACGTGATTGATAGAAGAATAGAAGGGTTGAAAACCGCCCAAATGGTCCAGGCCACGGGATTCTTGTGGGACAACTACTTAACACAGGATTAATGGGCCCCACCAATCTAGAATGGCCCAAATATACTCCAGTCCTAAAATAAAAGCTTCATCCCTTCAATAATCAATCACATTTAGACAGAATTATTTCAATCATGCTTCTCTGTGTTTTATTTTTTATTTTTGAGAAATTTTATTATGTTTATTTAAGTAAAAGAACTTGCATGTGGATATTTTTAGCGTATTTCTAGGTCGCTTTGCAGGAATTATTAAATCAAGTCATAATGATTACAATTACTACCATTGAGGATTATCTTAATTAGAAAAAAGAAACTCAATTACCTAGATTACAAATACCGTATTCACTCATGTTTCTATCTTGTAAATTGCTCCTACTAAGTACTAAGGGTGTTGGGGATAATTTGTATAACAAATACAAATCTCAAGGGTAATTGTAATTTAAAACATAACTGTACCTCGGCACTTTTGTAATTATTCCTATTTTTTTTTTATCTTTTTGTCCAAGTTCCTGTATTAAGATGGATATTTGCAAATTCCCATTCTATAATTCTTTTGAGAGATAGTTGTCTTTCTAAAACATTAGATATATTTTATTATGAATTACAACGAATTAAAATTTATATGTTTTTTAGGAGATATTGGTTAACCAAGTGTAACGAAAAAAGAAAAAAAGTGTTGAATATGAGGGTGAAGGTTTTGTTCTCTAACATGATTGCTCACGTTTTGATTCAACTCATTATTTTGTAAGATGGTCACCTGATCTTTAACAAAATCCGATCCCATAAACCTCTTCTCTAAGATAAAAACTCGTGTCAGACGATCTAACAGCCAAAATTTATTAGTTTGATCCCAAAAGCTGACTCGGTGACGTTTTTATTTTATTAGCATGACTCGTATTAGTAGTCCCTCTGAAAAGTATTAGCAATTTATCTGAAAAGTATTAGTACGTAGTTCACTTGAAAATATTAGCTTTTGTGATATTGGACAGTGATATAATATTATGAGAGCTCTGAAAAGTATTAGGTTTTTATCTGAAAAGTATTAGTAGTCCATTTAAAAGTATTATTACATAGTTCACTTGAAAATATTTAATAACTCTCTAAAAAGTATTAGTTTTTAGTTCCCGTAGAACGTATTAGTAGTTCAATTGAAAAGTATTAGTTTTACCCTAAAAGGTTTTGAGTAATACCCCTAAAAAGTATTAGTAATCTCATTGAAAAGGATTACTAGGTCCTCTAAAAAGTATTAATATTCATCTGGGTCGCTGGGCAGGTAGATCCATTAGGCTGGATCCGTCTAACCCTTAGACCATCTAACAAGAGTAGAATAATTAGTAAGTAGAAGTTCAAATATATAATTTTGAAGCATGCAGGCACATGGAGCTAAATAAAAAATATTGGGGTCGATATTTTTTTACTTTTTAAAAAATAGTAAATAAAGAGTTTTTTAATTTATTAAAAAGATAAGATTCTAAATTGTAAACATGACATTTATATTGATTTTAGAATTATATGAAGTTGAGGGGCGATCACCACCGCCAGCTACCCCTTGGCTGCAACTCTGTATCATAAAGATGATCAAATGTATCATGAGAATTCGATAATCATCTATCATTGATAATAATTGTAAATTAAAAATTAAAAATTAAACCCCAATTGCAAAAAAATGTTGGAAATAATGTGACAAATCTTCAAGTTGATGTCAGTACCCAAGATGCAAAAATAGGGTGAAGTTGAAAATAGGTATGCCGTATAAGGAAACAAACTTCAACCTACTTACTATTTTAACCAACTGAAGACTTCAAGAGAGAATGAGAGGTAGAGAGAGAAACCCTTCCCCCATTTCCCTAGCTTCGCATCCCGACCACCTATCCGCCTTTCCGGCAATAAGCTTTCTGTTAAGGAAGCACCAACCCATCTTCAAAGAGGCAATAACAGTCCTACTGAGCCAATTACATTCTTTTTTTCAAATTTCCCAGAAGGATGGAGAATAGAGGAAATGAAGAGGATCTTCCAAAAATTGAGCAAGGTAGAAGACATTTTCATCCCAAAAAAAGGATCGAAAAGGGAACTGTTTCGGCTTTATCAGGTTTTCAGGCGTTAAATCTGTAGCATCCTTAGAAGAACAACTCAACCAGATTTGGATTGGTTCGTTCAAAATCAGAGCTAATCTCCTCGTTTTTCCAGAAGCAAAGTCGATCTCATTAAAATGAAAGGCGGTCACAACCCTAATCCTCAAACTATCCAGAATCAGGCATGGTGCGATGGTAGATCATTTGCGGATGTTCTTTCAAACAAGAAGTTATGTGACATTGAGTATTCATCCACCGAGGACAGTCGGAAGTGGGCAGAGGATGTTTTTGGGATTACTTCGTTGTCACGAAAGTTCTGATCGAGTACAGAGAGATCTTGTTCGTGGAGGGAACCAATCCATCAGAGTAATTCCTTCAGGAGATAGATTGTCTTTATTATGGGCTGAGAACAAGGTCGAACTAGAGGAGTTCATTTGTGAAGAGTTTGAGTGGTTAAACACCTGGTTTGAATGGATTCGTCCATGGAGCAAGGAAGATGTTTGCATGGAGAGGGTTTGTTGGATTAAATGCTTTGGTATTCCTGTTCATGCTTGGGACATCCAATTATTTGATAAGATTTCATCATTGTTTGGTAAACTAAAGGAATGTGATCGCTTAACGGTCGATAAATACAGACTCGATTATGCCAGAATTCTCATTTCAACACATCTGCAATCTCCTATTTTCAAATCCATAAGCGTCATGGTTGATGGGGTTTCTTTTGATATAAAGATTTTTGAAGAGGTCTGTTCAGATAAATATTTTAAAAGTCCAAATTCATTCTCTATGCCCAAGCAGGCTTATGAGTCCGATACTGAAGATTCTGAGGCGAATTCAGATCAAATTAGTTGCGTTCCAGATTCGCCTGAGGAAGATCTGGGTCATCTTGACAATATGAATTTTTGGAATCTGGCTCTGCCTTTGGGAATCTGAACCACATAGGTGACCAAGGTAATCACAAAGCTCAAGAGCAGCCTTTTTATTGAAACTGTGCAGTCCCCCACTTTGGCGACAGATAAATCCACCAACTTAATTTTAGCTGTTCAGGAGGATTTTAATAAATATAATCCTCATTTAATTAAGGAGGCTGATTTATCTCTCAAGCATCTTGAAGATTCTATTGGGCTGGGCCAGACTAACCTCAACAATAATATAAGCCCAGATCAGGAGTGTTTGGCTTATTCTGGTAATCCTTCCAATAAAGCCATTTTGGTTCATCATGGGCCTGAATTTAACTTAAGCCCAAGTCCCATCAACCCAGCTCCTCTTGAGGAATTCTTACCTGATGGAAATAATCCCGAGTCTATCGCGGCTCTTGTTGAAGGACAAGTGGGGAAAATAGCAAAAGTTGGCTCTTCAGCATCTCGAATTAATAATCTCAGGATTGAGAAAATTCAAGTGAAGAAACACAGTAAAAAAGGCAAGAAAAAGGACCAAATAAATCAGAGGCAAGAATGGAGGGATTTTATTAGCAATATGGACTCAAGCAAAGAAACATCACCCAGCGAGGAAGGAAGAGCTGGAAAAAGAAAGAAAGAATTTTGAAACCAAGGGAAGTAACAGAGCATAAAAAGAGAAAGCCTCTTCAGAACCAGAAGAGTTATCTCTTACTGATTCACATTTTGAATGTGGTAACCGAAGGTATGTCAATAGAAATTTTGAATGGGAAGCCTCAGAAATTTGGAATTTTGCCACTAGAATTGGCATTTTTGGTAAGGGTTCTGAGAAACAAATAATTGAAAAATTAGTGGCTATGGAAAAAGAGATAGAGAAGCAGCTGGAAAGATAAATGTAGGAATTCAGGGGCATGGGGAAGAGATAAGTTATTCATGAAGATCCTATCTTTTAATATCAGAGGGCTAGGAGGTAAATTCAAAAGAAAGGAGATCCAGAAACTTGTGATAAAGGAGGATGTGGATTTTCTTTGTTTACAAGAAACCAAAATGGAGAATATTGATCAAAAAATATGTTGGTCTTTATGGAAGGATCAGGATTGTAGTTGGCATTTCAAAAAATCTGAAGGGGCTTCAGGGGGATTACTCTGTATTTGGGACTCAAATATTTTTCAATTGGAGGATTGTTGGACCGATGAAGGATCAATGGGGATTTTAGGCAAATGGGGATTTGAACAATGGGTATGTGGAATTGTTAACATCTATGCCCCGTGTGATGTTGGAAAAAGAAAAGAATTGTGGAAGATTGTAAGTGATAGAATTTGCTCAAATCAATGCACTAGGTGGTGCCTTGCGGGTGATTTCAACTCCGTCAGAAAACCGGGAGAACGAAAAGGATGCAGAAACAGAGGCTATGACCCTGATATGTACGCCTTTAATGAATTCATCTCAGATTTGGAGTTGGTAGATCTTCCTCTTCAAAGAAGGAACTTCACTTGGATTAAAGCTGATGGCAGGTGTATGTCCAGGCTAGATCGTTTTCTCTTAACTGAAAGTTGGCTCTCCTCATGGCCCAATCTTTCACAATGGGGCCTCAAGAGATCAATCTCCGATCATAGCCCGATCTTGCTCAAAACGAATCTCTTGATTGGGGACCTAAACCTTTTAGAACTCTCAATTGCTGGCTACAGACCTCTGGATTTAAGGAACTCATCCAAAACACTTGGAAGGATCTCGATTTTAGAGGATGGGGAGCTTATGTTCTTAAAGAAAAACTTAAAGCTCTAAAAGGTAGCATTAAAAATGGAACTTGGAGTCTTTTGGGAATCTTGATAATAAAATTGACTCTCTTAAGAGAAGCATATTTGAAGCAGACTCTAAAGGGGAGCTTGAGGATTTATCAATTGAAGAGATTGATAGAAGGAAAACAGACTTTTTTGAGCTAAATAGACTTCTGAAATTCCGTGAAAGTTTGGCCTTCCAAAAATCAAGGTTGCAGTGGATTGCTGAAGGGGATGCAAATACCCGATTCTTTCATAGATGTATCAATTGGAATCGAAAGAAGAATGAGATAAGAGCGCTTAAAATTAATGGGCAGTGGGCAGAATCCGTCAACAGTATTAAAGATGGAATCAGAGAACACTTCCGTCAGAGATTCACAACTAAAAACTGGATTGCTCCTAATCTAAGCTGTATCAATTTTCAAAAGATTTCTGAGGAAGACAACAATTTTTGGTTTCAGAATTCAGCGAAGAAGAAATTCAACAAGCGGTTTGGGATTGTGAACCGAACAAAAGTCCTGGCCCAGACGGCTTCAACTTTGGTTTTATCCGAGAATTTTGGTGTATTTTTAAGGATGATTTCTGCCGTTTTGTTAAGGAGTTTCACCGAAATGGAAAACTTGTTAGGGGTTGTAATCCTTCTTTTATTACTTTGATTCCCAAGAAGGCCAACCCACAAAAGGTTGAGGACTACAGACCTATCTCCCTCATTGGGTGTATTTATAAGGTCCTGGCTAAAATCCTCGCGAAAAGGCTCGGAAAAATTCTTCATAAGGTTATCACCAAAATCAATCTGCCTTTTTTAAAAGGGAGGCAAATCCTTGATAGCATCCTCGATTGCAAACGAAGTTGTCCATGAAGCTAAAAAGAAGAAGACTCCCTTGTGTAATCTTTAAATTGGATTTTGAAAAGGCGTTCGACTCGGTGGAATGGGGATATTTGGATTTAGTCTTGCTTTGAAATGAACTTTGATTTAAAATGGAGACAGTGGATCCAAGCTTGCCTTTCTTGAAGCGACTTCAATCCTTGTGAATGGTAGCCCTTCATCGAGAATTCTCAATCTCGAGGGGTCTCGAGACAAGGAGACCCATTGTCACCTCTCTTATTTTTAATTTTTCTTTGGGATTAAGTAAGCTCATTGAACAAGAGGTAGATGCGGGCAATCTTTCTCCATACAAGGTTGGAAGAAACCAAGTGGGTATTTCGCATTTGCGGTTTGCGAGGCGATACAATCTTTTTTGGCAAAGCAACCTGGGACAATATCCGGTGTTTCAAACGAACTCTCGGGATCTTGAAATCATCTCCGGTCGAAAATTAATTTTCATAAAAGCGACCTCCTTGGAGTGAATGTGGAACAGAACACCTTAAAGCAATGATGGCGAGAATTTCAATTGCAAAAGCGAAAGCTTGCCCATGCGATATCTTGGTCTTCCGATTGGAGCCTCCCCTCCAAAGCCTCTACATGGCAACCACTCATCAATAAAATCCGAGTCGCTTAAGTAAATGGGACAACAAAAACATGTCATTTGGAGGAGAATCACTATTATTAATTGTCGATGTGCTCAATGCTCTCCCCCTTTATTATCTATCTTCTTGAGTACCGAAAAAAATTCAACATTTAATTTCTTCCATCCAAAGGAAATTTACGTGGGGTGGAAATAATGAGAATCATAAAATTGCATGGGTCAAATGGGGTAACGTCTGTCGATCAAGGATAAAGGTGGGCTTGGAATAAAAGAAGTGGGGCTTTTTAATGAAGCATTCTTTGGCAAGTGGATTTGGAGATTCTTAGTAGAGAAAGATAATCTTTGGGTAAAAGTCTTGAAATCAAATATGGAGAAAAGGGGTGGTTCAAAAATTGGCACGAGATGGGAATTAAAGGCACAAATGCATCTAAATGGTGGATTGATGTTGGCAAAATTCTAGAAAAAGGAGCGGTAGACAATTGGTTCATATCCAGGCTTGAGAAGACTATTGGAAATGGTAATAACACATCTTTTGGGAGGATCGTGGGTTGGGGGCCAAAGAATTTGTTATCTCTTCCCGTTTGGCTAATGTAGATAGATTTAAAGGTGCGAAAGTCGGGAGAGAAAGGGCATTGGGAGGCGAAGTTTGGGTGTGGGATTGGCATTGGAGAAGAAGCTATTTGAATGGGAGCAATTACTTCTTAATGATCTTTGTTCTCTCATGACGAGTTCCTCAGATGTTAATAAGGAAGATCAATGGAGTTGGAACTCGTGTTCCAAAGCCTATGTGGTTAAGGATGCTTATAACATTCTAGAAAATTTACTACATTTGAAGAACAATCAACTCCGGCCGATGCTCCTTAAAGTGTGTGGTGTAAATTTTTGCCGTCAAAAGTGACGGCTTTTGCGTGGAAGCTTCGCAAAAGCAGAATAGCTACAAGATTCAACCTTTGGAAAAGAAATATTATTAACTCTCAAGAAGATTTGAACTGTGTCTTTTGTGCAATAAATTGAAACTTCTTCCCATCTCTTTTTAAATGTGATGTTGCATATAATGTTTGGAAGAGACTCTACAAATGGCTTGGATTGCGGGTTGTTCTCCCGGATGAGGCCGGGAAAACATTTTGCACATCACATGGGCTTGATTGGTGGAAGCAATTCCAATGAAGAATGGAAAAGTGTGTGGATTGGAGCGATTTGGGGCATTTGGATGGCAAGAAATAGAATTATTTTTCAAGTGAGATTTTTAACGAAGATAAGACTTTTGAGTTCATTTTGTTGAAGCTTTGGCTTTGGTTTTGGCTAGAAATCCTAATCTTTTAGTTTGTCTCTTTTTCGGATTGGGTTCTCGAACCGAAAATCTGTATTGGTGTTTCTTGACATTTTACATTTGTAAAAGGGTTGGGCACCCCTTGTGCTCCACCAATAATAATTTCTTCTTTTGCTTGACCAAAAAAAAACCAATCAAGACTTCTATATATGTACATTTTGATACTCAAGCAAAGAATTGGTTTAGAATCGACGTAATCAGCAAACTTTTTGTTCACAACTAACTTATACTTAATTGGTCTTTTAAGACTCACAATTTCAAATTTGATTTTACTTCTTTTTGGTTTTAATTGATAAGACTTTTGTTATATTTATTCTGATGGAATAATTTGGGCTAATCTTGTTGTCAAGAAGAAAAAAAAGTTCAAATATCGAGAAAAATCAATAAATCGAAGCAAACATGAATCACCCGAGTTTTGTTTTTCTTGTACAAAGTGCGAAAGGGGAAGAGGCTGGTGGGGAATCGAACCCCAGGACATCTAATCGACCATGAGAGTCTTTACCATTAGACTACTATCCGATTCCAATCCCATTATCGAAGTTTTGCTTAATTGTGGAATTAATTAAATTAACTCGAGTGAACCAAGCTTACTCACCGGATCTAAGTAAGCTTGGTTCACTCGCTTTAATTTAATTAATTTCATAATTGTAAAAATTATTTTACAAATTAAAAGTCGAAATCCAAAATTACTTTATGGTTTTTTATGGATTTTTTTGTCGAACTTATTGACTTTGAACTTTGAAGATACAAATTCCTTCAAAATATTGATTCAAATTAAAGACTTTTTCCGATTTTGTTTTTGGGTAAAGGTGTGATAGAGAAATTTCAGCTCATGCATCATATTAGTTAAATAAAAAGAGTATGTCTCTGGCAAGACAGTGGCATCGCATTTGCGGTGATTTGCACTTTTTAGTGTAAAAAATAATATTTTTAATATAAAAATAATATATTGTCGAATACACTATCATTACACAGTTTTTGGCCAAAGAAAAAAAGGATTGTTATGCCAAATTCTAATGGTCTCAATTGTAATCAGAAAAAAAAATGTCTAGTGGCAGTTCAAGTTTCCATTGGAGCAGACTTGAATCGGTTCATGGTACGTAGAAGTAGAATACACGATTTTGATCTGAAATCTGAGTTGGACGCCTACTCACTGGTCCAGCAAATTGGACCTTTGAAAGTGATTGTTATGCACACACATCCACAGGTGTGTGTGTGATTTTTTTAATAATACATGATTCTTCTATCAAAAGAAAATGAAAAAGGAAAAACAAATTTTAAAAAATATATTAATTTTTTAATTCAGATAGCTGAATTATCGTGACTTAATAATTAGTTGGATTCATTTTATTTTTGAAAGTTTAGAATCATGTGTAGATCACCTCTATGGCTCTATCCATTATTAAAAATAATTGTCTAAAAATCTATGGCGATTAGTCTCCACCTAAAGGCACTAAGTCTCATTTGTCCGCCTATTTTTTATTCTTCGATTAGGCCCGCTCAACCGCCTAACCCCGATTTGTTCATGCGATCTAGACCGGTCTTCGTCCGACTAGCCAAGCGCTTTTTAGAACAATGTTAAAAAGTCACAAAACAAAAGTAATGGTTTTATATTACGTGTATCCTTTTGTCTAATGATACGAATATTTCTTTCATTGTTCAATATATCCAAATAACTAAAGAAAACTTTCACTTTCCGTACAAATTAAAATAAAAGGTATTTGTACCTTTTAGCGTACAAATAATTTTTAAATAAACCTTGGTTATATGTCATATAGTTAAGATAAAATGAAGTTTTGAAATAAATAATTCTGAAACGCGGGAAGTAAGATATCTAGTGCAAGTCTACACTCTACTAGAAAAATCTCTAATAAAGTCAAATATATACATATATATCAATAAATAGTAGATTTTTTAATATAATTCCTTATATAATATGAAGTTGGTAAAGTGTTATATCCTAACTTTCGTCATTCTTGTTAAAGCATGTGACCTAATCAATTCTAATCCAACAAAATCTCCATTTCTATTGGTTTCTAGTCGGAAGAAGAACACTCTTTTTTGACTTTAGGTTTTCTATAATAATCTTTTGTTTATTTTCTTACTAAGCTACATTAAGATTCAAACAAATTTTGTCTGATATAAATATATATATATATATATGCGTGTGTGTTAGATTTTTTTATATTATTTTGATTCCATTCGTGCCAAGATAGGAATTTGAGAAGGATCTAGAGGGTTGTCATCGTAATTTAAATAATATTTGTTTAGTAGATCCAATATTAATATCTAAAGAAAAATGAAAAGGGGCGTTGTTCATCACCAAAAAAGTCAATAATTAAAAGTAACTTAATTAATAGTTCACTAACTCCATATTAAGTATAAATTGACCAAATTATATGTCCTCAAATTCAAAAATGTTAAGATTTGGGATTTTTATTCTCAAATTAAAGATGGACAGAATATTTTTAGTTTTTAATTCGTCTATACGTTACTACGTTAGTACATATCCACATATACATAATGTGTGTATATAGAGTATGTTTTTCTTTTTTTCTATGCTTGTGATTACCAAGGACCCATAGGACATGTATTATGTATTTTTCTCCAATGAGACAAAGTTTAGCTTTTCCAATACGGAGCAAAAATCTTAATGCAAAATAACACATAAGCACATGGATAGTGATTGGTTAATTTGAAAGAACGTGAGCCCTTTTGACATGTCGCGTTTCATTATTGGAATCCAACACCTATATATAAATCTTTAAAAAAATTGTGATTTTCAATTATTCATTAGCAATTTACGACAAATTAAATGACATAAGGTATGAGCTCAATTATATACTTATATTACAAGCTAAAGCCAATAAAATGTAGGAGCCCTTTTCTTGTCACTGTTCTTTTGTTTTCAATTATCAACTTTGGGCGAAATGTCGACATAAATTTATGCAGTATATAGCGTAAGATTGGTGTGTATTTGTGTATATTCTATATCTATATACATATACATATATATTATATATATTACACTTATAAAAATACGAATGTTTCTCTAAAAATATGATTTGATTAAAATACCCTCAATAAAAATTATTGAGTTGATTAATCATTTTAATTGGTAAAAAAGTTATTGACTATAAATGACTTTTTTGTGGGTTTCTGATCAATGGGTTGTATTTTTCCGATTCATCAAGTTTTCTATACTTCGCTTTGAAAGAGAAGGATATATACTTGGGGGAGTGAGAGAGAGAGACACCTGTATTCTTTTTCTTTCTCAGCTTGACTTTATTTCTTTAATGTGCCATACTCTTCTTCATCAATTGTTTATAATTTTATTTTTAACAAAATATAAACATTTATCTATATATGCAACATGCAAGTTCACTTATTACAATTCATTTGACTAGTACGTGCCACAACACTTAAATATATAGCACAAGTACTTCCTAGCTAGTGAAAACCAAATCACCTAGACTACAATTGGTATAATCAAAATTAAAAGAGTTGAATAAAGAAGATATAAGTAGCAAAAAGTAAGAAATCTGAAAAAGATTGTGGAAGAGCAATAAAAACAAAAGGAAATAAAGCTCTTGTTATTGTCATTATGGAAAGAGTGGTCACGGGCTTCTCTTGACTTGCAGGTTAGTCCCACCCCACACAATAGACTCCAATATATCCATCCCCACCCTATTACCCCATGTCCATGCTTTTACAGTTTTACCCCAACCCCACTACCTCCCTATTCTATTCATCTATATATATGCAATATTAATTAGGTTTAATTGCAAGTTTGGGCTTGTAAATATAAAGGGGTGGCATATTTAGTCATTAATTATCTTATGTAGCGATTTTGGTCCCATATTTTGATCTTTGCGCCATTTTAGTCATGTAAATCTAAAGGTGTTTGGAAAAAAAAGCCTAAAGGACTAGATATTTGGTCTTGTGAGTATCTATATAATGATTTTAGTCCCGTAAATTTTAATTTTTGTGCAATTAGGTCCCATAAATTCTAATAACGTGCGATTTTGGTCCCGAATGGGTACTTCAATGTTTTCACTCTTTCGGGTAGTATTTGCATAAGAACTTATGAGACCAAAATTGCGCAAAAATCAAAACATACCAAAATTGCTAAATAGGATACTTGCAGTATTGAGTATGTCACTTTTTTTTTGAGTTACGCACACACACTTCAGGATTGAACCCCTAACCTCCCACGTTGGAGGGGTGATACCACCAGCCAAATGGCTGGTGTATTGAGTATGTCACTCATTTATACTTATGTGACCAAAATTGTCACACATAATACTTACAGTACTAAATAAGTCACTCTCATATACTTACAGGACCAAAATTGCAATTAAGCCTATCAATTAATTAGCTAGATAGTAATTAAATCAAGTGACATCAGGCAAAACTATAAGAATTAATGTATTTAGTCTATGTAAAATAATCCACATAATAATATATAGGTACTGCGTGTGCATGTGTATTTATTTAAACGATAAGTGTTTTTTTTAAAAAAAAAAAAAACGAGAAGTGTTTTTAAATATTAATAAAATATATAGTTGCTACAATATTTATATTGCAGTCAAGTTCATGTCAGTATATTATATCATGTATGCCGATATTAATTTTCTAATAAAATCATAGTCATGTGGCAAAATAAAAATTATCGTTAACTAGGCTATAAAAATTTGAAACTTCCAATTAAGAACCTAGATAGCTACACAGTGTAGCACTTTTATTATACAGAATGGACAATTAATTAGATCGTTGGCTACAAATGGAATGGACATGTAAACTCAATTGAAAGAGGTGAAAAAGGGAATTTAATTCTAGTTTATGCAGGTGGAGAAGAAGGATCGTCATTTTCACCCTCATTAAATATATATATATCATCCATTGGACCCATTTATAATTTGTATTAAATTAAGACAGAAATTAGTAGAACTTAAATTCTTACATAAAATATTTGGTAAAATGTGAATAACTTGCGAGTGAAAATGCATTTTACTCTGTCATTACAGAGCTGGGAGTTGTTTTCTTTTTTCTCTCTTTGCTATTGGGATCTATTACTCTGTCAATAGATAGAAAATTTTGTGTATAAATTTATTAAAATCTAAAGTTTGTCGCACGGAAAGTAATAAATTGCAATGCAAACTGAAAATATCTATTTATTCATTGTTTTATGAAGAAAGTGTAAATGATTAAGTTAAGTCGAGATTGTTCGAGCTTGTTTGAATATTTATCGAGCTTCAAAACTGTTTAAGTTTAGTTTGACTATTAATCGAATCAAGCTTCATGAAATATGTGTAAAGTTATCATTTATCGAGCTTCAAAATTGTGTTTGAGTTTGGTTTGAATGAGCTTTAGCCATTTGAACACGAATCGAGCTAAATAGATGATAATTTTACACATATTTCATTCTTTTTCACTAATCGAGTTGAGCTCGAGCATTAGTTTTACATATTACCGAATGGAAAAATGTGTTGAGCAGTTCATTATGTTAATGAACCGATCGATCCAAATCAAGTATCTTATTGAGTAGTTTAATTCATTTTTCATTTTGAATTCATTTCGACTCCATGCTTATCTTCATTTGTAATTATCATTATCGACAATTAATATTCTTTCTATTCAACTTACAAGTATATATTGTGAGTATCTAATATTTGCACAAATTAATTGGACCTTTATTTAAAAAAAAAAAAGAATAAAAAAACTCAAATACTACCATCGTGATCATTGTTTCAAAATACGAATTTTCTTTCAAATATGTTAAAATTCAGAAGGCTTGATTGATGACATAGTAAATGCAAAAGCCAGAAATAGAAAAGTAGTAGTACTACTACAAATTTCACCAAAACAAGGCATATGTAATTTACCAAAATAACAAAATTAATGGTGGAAATTAAGAAGGGTCCAAAGCCACCGCGCAAGTATGAGACTTGGCCACCCTGTCCTCTATTTGTGATGTCTCTTTCTCATCTTAAACACCTTAATTCATCTTCTTCCTCCAAGTAGGCCCTCTAAATTATGTACATATATCTTTTTATATATTAATTCATTATTTATTTATCCCCTCTCCATTTTCTTCTTCCCCTACACCACAATACTCTTTTAGCTACACCAATTCTTCAGTCTTAATTATCTCTCTCTAATCCCCCTAACCCTACCCACCCCTAGAAACACACACACAAGTTGCAATTTCCAATTGTCATGGTACTATAACCCCATTAATTATGTATGCATAACAACAAGGATATATATAACATCAAGAGAACATAGCAAAAGAAGAAAAAAGACTCAAATCTTTTTTATGCACTATAGGTACTCCAAATTAATTCTTGAGGATTTTGCCATAGTTTTATGGCAATTGCAGCAGCCATGAATAACAATAACAATCAAGAAAACAGCAGCAGCAGCAGCAAGCAAGACGAACACGAACACGACATGGTTATGCCGGGCTTTCGCTTCCATCCCACAGAAGAAGAGCTCGTCGAATTCTACCTCCGACGTAAAGTCGAGGGCAAGCGTTTCAATGTTGAACTCATCACTTTTTTAGACCTTTATCGATATGACCCTTGGGAACTTCCAGGTATTTATATTTATACATATATATAAGCACATTACAAATGTTTTATATACTCACTTTTGTTTAGTTCTTTCATTACATCGTGGGAGATCAAGATTTTCTTGTATTGGATATGTGCAAAATTGTGTGTGTTTTAAATTTGTATTCATGTTGATGGTTTTTGTGCTATGAATATTGTTAGCGTTGGCGGCGATAGGGGAGAAGGAGTGGTACTTTTATGTACCGAGAGACAGAAAGTATAGGAACGGCGATCGGCCTAATCGTGTGACGACGTCTGGGTATTGGAAGGCTACGGGTGCTGATAGAATGATCAGAAGTGAGAATTTGAGGTCTATTGGTCTCAAGAAAACCCTTGTTTTCTACTCTGGCAAGGCTCCTAAAGGAATACGAACCAGTTGGATTATGAACGAGTATCGCTTGCCACAGCATGAAACCGAGCGTCTGCAGAAGGTTTGAATTTTTATCGAGCTTCAGCAATACGATGAAAATTAAAACTTTTATCAATCTAAAAATAGTAATAACAATAATTCACTGTGGTCCTTTTCAAACTTGTCTTGAGGCGTTTTTCATCTAGATTTCCAATTTCACAGAAATCCCAAAAGTCCAAATCAGTTTAAATTGTTTTTTGTGTTTTTGAATCAATCATTGTGCTTTGAAATCCAAGAAATTTTCCTCTTCTCCTCAATTTTGTAAAAATCTCTGAATCAAAACTTCAATTAGTCCATTTTGTTAAGATTTCTGGTATAAAATTATAGTTTATGAACATGACTATGGTGACACAGGAGAAGAAGAAAAAGGAATATTATAACCAAAATTAATTTATGATGAAATCAAGAAAGACAAAACTGACATATCAGATTAATGTTGCAGTTCTGTTTCATATGTATGAATTAATGTAAGTTTCTTAAATGTTCACACAAGAAATGCGTGATAGCTTTAAATTTTTTAGACTCATTAAATATACTGAAAATCCTCATAATTGCTATCTACCTGCTACAAGATTATCCATCAATCAAAGTACTTGATAACATTACTCTTCATTCAAATTCTTCAATTCTTTAAAATCCCTTTATACTTTCAATCAGTACGAACGCGATACAATAGAGGATGCAATAAAATTTGTTAATCCTCAATTCTTTTAATTTGCTTTTTTTAATTCCAATCGGTGCAGTACAATAGAGGATACAATAAAATTGTATTAATTAATTTAATTTCAGGCGGAAATTTCTCTATGCCGCGTGTACAAAAGAGCCGGAGTCGAAGACCACCCATCTCTCCCCGCTCCCTCCCGACAAAAGCCTCATCATCGTAAATCGCGTCAAAAGGGTCGAAAAACGAGACGACGACGACGACCATGGACGCCGTCTTCCAAGCTAATAACTATGGAGGACAAATAATGCATCAAACCGATCGAAAACTAATAAGCGAAACAAGTCCAAGTAGCAGCAATGATAATATTGGCACATCTCTTGCCCTTTCACACCAAAATTCTAATTACTCTATTAATAATCCACTAGTCCCCACAATTTCAACAGATCATCAAGATGATGACCATTTGCAGAAATCCAAACAACTTCGTACTAATTCTTGTGATAATAATAATTTATCCCCAAATTGCCCCTCCATTTTCCCAAATTCTTCATCCCATGCAATTGATGACCTCCATAATCTAGTCAATAATTACTCGCAACAATCTGCTTTGGTCAACCATGACATTATAAATCATCAGTATAATGTCCCAAATCTTCTTTCTCAGTTTTCCGGTTTGCCGCCACAGCAGGGGAGGTGGCGCCACCCATTAACGTGGCGGCGCCGGGGACTCTTCAGGCGGCCTTCTCCGACAGATTGTGGGATTGGAACGCAGTTAATTCAGAGGCGAATAAAGACTACAACAACCTTTTCAAGTAATATGCAAATTATATACGTTCTATAGATAACTTAATTTATAAGCATGTATCTTGTCTAATAAAATGCTAATTGTATGTTAATTAATGACTCTATCTTTTTCTTGATTTATACTTCTAAACTTATATAATTTGTGTTTGAAGACTTATTTAATAATGCGATTACTTGTTAGGGTTCTTTGGTTGTGTTGGTTTTTGTTGGATTTTTGTATGTTGAGAAACGGGCACCATTATTTGATGCGGGATGGGATCTCCTATTCCACTTTTCCTATTTCACTCTTTATTACATATATTGGATAAATGACACGCGTGTATAATTGTGACATCATCATGTACACGTCATTCATCCAATATATGTAATAAGTGAAAGTGGAATAATGTTAAATCTCAATCCTTTTAGTGCAAGTGTGCCTACACACACACAATTATATTATAAAGGGATAATTACAAAAAGCCCCTAATGTTTGGATTAAAATCGAGATATTTTTAAAAAGAAAAAAAAAAAAACTTTGAGGTTATATTGTATCTTAACTTTAAAGGGTAATTGTAATATCTTGATAACATAAAGGGAGCTTTTGAAATATTTTTGTATATGATGGAGGGAAATGTAAGACTGATCAAACCTATAGAGGTTTTTTGTAATTTCCGAAAACTTCTGGGCTTTTTTGTAATTAGCCCCAACCTTAGGGTTTTTTTGTAACTATCCCTATTATAAATAATTATATGGTTAGATAAAATCAGATTAATAATGGAACTTATATTATACCAATGTGATGTAATTTTTTATATTTAATTTTTTGAATATGATGTATATAAGAAATTTCCAGGAGCAAATATTTCCTGGTGCACTTGATTTAATTTATGTATCATCATTCTTTGTGTTTCTTATATAAGAGTCAATGGCTGACACTAAGTGCATGTACCTGCTAATGTATACAAACTTATAGACATAAGTGTAAGAAAAGTTGAAATTTTGTCTTTGTCTCTCCTCTCTCACAAAGATTAGGTGTTAGGCATGAAAATGATCATAATGTGATGATTGAATAATTACAGAAAAATGATGACTTGCAGACGACTGCTCAGAGAGACAAAGGTATCATTACAAGAGTTGGCAAAAAGGTTTGGACCCCCTTTTCACAGCCCAAGCTCCAAGACAAACATTTGTTGTCTCAATTTGCCCAATTTGGCTTCCCAATTTAACTAACTAATCCATTATGTGTGAGTGTGTGTTTTCAAGACATACAGTAAAAATGTTCTACAAAAACAACATTCGGGAATTCTTTTATGTTAGTGTGATTATGTAATATATCAAAGTAGAGTGTACGTTCCCTTTTTAATTCCTAAATATAATTGATTTTTTTCATGAATTATGAACCAATTAGTGATTAAAGAGAGAAAGTATTTGAAATAGCGGTTCTTATTTTTTCTCAAAATGTGAGATTTATGCTGACTAGCTTGAAAGGACTACAAAAGAATATGGGTTTTTTTAATGTTTGAATAGAAAGATTTCACTACGGAAAAAAAAAACAAATACCTACAAAAAATTTGTAAGTAAGTATTAAAAATTTTGTCGCTACTAAAAGATGCAATAGAAATTACGACAAACCAAAACAGTAGATAAAATCGTTGAATGTAAATATTTACTAACAAAAACCTAAACTGTTGATAAATACTTATAATATTTTTGTCGATAAATTAAGAAAGTATTGGTGATTTGTCAATATAACTTGAGGAACAACTATTTTTTATTTTGTCGGTACTATTATGTAACTGTAAATATTAGTGATAAAATTATTTATGTCAGTAAATTCTGTCAGTAAACTAAAATTTTTTTTTTTTTTGTAGTGTTTGAGTTTTAAGAGAAAAACATGTGGTTAAGAATTTTTAACTTATGCTTGAACCATAAATTTTTCTGAGGTATATAAAGTTTTTTTTCTTCATCCTTTTTTGTAAAGGAAGAAGTAGAAGAAACGTTTGCAGGAATATAATTGTAATACCCATAAAATTAGGGATAAAAAAATTCGGATTTTTAATTAGATCCAATTTGGGGATTTAAATCCCTAATTTTATATGTTGGGCAAGATTCAATTTAGAGATTTTTAACCTTTAATTCTATTAAATCAGATTTATTCATTGATCATTTGAAATTTTAAATTTTATTTTATTATAATAATTAGTCAATTAAATGCAATTTTCAGTTTTGTAACAACCACGGTTATCTCCCTTGCGCTTTTCATCCGCGTCGCACTCATGGACTTCCTATTCTAGAAGTAGGTTTCAACTTTCATGTATTTCCCCATACTCGAACTCAGGACCTCAAGACTAAGTATTGAATTCTAAAAGTGTGAGTACAACCATTTTCAACTTTTGAATTCTTCAAACTCAATACTTTGCATAACGTAAAATAACTTAAAATTATTCGAAAATCAGTGCACTGACTTACTAAACTGTTAATTACAAGGATAAAACTAAAAGCTTTTCTAAAACTTTATTTTCTTTATTTTTTTAATCAATAACTTCATACAAATTAAAATATTATACTCAGCATTAAATGTAATATATAGTGTTGGATATATACAAGATTGCATGCACCTTGTCAATGACTCACCCAAATGAATAAATTCCCATTAGGACCCAAACCTAGAGATGCAGCTACATTCTTCTTGGGATCTGATCTACATATATTATTATTACGGCGAGTAGCTCGTTTGTTACAGTTATTCTCTGAATTGTGGGCTAAATTATTGAGCCCTACCTAGCTCAGCTCTCTGCAACTTGTATGGATTCATTCTCTTTTTCAGTATTTTCATTTTTATTTTTATTTTTGGCATTTACTTTTGTGTGAAAATAAAAATAAAAATATAATGTAAACAAGTCGACTTCATTGGGACTTGAGACGATGTTTTTACTTTTAGATTACAGAATGAATGAATTCTCAATATTTTTCTTCATGTCTCATTATTACCTACGTTAGATTAAGTTATTTAATTTATTCTGATATCATAAAACTATTTTAAAATTTGTGAAACATGCAACATGTCAAAGAACAATAATACGGGTACGACTTTCACTAAATAAATGTTTAGGTATGAGATTGATGGCTATATATATCCTATATGTATGAAAGAAAAAATAAATGATACTCTTATTCAAAAGTAGGTAAAAAAAAAAAACAAACATCTTTTTCGGTGATTGAAACCATATAAGGCCCGTTTTCCATAATTTCAAAAACGTGCATTTTGTAGGACGTTTTTCTTAGCCCTCAGGTTATATAATAATTAGGGATACAAACGGATTGAGTAGAAGTCGAATATGTTATTGTTCTAGCTTGTGTGATATTTTATCAAGTCTCAAAAATTGTGTTTGAGTTGGTTTGATTATTAATTAAGTCTAACTTGAACTAGTTTATTACGAGTCAAACATTATCGAGCTAAAATAGTTTGATAGTTTAACTAATATTTTAATATATTTTTACTGATCAAGTTTAACTCTGGGCCTAGCTTCAAATTAATCTTAACAAACGAAAAAATGTATTTAAGATGGGTATGTTATATTAATGAATCAAACTCAAAAAAACTTTTAAAGATCAATTAATATCAAACAGTATAGTTTGTTTTTCAGTCATACTTGTAATTATCCATTGGATTGTGCACAAGTCATCTTACAATCCAATGAAGTGAAATGGACTGGGCTGGTGGAGGTTGGACCACCATGCATGAGCCCTCTTCAGTTCAATGAATGATATTGAATGAATTGTGTTCATTGCATTTAATTTATTAAGAACAGCTTCCTTTTTTATTTTTTTTTATTTAATTTTTTTTGCATGAAACCCCGTGAGAAAATCCCCGCCCCCGCTTTGACAATTTTTTTAAAGAAAAATATATTTTTAACCATTATAAGTGTATAAAAAACCTGCAAGTTATAAAAATATAAAACTAACAAAGCAGTAATATACATAAAAAAATGAAATCAACATCAGGATGCAACAATATGGGTATATATTTAACTTTTGTATTAAAAAAATCACTAATTATAGGCCATCAATGATATTTTTGCATATAATTAATAGTTCGAAAACAAGTTGATTTGCATATAGGCATTCCAACTAATCAGCAACTCATAAACTATATTTTTTGCATATAATTAATAGTTCGAAAATAAGTTGAGTTGCTGGGTTTTTTTTTTTTCAAAAAAAAAACTCCTACACTTTACTATCTCAATATTATTACAGATTCTCAAAACTAAAATCTATATAATACATTTATAGAATTTGGATATCTATAATACCATAAGGCCAACCTATAATTTCTTCAAATGTTGGAGACTTGGATGAAAGCGAATCAATAATTTAGACTTTGGAGTTAAACTCGCATCCATGAGAATTGAGATGGAATGGTTCCAAATTTCGAATGGATGAAATGAAAGAGAAACAAGTACAGAGATGGAGCGGCGGGACTGAGTTTTTGAGTCAAAGGGAAGAAGACACTAGTCAAGGATTTTGCTATTTACTATATATAATTTGACATATTTGTAATATTTTATAATATTAAGTGTATTTATGTCATATTTATATTTCGGGTCCCCGCGAGGAACGGGGCGGGAAATACGATCCCCGTCCCCGTCCGTCCCTGCCAATGGGGAGCAATTTCTCCCCATCCCAGCCCCCACGGGGCAATTTTTAAGTTAGATTGATATCAAATCTTTTAGCATTCATTCTGATTTTATTACCTTTTACGCTTATCTTCACTGAAATTAATCTAAAATGCAGGCACAGATTTAATAAAAGCAATAACCAAAACATGATAAATAAAGTCAGTAATATTCAGGAAACACGAGCCAGTGAAGTAACATAAATGTAAAACATTTAATCATTTGCCAAGATTTGCCTGATCAGGTATAAAATCCAGGCATACTTCCCCAGACATGTCAATTGAAATATAGCAATTTGTCAAACCAAATATGCTGTAATTCGCTTAAAAATACTATCAACTATATATGTGTTACATTTTCAAGTAAAGAACTATACACCATTAGAAGATGGACAAAGTGTAGTACTTCAATTAAAAAAGAAGAGTCAATAAGATACCTCGTTAGGTCTTCACGCAGAAACCGTGTTTTCTGAAACAACGGCTCTTCTTTTATCAGACACCATTCGTTCAGACGTTCTTCCTGCAGCTCGTGCGTTCTTGCTGGCAACGCTTTTACCTTCAGAACGCCTCGCACGTTTTCGCTGCATTATACGCACAGGAATTCCACCCAAATCGAAATCTTCCTTGAGCGACTTTGTTAAGAACCTCAAGTCCGTATCAGATAGCTGGACCTTCCCACTCACAAACGCAACAAATGTAGGCGGTTGGGCCTTCACCTGAGTGAAGTACTTTATCTTGGGTTGGGCTGACTGATCTTTCCAAGAATGTCTGCTCATAACCTACACAATTATATAAATTTAAACGAAAAATTTTTTACATGGCGCTTTTAGGCACAAAAATAAGAGTATTTTTGGGCAAACCTTGCGTAACCAGCGGTTGAGACGAGCTGTTGGCAATCTGAGACACCATTTTTCATATGTGTCGACAACCTGGCGCATCACGGACAATCGGCCTGTCCCCTCAAGTGCAGAAACAAATACCACAGGTATCCCCGTCACCTGCCAACAAAGTTCCGTCAGCAAAAACAGCTATTTTGTACAATATTTAAGTCATTTCTTCAAGCAGGCAGGGTATTATTAATATGATATACTTTGGCAACATATATCTTCGTAAAACCTCAAAAATTCCAAGGGGTAACATAGTACTCAAGAAGAGCAACATTCAAAAGTAATATGAAAACGCTTCCATTGACTTTCTACAACAGGCAACCAATAAAACTTGACGTTAGCAAATTTGGTATAGAACAACGAGTTGGAAACCACCAACCTAGGTGAACAAAATGTAGAAAATGTTATACTCTGTAGTGACAGACCTGGGGTATGACAGTCTGAATTTCTTCAGGTACAGAGTTGATGACACTCTCATACATTTTCGAATTCTTTTTCCCTCTCAAAAGATCCATCTTGTTAACCACAACGACCAAACCTCGCCCTTCTTCCACTGCCCGCCTTGCTATGACTACTTCAGCGTGCTTCATGCTCCGTCTACCTCTTGCAATCTATTTTGAGAAAAAGTAACAATAAGGGGTGGTGCATAGAGAGAAAATTACCAGGCATTCCCATAGCAGATCAATAGTAGGTTATTTCCACGGCTTGGGGTTAGGGGAGGGGAGGGATACCCCTTGTGATGCCCTTGCGATCCACTGCGGCACTACCCCTCCCCCCCCCCTCCCCAAATGTAAAGGGGGAAGGCACATTTATTGAATAACTCGTGAAGTAAAGAGCACTATGTGAAATTTCCAAATCATTTTGAGGAAAAAATTCAAGGATTTTCCAGTACTATATTTCAGCCTTTTTCTTTCCCTTTTATAAAACCATGTTCTGCACCTAATAATTAGGTTCTTCATGACCCAAGAGCTTCCAGGACTGGAAACTTCCATATGAGCAAAGAAACCAAACGAAGTGCTTAATAATGCAAATTTACCTCAATATGTTCCAAGCACTTAAATAGCATAAAAGAACAACATAACAGCATCAATTACTCGTGTTTATGTATCATATCTAGTAGAAGAACCGTAACCTCATAAAGATAATGATTTCAGGCGCATAAGCTATCTAAAGTGATCCACTGGCCATAACAAGCTGGAGTTTTGCCAGTATATACAGGGAACTTCACCTTAAGATGTCCCTTTTATCTTATTAAATCAATTTAATGGGAGCTATAAATAAAAACGAAATACTTCACAAGCAAAGAGAACTTGATCTAGAATAAAACATAGATCATATGCACCACTTAGAGTGAACAAATTTAATGTACTGAACCAGCAAGATATCAATATAGCATGACTAAAATGAACGAGATTATGAAAAATTGAAAAGTGTCCACTTGAAGATATAGGCATATAAGTTTTCAGTTGAATAGCAAAAATTTAGAATGTGTTCGTTATATTGATGGCTCTGTTTGCAAAAACTAAATCACACAACTGCGACTAATTAAACCAACAGACAAACTCAGAAGCACAAAGGCACACAAAAAGAGAAGTACTAAAAAAGCAACGAACCTCTTCTGCATCAAGAACTAAAGCAACCACGTGAGCCCTCATGAGATGTTTCCTTGATTGCACAATGCTCAAGGATGATGGCCCCTTGTCCTGTTTTGTCCTCTCCAACCAACCTGCAGTATCAACCTGAACAAAACAAATTCATAAACTTTAAAATTCCTTCCAGATGAAATACTGGTCAAAAAGTTCGCCACCGGTAGGTCATTTTGCTTTTTCAATAATGATAAGGTCTTTCGAGACCACTATTTCATAAAAGAATTTTCCACTGCCTAAAACAGGTTGAACCAGCCATGTATTCTACCCCATATTCCAAGACGAAATGCATATGAACTAGGACAGTATTTTTCTGCAAGCAAGCAGCTCTGATTTACAAGGTAACATACACATAAGATATTAAGGGGTGAAGAACGTAGTAAGATGGTAAACACCATGGAATAAAAAAATTTTAGATCTACGATAGGTTATAAATATTGAGGATGGGAAGCCAAAAGAACGAGAATGAAATATGAATGTCACATTTTTTGAAATTTTTGGTTTCCAAATATATACTTACAGTAAGTAGAAAGAGAAGTACCAGTAACAATTAGCTCAGTGTATTAGAACAAATTATCATAGCTATTCATGTTAGTTTGATAAAATAGCATATAAACATCTCTAGCAAAATAAGGAAACTACAAAAACTGACAATCTTGACACTCACAAGATATACGTTTCTCCCTTCATACTGAAACTGGACTCTAATGGAATCTCTGGTCAAACCAGCTTCTGGTCCAACCAAAACTCGATTTTCTTGTAATAACGCATTCAGCAATGTAGACTTCCCTACATTTGGTCTCCTACAATCGCCAGCTGCAATGGAAGCCTCGAGTCAATGTCCTCGTCGCCAGATGAGCTATTTCCTGTAAATCTTCATCTAGAATAAAAAAATACAAAGCATATTTCATCAGGAATTATACTCTGATTTCAAAAAGGCAAGTCATAATTAGTTTTTTTTAACAAGACACACCAACAAGTAATGGGCAGGCCATGGACAAATCTGGACAACAATTAGTCAATAATACAATTTCAGAGATTGATTTATAACAAACTTAAGAATCAAACAAACATTATTTCAGATAGAAAACGAAAATGTGAAACTCTTCTGAAACAAAATGAACAATCTTCCAAGAAGTGAGTGTTATCCATGCTCAACCACATTTTGACATAATTCTACCTATCTAAAGGCCTGTCTATTCTATAATGAGAGGATGGGTCAAAAGCCTCGGCACACATACCAAAAAGGCAATGACCAAAAAGAAGTGGATAGATACAGTGACTAAGAAGTGTACATACGGTTAATTCCTTACATGCCTAAGAAATTGTGTTCAGATAAATATAGATATTCATTTTGAATATTTTGGAATTCAATGTATCCAATATAGTGCAATTTTCATATGACAAATATATTTTGGCTGCATGACCCATACTCATAGTTGCAACTGCAGCGTCCAATTCCGTAGGACTTCTTTTGGCACTGAAATGCCATACAAAAGATTTACTGCTTTATTTTTTCTCAACCTCCTCTATCCTAATCGTCTCATTGTTGTATATAGTGAATGGCACAAATTCATCTTCATGCTTCAAAACCCAGTAATATTATTTTGCAGTTTCCAGTAATCCAATACTCCTTACCAACTATCTGCACCGCATCAACGGAAAACAACTATAAATCATGCTTATATCATAACTTCAAGTATAAAAAACAAAAGAGCTTCTCGCTCAGATTATAAGCCCCAAGTGTGTACCATTGAACTGGAGCACATAGTCCTCCAGAGATGGTCTCAGAGCTTCATATAGCTCCGTCATCCCAAATCCAGTTTCAGCAGATAAAGCAATGGGATCACCAAACCCTAATGTATAAGCCTCACCAGCCGCAGAACCAAGAGAACCAGTAATGTCATCAAGCAGCTCAGCTTTATTCATTACCACAATAGTCTTGATATCAGGCGCATGCTTTCTTAACCACTTTCCAACATCCAAGTCCATGGGCTGTAGTCCATCTCTAAACTCAATAGAAAATGAATAAAAACAAATTATTCATTCCTCATTTTGGGAAGAAGAGATGGCCAATGAAATCTTACTTCTAATTATGTAATGCATTACAAGCATTTTCTCTAGCGTACGCCAGCAGTTTTTCAGGCACATAATTATATGGAACCACAACCATAATTACTCAAACATTTGATCAATGAAAACTATATGTTCTGCCACGCAATTTTTTTTTTTTTTGATGTGATTGAACAAGAATGTTTCAAAACCTGACAATGTATTTTCCCAGTCCAAAATAAACCTTCAGATTACTGACACTGGGCTGCTCAGTAACATATTATCATGTTCTCACGTTTTGTTTGGTTTTTTGAAGAGCATTTCACACAGAAAGGCATGTGTAACCTACAATGTGGATGTCTACATTTACAAGTAGGGTTTGAAGACATATACAAGCCCAGGAAGCTTCACGAACATATAGTATCCATATTCCAAAAAATGTGAACAGTCTAACCTTGAATCTATCAGAAAGAGTATAAATTGGGCCCTTGCCAGCACATCTCCAGTCATTGCAGCAGTTCTGCCAAGAACAGAACCTGAAGAAGCTTCTGCCTCCAAGCCAGCTGAATCCAGAACACGAAACCGCAAATCACCCAATTTAGCAACACCATCCCGTATGTCACGGGTAACATGGTCATTAGGGGTGTTGTAAACAAGAGCCTCCCTCCTTCGAATCAAACTACAAGTCCAAGCCAACTTGAAATTACATGTTTATGACATGTCAAATACTATAAGATGATATCTGAACTTCCAAACATCAACATGACATGAATTTCAAGAGTTAGAAGTATGGATTCCAGGCCCACAATGCCTAGATGGTCAAAACTAACCGGTTAAATAATGCCGACTTTCCAACATTTGGGCGTCCTATGATAAGGACAGTTGGAAGCTTCTCAATAGGAATTTGGGTGAAATCAATTGATTTTCGAGATATTGGTTTTGCCTTTGGCTCATCACAATCAGTGTAATCAGCAGCAACCTGAAACTCTTCCATTTCATTGCTTGAATCACCTGATGATAATGAAACAACAGAATCCAACACCGCAATCTGTCCTCCGTCTTCTGATAAGCCACAAAAATTTGCTGCATTTTGACTAAAGAAAGTAAGTGGTGTGTAGAGTGATCTCCGGTTAACCACTCTGAAAGGTGTCACTCCCACGCCACATATTGTTGTACCCCCTAAGCAACACAGTGACATCAAATAAAAGTCAAAATTTTGAACAGAAATACCGACAAAAAGCACATGAAGGGCATGAGTGTGCAAAATGCAAAGCCACACTATAAATACCAGCCCTTGAAGCCATTACATATACTTTCATGTGCCAAATATTTTGAAACAAATGTAAGAAAAGATGTTAAACGTGTAAAAATTCCAGAAACAAGCGCGAGGTTTAAGAGTCTTGTCAGGAAGATTTGCAAATTCAGACATACAGAAACATATGATTCCATTCATATTGGACATAAATCCAGTGACTTTCTTCAGTCAAATGCCAAAAAAGGTTTCATTACGAAGTAACACTGTATGAGGTAATTCATTACCATGTTTTGTGGCGTTTAAGAAGATTCCTTCTCCATTTCCTGAGAATTTGGGAATTGGGTTGTGTATAAAATACTGTATAGTGGCGTTTCTTGATAGTAAACCAACTATATGGCGGCATTTTCGGGCTGAAAAAGCCCGAAACCATGACTGGTACATTCCAAGATTAACAATTTATAGTGATACCACGCATATTCGCACACAAGCGGATATCACCACATCCAATTTTCACCTGTCCGAATGGGAAAAATACATAGTTAGTACTTATTAATTATTATCTGTAAGGATTATACTGCTGGTGCTTGATACTTGGTAAGTAATTAAGGAAAAAAATTCAAACTCTGGTTATGTAAATGCAAAAGGAAATTAAAAACCTTTTATTGAAAACCGACGGTGACTGGCGGTGGTCGGGGCGGTGGTGGAGCCGTGGAGGTAGTGGTAAGTTGAAAATGGGGTTTAGGGCTTTAGAAAGGATGGGTCAGAAAATACTGCAGTCTATGAATCCATACGTTGTTTTTAACTTAATGTCCATTTTGCCCGTTTTCTTATAAATACGCCCTCCCAATACTTTTAAATATTATCATTCAAAAAAACTATAAACGGGCCTTTGTAAAACTTAGATATATGTCTGGATTCGATTATCACTTCCCTTCCCTCTCATAAAATGCACTCAAATAAATATATACTAGTGTTTGACCCGCACAATATATGGGATGGAATGTCTCGTTAGGTATGAATTACATGCATTTAAGATATACGTTATGGATGAACATAAAAAAAAAAGAACAAATTTCAAAGCGGTTTAGATGAACACATTTAAAGTTACAAATTTTGGAAAACTTCTTTGTACACAATATTTTTTATCTATTTTTTTATGGATTCATCATCGCCACAAATTAATATTTTCAAACCCTAGCGATTGGTGACTCTAGAAACCGCAACATATAATTGGTCGTGACTGAAAACATGATTCTTCAAATAAAGCCCGACGTTAGAGAGAGATTGTCCTTGGCTCTTATTTATAGTCATGGCGTACGAAACGATCAGATGAAACTGCCTTCGCTGAAACTTGAAAGGTATTCTGAGGTCGGATGGAGTTAGTGTCATTCGTGGAATCAAGACCTTATGACCAAGGGCGGAGCAAAGACCGAAAGAGGGTGGGCGGACCAAAAAACACGAAAAATAATCATATAAGCTCTAAATTTTCAAAAAAATAAGCAAACTCAACTCAAGTGTATTACAAAGCTTGAAATTACCGAAAATTTAATATATTAAGCTAAAAGTTAGTTGGACTCGACGATTTTTTACTTTAGCAAATTCATCAATAATAGAGTCTATATCTATCGTGCTAACAAGTTATCTTTCAATAAAAATTGTCAAACTATCGCAAGAAAATCATCATTCATCTTGTAGCTTAATCGCATCTTCACATGTTTCATTGTCGAGAATGCTCTCTCGGTCGTGGCTTTAGAAACAGGTAATGTTAACACGAGACGAATCAATCTTGTTATCATTTTGTAGTCCTTTGCCTTGCTTGTTTCCACCAACTTTTCACACAAATTTGCAAGAGTAGACACTTGAAATTGAGGATTGAGAACTACATGAGCATGATAAAATTGCAATTCACTCATCAAAGCATTCATCTCACGCTGCTCAAAATCATCCGGATAAAATTCCACAGTCGATTTATAGATATTATCTCGCATTAAATAATTCAAAGGAATTTCTTGGATCCAATGCAACACTCAACTCAAGTAGTCTAACTGATGTCTCATTAAATCTCGAGTTCAACTATGCCAATTGAAAATCTATGCATTGGTTGAAAAATTCAAAGTGATAATAATGTTCAACAGTCATGTGTCTCCACCCACGACCCATGTTGTTGTTCATATCGGGTATATCAATTTCATGTTTTAAGCAAAAACCTTATACTTCCTGAAGCAGTTTCACCCAACCTTTATCCCTCAACTCCTGAAGAAGAGTTTTTGTAGTTGAGACATATCCAAGTGCAGATAAAATATCATCAGATTCCTTTTGAAAAGCTTGACAAAGAAAATCTGTGATCCGCATAACTGCCCTCATTAAGTGCAACCCAAACACAAAATTAAAACTCCTAATACTTGTGCAAGCATCCTCAGCTTCATTTCGAGCTTTAGAATTTGGACCACTACAAGTGACACCCTCAAGTACATTGCAAGTTGCAGCGTACATTTCTATCATACTCATAACAGAATCATAATGAGAACTCCAACGAGTAGTACCTGAACGGTGTAAAGATGACATTTGATTAGCTCCTCGTCCAGATTCACGCTCCCCACTAGCCAACATATTCTCAATCTATGTTCTATGGGAAACATGTAACTCAGTGTTGCGCTTAGCAGAAGATTTGACAATGTTAATGACATTATCCAATATAGAAAAGAATTTCCAGATTGGATCACATTGCTTTGAAGAAGCAACCAATGTCAACTGCAACCTGTGCGCAAAACAATGAACGTAATATGCATATGGACAATCATTAAGAATAATGCTTGCAATCCATTCCATTGTCCACGCATATTACTAGCACCATCATATCTCTCGCCCCGTAATTTAGAAACTTGAAGATTGTACTGAGAAAGAACATTTGATATCTCTTGCTTAAGTGTTTCTGAAGAGGTCTCAGAAATACTTCTAATTGCAAAGAAGCGTTCTGTTAAGATACCTGCATTGTTCACAAACCTTAGGATAATAGCCATTTGTTCTCGATCTGATTCATCTTTAGCTTCATCAACAAGAAGAGAAAAACAAGCATCCATTATTTCCTCAATTAGTATCATACAACGAACTCTATTAGCTATAATGGCCAAAGTTTCTTTCTGGATATCCGGAGAAGTATATTTGGAATTTTTAGGGGCATTACTCAATACAACATCTCTCACTTCTGTGTTCCACTTCGCGGTATAATTAATCATTTCAATCACATTTCCGCGGTTAAAAGATTTTTCATACTCATCATGACCTCTAAAAGCACAACCTTGCAACGCTAGCCACTGAACGGTCATGATTGTTGTTTTTAAGCGCAATCGATTTTTCATAACTTCTTCTTTGCTAATTCTCTCAATCACTTTATCAATATGTTGAGATGGGATCATCAAAGAGGTAGCACATGCTACACCCTTGTTGTGAGGAGATGAAGATTATGAACCGATATGAATACGAAAAACACATTCCTTGCCTTGATGAACTCTTTTCCAATTATCAAATCCATCACTCACTAGAGCCGAAGTGGAAGAGGTGTGGATATCCTCTCCAAAGAGAAAACACGGAAACAATAGGCCTTGTCAGAGAAGGCGAATACTCCAACCAATTAAATTCATGAAACCAACTAGACTGAAAATGACGAGTTTTATCTTTATATTTTCGACCTTTATACAATTGAAGTTTTGGTTGGTATGGCCCAGCCTTCAAATAAAACCGTCTAATTTCATCCATTTGCTTAAGAGGCCAATCAGATATTCTCCTCCTTTTTTCCGGGATCCCGCTCAATTTCAAATGATGAACTTGGAGTAGGTTGTTGATTTCCAATTGAAGGAGTGTCTTGATGGTTATTTGATTCCTCATTTTGTGTATTACTTACGGGCCTAAAGAATGAATGTAATGTAGTTTTGCCTTTCTTGCCAGGAGGTTGTTGTGTCGCCATCGCTTCTTATATGAATCAAAATATAAAATACTTAATCAATAAAATCGCAAGGTATTTAAAAATAAAAATCAACAATTATTTATGTTATTGTTTTCTTCTATTTTTGCTCTTTATCAAATCCAATTTCATTTCAATTTATCCAATACTACAGTAAATAAATACAAATTCGGGACTCGGGAGCATACAGATTACATAAATTTCATCAATTTATCCAACACTAGAGTAAATAAATACAAATTAAGGGACATACATTACATAAATTTCATCAATTTATCCAATTTCATTTCCAATTACATAAATTAGTTCATCTAAAAATACGTAAATTAACTATTAAATTTGGAAAATACATTACCTATTTGTTTGAAGGCTTGAAGCTGCAAAACTGAAGAAGAAGAAACCCAAATACCCAATTGGCCAATTCGATGTTGTCGTGAGCCGCTCCCTTTGACCCTTAATCCTTCAGTATTGAGTTTTAACTTTTAGGTTTGTAATTTGCAAAATTGCCGTGAGTTTGCAAGAATATTGATGGACAATTGGGTTTTGGGCCTTTTGGCTTTGTTCTTTTTCTTTTTCTTATGTTAATTAGTTTGTAAAGGTTTTTTTACATCCGATGTGGGCTACTTTTTTAGTTTAATATGTGCTTGGGCCGGATATTGATGTGCATTGGGCCGATTTTAAAAAAATTCTTGGGCTTGTATTAATTTTTTATTATTATTAGTTCTAATTTTTAAAAAAGTGGCCTGGCCCTGGCCCGCACTAGCCCAGACCCTCCTCCGCCGCTTATGACTCGCGTTGGCGCCGTTAGAATCTTAGATTCAAGTACATGTTTGACAAGCCTCGTGATAACCAATCTTGTACCATTACACAATCTAATTAAATAGTCTATGTTCCTCAATAGCATAACCTGAGTCCCAACCTTCAAGTGTAATTCATGATTAGGAACACCGAACATTTTATTCCGTTTAGAAATTTCGACGTATGCAAATCATGTAACAAATCAACATTGGCGTTCGATTTGCATGTGCTAACGGAACTCAAAAAAGTATGGCCCTCGGATGAGTTTAAAGACATCATATATTGATTAATGGACTCGACTACATCGAGGGTAGGTGCCGTAATTGCTCTTTCTTTCAAGTAGCTCGGATCATATGTGGCATTCCTAAACATTAAATATGTATATTCAACAATAGTTTTAATTGGATCATCATAGGCTTCAAGCAAAACTTCTTCAGAATATCAATAATTGCGCAACCATCTTTTTCTTCTCATTTTGTTACGTCTTCAATACTTGCTATCCATTTCAAAACTTAACCAAATTAGCATAATCATCGGTTTCTCCGATACTTTGAAGCCGCATATTCTTAATTACTCTTTAACAATATAATCCTTCCACAAATACGATCAATTTATCGTGGCATTCAAAATATCATGTTGACTTCCCTTGGATACAACCGCAATATCTATCTAAAGTCTCCACCAAATATGACTATTTTACCCCAAAGGGAATATCGTGATTATCTAGGTTCTCAAGTTGCATAATATCTCGTAGCGTTTTGTCAATCGACTCAAAATAATATTTGTTCATCATTGGAGCTTCATCCCAGGTTATGAGTTTACAACGAATAATCAATTTGGCAAGCGGACTTCCTTGTTTGATATTGCATGTTGATTCTTCATTTGTATTCAAGGAATAACAAACCGAGAATGTATCGCCCTTCCACTAGGCAAGAGAAGAGACGCTATGCCACTCAATGCCACGTTCAACACAATTTTTCCTTTAGATCTCAAACCGTAAGATAAAGCCCTCCACAAAAATGTCTTACTCGTACCTTTGTATCCATATAAAGAATATACCTCCTTCATTTGATTCCACGGCACACATTATTTTGGAATAAACATGGTGTTGTTCATCAGTCATTTTTGAAACAAGGTTAGTGTGTTCAACAGATAAAATCTTACGATCATATCTCAAATCATCGAATATGAGTATGTTTTGGTTGCTCTCACATGTCAAAATATGGGAATGGCATCGTATTAAATTCGTGTAGACTCCTACCATGACTCCACAATAATTTTTCGATTTACGCGGTGCAGATTCTTGATTTCATTCTCACTCAAGGTCAACTCTATCAAATATGAACAAACAAATGAAGTTTGACTATTAATATGGTCCTAATAAAAAATATGGATTGTGAAATAATGGATTTAACAAATATATATAAATTATAATATATGTATACTTACCGATGTAATACCTTCATGTTGCAAAACAATCGCCGTTTATACGAGAATGTCATCGAAAGATATTCCCAACATTTATCCCATACTACGTTCGGCATGTTCAACCTATCTCGATGACAACAATGACACAAACAGAGTCCCCGAGATTCTCTCCAGATACCTAGTGACTCGCTTCAATGATGCCATCAATATACTCCTTATCGTCTTCTAACAAACCCAAAGCATAGCAAGCTTCGCGATAGAGAAGAGTATTGAACACCATTAATCTTCTTAAAATCATCATGACACGTAGCACCATGAACAACATTGATAAGACACCTCAAATAATACATATCACTAAAGACCGAGAGGATGTAAAAGATGACCTATGGATTTGCCACATTGTCTAGGAACCCATTTTCAAATTTTTGGTTTCCATGTAAATTTCATGGGAGCTTCAAAGATAAGTTAGCTCTCTAGCTTCAGGATATATTTTGTTGGCTTCCATCCACGCCAAAAACATATTTTCCTTAACACTACTCCTACTAAGAACGTCATCTATTCGCTCGTAATCATGAAAATCATGTTATGTTCGTTCTCAAGATGAAAACTAAGACGCTCAACAGGAGGGTATTTATATTGGAGTTTAAAGCCCAACAATCTCCATGATGCCTCACATGACGAAACATATCTACAATCATATTACATGCTGACTTCGTCGACGGATTTACCCGATTCTTCATCACCAATACTCTAATAAAATGATGCAGTTATGCGATCATGTCCCTTATTGATATATTTGAATAAATACTTAATCGACCTCGATTGATTACACCATTCCATATTAATGTGAGCCCCGCACTTTAATAACAATCGACGATTATGGGGAACAATAAATCATTGTCAAAAGGGACATCATTTTTTCAACAATTCTCCCATTGTCTCTACGTTTATAATGTGGATAACCTTATTCATCAATAGTCGTAGCATCAACAAATTTCTTGGGAAAATATTTTGTGCGACAACCATCAGCCATGCAGGGTTTTTTTTCTAGCATTACCGCATGTCCCATGGATCATGAAGTCTCTCACAGCGGCATAATAATAGGGATCTGCAACTTCATCAGGTATTTCGGCTGATATAATTCAATCAATATTGTTTGGAGATGGATATTTATCCTATTTACTAGAAACAACTATATATGAGCATGAGACAGTCCACGTTTCTGAAATTCTATCGTGTATATAACTGCAATGACAACAAATTAGGATTAATAGAAAAAGACATAATGATTAAATTTATTTAAGCTATACTTAATAAAATATATAAACAAAATACTTTAAAATATTCATAACATGCTATTACTTTCCCAAAAATTACATTTTGCCGCAAATCTTTAATCAAAGCATCTAGCTTTACTTTAAAGATTATGCAAACTATATTTGGTCGGTCCTCAGGATTTAGTTTATTTTTCTCGAGAAAACGAATAATCTCTGGTCATTTTGGGTTGGAAGTGAATGTTATAAATAAATCAGGATAACCTGCCCAACGACAAATAGTTATTGCATCCTGATAATTTCGTATCATGAATCACGCACCTCCTGTAAAACTTTAAGGTAATATAACACGTTTTCCCTGAGTGTTGGGATCGATGTCTCCATGCAACACAACATCTGTCAGACCCTTATAAATATCACAACGCAACTTTTTCTGATTCAAGCAGATATATTTCAACATTGATGATTCAACCATCATATAAGCATCCACAACAAATTATTGAAACAATCTACGGGATGACAAAATAGTAGGAGATTCTTGTAACCTATCATGCAATCGATACGTAAAGATTTCTCTAACACTTATCGTCTTTATTCCTCCAAAGAGCTTGTTTTCTTCAAGTCGGAGAACAATATGTCTTCCTAAAACCATCTTCACCACAAGGTAATAGCAAAGGATATTACATTGACAAATAGGAAGCGTTCAATTCATTTATGCGTTTCAAAACTCCCCGATTTTGTCTCGCCAATATATCCCTATCTCCTAAAGCCTGGTCAAAATCACCTACAATCAATGCAACAACTTTAAATCGAAGGCAAATTGTATCTCCTTGCATCTAAATTTCTTTTACCAATTAACCACAATTTAATATCAAAATGTGTAGATTGTTGAATTTTATCTTTCGCCATTCTAAAAGTCTTCACCAACACATTGTGCTCATCCAACATATTTTTAGTTCAACTACAATATCCTCATGTAAGTTATTGTTTCACTTCCTTGCCTACAAAATAATATGTCATAAAAAATAAAAAAATTAGCACAACTCGTGAAAAATTAGTAAATTGTAAACATATTAAGAATTGAAAAACACTAACCTTAAGAATTGAAAACAAAATAAACCTGACACAATTTAATCTATGAGATATTTTATTAGCTATATCATATATGTACATTTGTGCAAACTTTGGAGTCAAACCATCTCGATGGCATTAAACTACCAATTAAATGGTAATTTTGTTCGTGCATTCTAAAAATTGGAGGACCTTGACCCTTATTTATATATGTGTCGATCTTGTCACCCATTGATGTAAAAAGAACATATTGTTATACGATCTAATATTTTCTAGAAAGTACTTGCTCCTATCGTATTTTCAAACAACAAATTTTGGAGCACCGAAAGTGGTGGTCTAATAGAAGGAAGTTGAATAATTTCATGGTCGCAACACAAAGAATATTGAGGATTCTTAGATTTCATATGGGATTGTAGCTTTTCTTCATACGAAAATAATGCCTCGCAGAATTGACATGATATGTCACATCACCAAAGATCCCATTACTCTGTCAAACAATACATTAATAAATTATAATAATTCTAATAAATTTTTATATTATATTAAAATATTTACCTTTAAATTCAAAACTAACCAAAAGTTATACTAACCTTTAGAATAGAAAATAATGGTCTCAAGCATATGAGTTTGAGTCACATTATTTCTAATATTTTCACTTATATAGTATTTGATGCATTGCCTGGATTTGAATATCATCATCGAGAGTGAGATCAATTACCATACTTGCAATCGAACTCGTTTTGGAAGTTGATGCGGGAGTATTAACAAATGAACTACTAATATAAGGAATTTGTTTTTAGCCGAAGATTTGTGATTGAAAGCGTGATTACGAAAGGCCAATTAGATACAATAAACAAAATAAATAACAAATTTGAATAATTTAATATTTCAAGATGAGAATATTATTAAAATTAGCAATCATCATACCATTTGTGACATCACTAAACGGAGATCTCAAAAATGGATAAATAATCCCGCCTGCATCTAAACTTGAGCACCATTAATCTAAGTAAGATTCTCGATGGACTTTCGTGATAATGTTATTTTTCCGTTAAATGTAAATTAAAATAACATAAACCCCGAAATGAATTATATAAAGAAACATTCACATTACAAAAGTCATTATTAACGCCTATATAGATAAAGAAACGTAAGAAACAAATAAGTCATGGGGAATATTGTGTCGGATCATTTAACATTTATTTTGTCGACCATATGGTGTTCAACCGGTTTGGACCATATAAATTAGATGAATTCACAAAGTTGGAATATTAATGGAATATAAGACTATAAAACATATTTCAAACAAATTAATTACTCAAACTAAAACACAAGTTTTAAGATATATGTTGTTTTGAATGCTTCTTTGTACACCATATTCATTGTTTGTTTGGTTGATTCATTGTCACGACATATTAAATTTACAAACAATTTCAATCGGTGATTCTCAAAATAACGTATAATTAGTTTATAGGATATATCTTTTATTTCATAACAAATACATTATTTATAATCTAAAAATTCATTTTTAAAAATAGAATTCGAATAATTTATACAAATACATTTAACAAACTCTATTAAAAAGACTAAAGTAAAATCTTACTATTATACATCATCTATTTATTGAAAAGGCTTATATTGGAAGAAATTAATTTATAAATTATTATTTTAAGTGTATAATATTATTAGATAATAAATAATTGAATCAATAAATATTTAAGTATTCATCGTATATAAAAATAAGATTTTGATACCTTTTTTTTTCAAATGTTCAGTTTTCATAAATATTTTCAAAAATAACTGTAAAAAAATATAGTATAATATTAGAGTTTACTTATATAAATTTCAGTAAAAATGAGATATGTAGATAGATATTTTTCGTACATAATTAAAATAACTGAATTTTTTTATTAATTTTGAAAAAAGTGTATAATATATTTCCATTATAATAATATTATAATGTATATTTTGTTATATAATTCTATAATTAATATATATTTAATATATTTTTTATGTACTTTATACATTTTTGTCAATTGTTCATTTTTCGAAAATATTTTTAAAATTAACTAAAAACAAAAGCATACATTATAATATTATAATTTAATAATATAAATTACATTAAAAATGAAAAACGTAATTAGACATTATCTTGCATAATTAATATAACACAAATAATTTTTTATTTTGTATAAGGTGTACACTTTATTTAAATTATTATATACATTATGATTTTTTTGTAAATTAAAAAAAATCAAAGGTTCAATTGTGCCTTCACATACATCTAATCTACAAAACTTTAAATAATTTGCTTTGTATAAAAAAAACGGTCCAGTTCAAAAAACAGTCCAATAAATCAAGCCCATTACTGATTTTTATATTTTATATACTGAAAAAAAAAACTCGGAAGACAATTGTAGAACCTTCCTTATTGCATGATACATCAACACCCCTAGATGATGCCACGTGTCCAATCAATTATCAAAATAAAAATTTAAACAAATCTGATATATTCAATTTTATACACAAAACATCTCCATCTAGGGTTTCTTCACAATACCCATTTCACTTTTTTGTTTTTGTTGCTCATCTTCTTGCTGAGTTTGTTTTTCGTGAGTGTTAAAAATGTTTAATTTTTTTTTTTCAAAATCGTCTCCATCTAAGGTTTCTTCATTTTCCTCCATTTCACTTTCATTTTCCCGTTGTTCATCTTATACATGTAAAAATTTGAGTTTTGAAAATATTACCAAACATTTGTTCACAACTTTCATCCTCCAAAATCTAAATAATAGAAACAACATCTACCTCCATTTTCGATTCGATTTACGAGAAAGATAAGTGTCTTTTTTTAAAAAAATTTATTCCGATTATATTATGTTTCTATGATTCTATTTGCATTTTTTGGGTTTTAAGCTAACTTTTTTCTTTGAAAAGCCCTATATTTTGTTTAAAAATTGTAGATCTACTTTTTAAAAGTGTTTTTCTGGATTTTATTTTAACTAAAATATTTTTAATATTACTAATCGATTTTTTTTTGAAGACAGAATACAATCGATGAGAGTGTTCGTATTGATCCTCATGAATATGTATTTTTTCCTTGAAGAAAGCTCTAGATTTACGGGTCAAAATAACGAAAACAACATCTATCTCATGTTCCCATTCGAGCCACGTAAAAATAAGTTTTTTTTTCGAACTTTTATTTTTATTTCGATTGTATTTTGTTCATATGATTCTGTTTGTATTTTTGGGGTTTTAAGCTTAACCTTTTTGGAAAGTCCCATATTTGGTTTAAAAATTATAGATCTACTTTTTAAAAGTGTTTTCCGGATTTTTTTCTATCCAAAATATTTTAACAAATATTTTTTTCTATTCAAAATATTTTAAAATTGTAGATCTATTTTTTTAACAAATAATATTTGGAAGACAACATACATTGAACAGAGTATATAGATCCCGATGAATATGCATTTTTTCCCTTGAAAGCTCCAGATTTACGGGTTACAATTTCGATCTACATTTTAAATTTTTTTTCGGACTTTTATAAACTAATTTTTTTTAGGGTTTTCTAAAAAAATTTCAGACATATAATTTTTTTCTTAGTCAGCAGTTCTATTACCTGATTAATTTGTAGATCGAAATTGTAGATCTAGGTTTTAAGAGTGTTTGTATCAAAGTTACTTTAACTAAGATTTTTTTAGGGTTATCTCAAGATTTGAGTTACTTTCTTTATTTTCTAATATAAATTCGTGTATTTGTTTTTTATTTTTTTATTTTAATTATTATTTCCTTAGTAGAATCATTAACTAACCTATATTTTGTTCTTTTTAGCAGGGGATTCATTGATATTTAATTATATCACAGAATCAGTTCTGTCTCTAAATAAAAGATAGACGGTGAATTCTTCCTCAATTTTTATTCGACTATGAGTAGGTTCTTATATGCCATTTTGGTGGAACTTTTATTAGAAAGTACTAACTGGACAAATCTATAATAATATTTATATGTTTTTGAATATAATTATTAAATTAAAACAATTCATAAAATGTGGGAATAATTTTAAAAAATCCCCGATACAGTGTCCGGACTAATTACAAAAAAAAAAAGTACAAAGATGTTTCAAAATTATCAAATTTGGAATCAAATTTACTTTCTTAAACTTAAGGTGGTCAAGATCTAAAATGTTTGTAAGTATAATATAAAAATTTATTAAAAGCTTTTGTAGTTTTTGATGGGGGAAAATCTAAAACATAATCAACATCGATTAGTTTTTTTCTATTTTAAACAATGTCTATTTTATATAATTAGCCAATTTCAAGGGATTTATTTGTAATTATAATGAAATGTATTGTTTTGTATATGCCGAAACAGACTTATATTGTTAGGTAGTTTGGTGTTTATGTTGATCATATGATCAATAATAATATTAATTATTAAAATGTAAAAATATAAATAAACCTATATCCTAATTAGTAATCATAGATAAGATAATGATTACACTATACATATCATGTTTAAACTAATTAGCTATCTTGTTTTGCGAGAAAAATATGCAACCATCGCAATTTGCAATCATCCAAAAAAAAGGTACACTATACATATAAGTTTACCACTATGAATATTATTGCACAAATATTCTTATAACAACCGCATAAATATAAAGAAAAATTGAAAGTCAATAGAAAATAGTCAAATACCATTATGGATGATACCATCCATCTTGCGCATCGCCCAACACAATGTAACCGTTTAGCTTTCTCATGAACTCCGACTTTTAACTTACACTTTATGTGATCCTTATGTGGTTTCGCCGATGTATTGCCAAAGTGTTATTCCTCTTGCGCAATCATGAATTGTTGCATGATGTCTATCTTTCCGATGATCGATTATGCTATTGTCTTGTTTTGGCGGCGTCAAATGAATAATATAATGTTATGAAAAAATAGGTTGCAATAATGAAGTCGGGTCGAGATATTTAAAAGCGCAAATGAATTTCTTTTGATCCGCTTTTCAAAATATTTATAGTGAGAATCAATGTGAATGATATGAATTTCGCTTTATTGGTAATACATATTTATGGTTATTCTCAAAATCACTATATATATGTGGTAAATTATCGAAGATCATTATGAATACATAGATATGAATTGGATTGACATAGAAAATTCATATTTTGGTGGTGTCTATTTTGCTTGAAAGTATCTAAAATTATTATGTTGTAATGTAAATCATGGTAAGTCATATTTTTGATAAAATGAATGATTTTTTATTGCATGTTGAATATGGTTTAAATTTCCGTGTTTTTTCCCCTTAAAAAAGGCTATCCGATTGTCTTGAATTTTCGTAAAATCAGATGGTAACCAAGAATTAAAATTTATATCCCTATCCGGTTGACAACTTACCAAAAAATACGAAACATGTCAATAAATGTAAGCAATATTTAATGCATTGTGCAAATCATGATAATTGTTTTTCGCCATTTTAATTTTTTACATTATGTCTTGTTCTATTTTAGAATATATCGATGAAATTTAATATATTCATTCACAAAGCAATATGTATTTTGTTATTGGTTTTAAGCTACACCTAAAGAAGACTCTTGGCTCAAAAACCACTTAACCCTACACCGTAAGTGTAGCGGAATCCTGTTGGTGCCGAATGTCTTTATTGTATGTTGTTTTTCATTCATCCCATAATCCTATTTTATATATTTAGAATGCATATTGCTTTGTGAATGAATATATTAAATCATGCACTATGATTTTTTCGATAAATTACATTTTTACTCTATATCATCAGTGGAGAATAACATTGCCTCTCCTTTTAGAACATGATTGCTTAATTATTTGTTGCTCATTGTGCTTTGATATCTAAATCGATTTATATATCCTATTTGAAATCTATCTTTTTTGATGAAATATGATTAGATTGATCTGTCATTAAATTAAAAATTATATTGTGTTTGTATCTAATAGGTTATTAGTTATTTGCCCTCAAAGATACCATGATGTTTCTTTGATACAAAATATGCATGTAAAATTGAATGCAGAATATTACAAATGACTTAAAAATCTATATAATCCAATTATCTCTAAACAATCATCCTCTATGATTGAGAATTTAATAATTATCCAAACATAAATAAAAACCATTCTATCATGTTCAAACTCAATATATCATCCTTGAAGTTTAAAATTGTCTATAGTACTCGAAGAATAATAAATCAAATTTATAAACCCCAATTGAATATCTAATTTTTCCAAAAAAGATGATTACTTTAAATCATGAAAGTAATATTTGTATCTGTTATCTTTTTAATTATATGATATTGAAAGATACCCTTATCCTTATTTTATACAAAATATGTGACACAGTTGAACAAAAATGTCAAATTAACGATATATATATATACAAAACAAAATATTTTTTAAAAGACAATGACATTAATATAATTCCAAATTACAAAGTGTACTCATGATTAGAAAATCTAATTATCCAAGAATCTCTATACAATCATCTATACTTATCGATTCAAATTGATTGAACCAAAAACAAATACAACAAACAATTTTCTTCAACCTATGAAGCTTGTACTCTTGTAGTATTGTTAGGAATTTTATTGTTTAGATTTTGATGAATGCCATGTAAAACTTAGAATAGAAAGTTGGCTCCCCAATTCTTGCTTTGAAATGTATTGTAACAATTAGAGTGGCCAAGCCGAGTTAAGTCGCCTACGCTCCAACTTGCAAGAAGACAATCAAGGCTTGAAGGAAAACTCACTGTGAGACACATTGAGTACAACAAAGAAGAAAGACAGAACTCGATGAAGAAGCGGTGAGATACGGTGAGTGGAACATCATCAAGTCAACTCAAGAGAAGCCAAGTCCCAAGTCAAGTGATGTAAGAGTCATCCAATGATTGGGAGCCGACTCTAAGTCACCCGGGGAAAGCGAGGAAATGCGTCAAGTCGAGATAATGAAAAAGGACCGTTACGTAAATCAAGAGATTTACTTAAACAAGTAATATCTCCATACTACCTTTCTTGGAGTGCTCATCCCGAAGCGTGCAAAGAAATGAACCAATGGGAAGCACTACACCGTGTCGTAATTCTCGAAAAGGTGATAAAACACTTCATACGAGGAAATGGCAATTCCAAGAATCGCAAACCAACGATCGCAAAGTGATTTTCAAAAATGAGCCTATCTCTTCAACGGGCAAATTTTTGAAAGTTCACTATAAAAGGCCGAGGAGTTTGATTGAGAAGGATGATGCGTGGATGCGTGAATGACACACACGTGAGATATACGAGCTTATCAAAATCGAAACATTCTCAATCCTCAAGCCTCACATCTCAAGTACATCAATCCAACACTTACCCGTGAAGGAACGAGAACTTCAATCGGTTGAAGAGGAAAACACTGAAAACAAGGGGTCTACATTCCAAGAAGGATTGTAGAAAGGTTCAAGGTCTGAACCAAGTCTTAAGCTTTTGGAGGGCTTCGTGATCAAATCCAAAGTGCTTGAGCAAGTGAGTCGAGTAGCAAGGCCTGCCCTGCGTGAAGAAACCGAGTCGCACGAGAAGCCACCGAGTGATCAAGGCGTCTCTGCATCGAGTCCCAAAGGATCAAGTCGGCTGTTGTGATCAAGACTTGTATCCGGACTGCTACCACTTTGTAAACCGATCATTACTTAGTGGATTCCTCCAGGAGTTGGAGAAGAGAGGAGTAGAAGAATTACCCCATCTTCGAACCTCTATAAAAACTTTGTGTCATTTACTTTACAAAGACTTAAATATCTCGCACTTTTAATTGCTTATATCTCATTTGATAAATTTGCTATCCATTTGACAATCCATAAGTACTAAATCAAGTCAAAACTTTGCTTAATCAAACTTAAGGGTGTTAAGTCTTCCAATGAAAAACAAAACCACAAATTGAAGTCAAATTATAGCCCATGAAAGTTATTTCTACTAATGTACTCAAAGTCTGTTGAGAGATTAACTCTTTGAGTGACTAATTAGACTGCCCATCAAGGATACGGTTGTGTAGAACTCGTCAGAGATTTAAAAGGACTAAATCGAAAATTTGGTAAGGTTTATTCAACCCCCTTCTAAACCTTACACTTACACCCCTTGGGACCTACAAGTGGTATCGAGCGGTTGGTTCATTGAACCCTCCGCACCGGTTATCGAACTAGATCTCCAAACTTTTCAAAAGTCCGCTTTAGTACTTGAGCTTTCAAAACTCTTTTCTATCATTAAAAATTATTATCATGGAAGCAAATCTAACACGCATTCCTATGTTCACTATTGAAGAATTTGATGATTGAAAATTCAGAGATGCAGTGCTCATCTATCAAAGATTACATGATGAGATGTGGATAGTGATAGAAGATGGGCCTCTCGCAAATATTAAAGGTGAGGTGAAACTGCAGCGAAGAGTTGTGAAGGGGAAGAAGATCCAAGACCTGCATCAGCTTATGGTTGAAAACCAAGAACGAGTGGACAAATGATGACAGAAAAAAGATACAACCGGGACAATGTAGCCAAGGACATCCTGTACAAAACCTTGACAAAGCCATGTTCAATAAAGTCAAATCTTGCAAAACGGCTAAGGAAATGGGACAAACCGACATTGATTTGTGAAGGTTCGTGAGCAAATCAAAGAAAACAAACTATCGGTGGTCAGACAAAAATTTGAGAACTTTAAGATGATCTCGTGGAGAAAACCTGGATCAACTGGATGCTCGATTTACGTAAAATCACAAATGAGTCACATCTACACTTGGAAAGGAATATACACACGAAGGAAATGTGTATGAAGATCCCGAAAAGTCTTCCAAACTGAATGGGAGATGAAGGTCATGGCACCGAGACATTCCATGGACCTATCAAAGACATCCAACCATGAGTTATTCTCGGACCTCAAAGCTTACGAGTTTGAGCCGAGAAGGAAAGACCAGGAAGAGACAGCTTGTACCCAAAAAACAATTGCTCTAGTTGTCAAAGATGGAAGGAGAGCTGAAGTCAAAGAGGCAATTGACCCGTAAGAAATTGCCCCGATGGTTAAAAGATTTAACAAGTTCTTTAACAAGAACTACAAGAGAGGAAAGGTGAATCCTCCGTAAGACACTCGGCTCCCTCCAAATCAAGGGATGAAAGGCCAACAAGAGAATGATCATCAACAAGTTGAGTATCAAAGGGTGACAACTCAAGAATAGAAAGAGTCGATCAAAAGGTCAATATCTATGTTGGAATTGTAGACAACCAGGTCACTATGCTATTGATCGCTCATATCCTCGTAGTCAACAAGTGAAATTTAAACGAAGAAGAAAGAAAGGTCTTCAGAGAAAGAAGACAAGAGAAGAAAAAGGCAATGATGGTCAGAGATCACGAGACACCCAAGTCAAGGGAGACAATGACTCGAGAGTGTTGAAGCCGACTACTCAAGTGACTCTGAAGAAGCCTTGATCCGCTTAATGGCCAAAGAACAAGATCAAGAAGATGAGGTACAATCTAACTCAACAAGCTCGACACTAGTGATAGTGATCGTGACACACACACTTCATCACCCACTCGATCTTTATGATTCATTAGGCAAAATGATGAAAGATTTTGAGCACATTAAAACCTCACACACACTATTGAATGAGGAAAACAAACCAACTCAAAAGTCAAAACTCAAAGTCGACTAAGGAGCCGAGTACTCTAAGTCAAATAGTCGATGAGAATAAAAGTTTAAATTTGAAAATGCTAAATTAATAGCGTAAATTGTCGCTATAGAAAAGAGGAGAATGACCTCAAAAATGTTATTGCCTCATTCACTAAGGCATCTAAATCATTGGATGATCTTATTATGAGTCAAAGAGAATGTGGAGACAAGACATGCTTAGATTTAATTCCTCTCGCGCCATGTCAAACCACAAGAGTAATTTTGGAAAAAGGATCTTCAAGTCATGAAGAGTCCGAAAAATCCAAAACTCTAAATGTTGCACACACTTTCAATCCAAAACACAATACTAAGCAAACCGGCCTTGGTTACAAAGGAAAAGGAAAATAGCCAGTTGAGAGGCTTTGAAAGGGAATTTGAGAAGAGATTCACCAGTTCCTCAAACAGACTCCAAATGTAAAATACTCAGAAAAGAGGAAGCAAAGCTACCAAAAATCCTTAAAACTCATAAAAGAAATACATATGATGGGAATGGTAGAAAATATCCAAGCCAAGCCGATCGAATAATGTGAACTACCACTTTAGACTTATGGAATACAAGCCCAAGTGGCAAAGGCCTAGAACTCAACAAAGGCCATTCCAAAAGCATAAGAGCTTTCATCAAAGACACATATGCACCTAGGCACCACACTCAAAGACACCACAATTACCCAAGAAAGGCAATTGCTAAAACACATATGCAGCATACGACAAAAGAGACAAATTGTATGAACCTAGAATCCCCAAGCAATTTGCCAGGATTGATTATGATTATGGCACCGATAGATGGCAACCTCTGTGAGTCAAATCATTTGGCTATAGGTTGGTTGGATCATCTTATAATTTAACCCCTCAGACCCGCACAAGAATGGGTACCTAAAACTTAATTTCCTTGATTGGAGTTCAAGGAACAAGTGAGTGCCAAGGAACCTGGTACATGGATAGTGGTCATTCCGGACATATGACAGAAATAAGAGAAATCTGTCAAAATTCAAGGAAGTCAAAGGAGCCAAAGTCATATTTGGAGGAAATGAAGCTCCCGGTGAAATAAGAGGCATTGGATCCATCCGGAGGAATGGTTTAGAAATCACGATGTTGCATATGTTGAAGGACTAAACTTCAATTTACTAAGCATCACCAACTCGTGACAAGGGCTACAATGTTGATTCAACATGGGAATATGCCAAATCAAAAATGTTGAATCTAATGAAGTTGTCCGCAAGGATGTAGACGAGAAAAATATGTATGTAGTGGATTGGTCAATCGCAACACCAAAGACTCATCTACTAGCAAAGAGCACAAATTAATCAAGTTCAGCCGTGGCACAAAAAGTCGAGTCATCCAATTTCAAAACGATCAACAAACTAGCAAGAAGTCATCTTGTGGGAGGACTTCCGCACTCGTGATACAAGAAGGAAAGTATATGTGATGCATGTCGGAAGGAAAACAAATCAAGTCATCGCTCAAAGAAAAGACATGTCCATCCTCAACAAGAATATTGCATCCGCTTCATATGGATCTATTTGGCCCAAAGTGGAACCAAAGAAGCATAAGTGGAAAGAAATACACCTTGGTGGTAGTAGATGACTACTCAAGATATACATGGACAATATTCATGTGCAAGAAGAAAAGAAACTCTACAAAAGCTACCACACGGTGATGAAGAGGATACAAAATGAGAAGATGGTCAAACCATTATCAAAATAAGATCGATAGAGGAACCGAGTTTGTCAATGGAATAATAACTCAAAGATCGTATTGAGAATGATATTGGTCATGAACTATCACCGCAAGGACTCCACAAAGCAGAATGGAGTTGCGTAAAAAAAACAGAACCCTCAAAGAATAAAGAAGACCATGTTAGTCAAGCAGGTTACCAAAAAGATTTTGGGGTCAAGCAATCACACACCGCTACACCCAAAACAGATGTATGATAAATAGGCGGTGACAAAGACTCCCTATGAGATCCGGACTGGAAGAAAACCAAATGTTGCATATTTCGGATATTTGGATGTAAATGCTTCATCCACAATAATGGCAAAGACAACCTAAAGGCTTTTGATGCTAAAGCCGATGAGGTATCTTCTTAGATACTCACCGAAAGCAAAGCCTACAGGACACTCAACAAAAGAACTATGGTTACAGGAAGAATCCATTCATGTAGTATTCGATGAGCCAAACATAAATGGAGAAGACATTGAAGAGTCACCGATAAGTTGAATCATCCAACCTTACGTAAGAGTCCCTCAAGTCAAGTCGGGGATTATCAATTCGAAGAAGATGAGATAGTCAATCTCAAAAGAAATGGAAAATCTGCAATTTGAGTGATCACGAGAGAGCCGACCACAAAGAAACAACACCGCAAGTCGATCAATCCAAACTAACTTACTTCAACCTCCGACGTAAGATGGCCGAGAGACCATCCACCGTAACTTGTCATTGGGGACATGAGAGAAGGTGTCAAGACAAGATCCGTAACTCAACAAGAAGCAATGTTCACATGCTTCATCTCGCAGATAGAGCCCAAAGATGTGTCACAAGCGTTGGATGACACATTGGATTCAAGCTATGCAAGAAGAGTCAATCAGTTTGAGAGAAATAAAGTATGGGAATTAGTACAAAGACCCATACATCAAAATGTTATTGGAACCAAATGGGTATTCGTAAATAAGATGAACGAGGAAGGTTCGTGGGGTAAGAAACAAAGCAAGATTGGTAGCCAAAGGATATTGCCAAGAAGAAGGAATAGATTTTGATGAAACATTTGCTCCTCGTAGCAAGATTGGAAGCTATAAGGATGTTTCTTGCCTATGCACTCACAAGAATTTCACCGTATATCAAATGGATGTAAAAAGTGCATTCCTGAATGGTTTATTGGAAGAAGAAGTGTATGTTGAACAACCTCCAGGATTTGAGCAGAAGACTCTTGGAGACAAGGTATACAAACTCAAGAAAGCCTTGTATGGATTGAAACAGCACCCTGAGCATGGTATGATACCCGTCACAATTCCTAATCAAAATGGATTCACTAAAGGAAAAGTAGATAGAACACTTTTCGTAATTCAAGACAAGAAGAGTATACCGCTTGTTCAAATATATGTGGATGACATCATTTTTGGATCCACTAACAAAGAGTCGTGTGAAAAATTCTCAAACCTCATGCAAAGTAAATTTGAAATGAGCATGATGGGAGAGCCGACATTCTTCCTCGACTTCAAGTGAAACAAATTTGAAGGATGGAACCTTTATAAGTCAAACAAAATACACCAGAGATTTAATGAAGAAATTTGGTATGGAGGAGAAGTCTTTCAGTAAAAATACCAATGAACACATCACCAAAATGGACATGGATGCAGATGGCAAGCCAGTCAGATCAAACAAGATACAGAGCACTTATTGGATCATCGCTTCTATCTCACAGCCTAGCAGCCGACATCACCTTTGTAGGTGTATGTGCAAGATTTCAATCGCTCCAAAAGAGAGCCATATGATCGCAGCCTAAGAGAATATTGAGATACTTAAAAGGAAGCCGGGAAGAGGCCTATGGTATCCAAAGGAAGGTGGATTCAAGCTAATTGGCTATTCGACTCGACTATGCCGATGCAGAGCGAGAAAAGTACTTGTGCACATGTCAAATGCTTGGAAACAGACTAATTTCCTGGTTTAGCAAGAAGCAAAACTCAATAGCCACCTCTACAAATTGAGGCGAGAATACATAGCTCATGGGCACCTGTTGTGCCCAAGTCCTATGGATGAGACAAAGAATTGAGAGATTATGAAGTTGAAGAAAAAGAAATTCCAATCATGTGTGATAACACAAGTGCCATTGCAATCACTCAAAATCCTCGTGTTGCACTCAAGAACAAAACATATTGATGTCGATATCATTTCATAAGAGATCATGTTGAAAAGAAGGACATTATCTTGGAATATATCTCAACCGACAAGCAACTAGCCGACATCTTCACAAAACCATTATGTGAGTCAAGATTTGAAGAACTCAAACATGAGTTGGGGCTAATTGAGCTGTTTGAGACACGTAAGAATCAAAGAAAGGAATGGAACAGAAAGAAGGTGAAAAAGAGAAAAACAAAAATCATTTCAAGAATCAGTAGACGAAAATCAATTTATATCAAGTCACCGATAGCAAATGAGTCACTAAGAGAAATGTGAGAAGCAGAGTTAAAACGACTAAGAGATAAGCCGATTAACTTATGAGCAAAGTGACAAAAACGCAAATCGTTTTTGACTTAGCGGAATGTTTTAAGAGACACGCCAAAGATAATGATGATGTGTGTGCGGACATAAAGCCGCACACCAAGCCTATGATTGGATATAAATGTGCCGCATTAAATACGAGACATGAATCGCTTCAATATGCGTATGCGAAATCCAAGCCGTTGATTTCGATCACGATTCAAAACCGCTCCGCACGCCCTTTCATAAACCATATTTAAACCATTTTTCGTCCGCTTTCTCTCTCACACTTCTAAAAACTGCTCAAATCTCTCTCTCAAAAAGCAAAGGCAAACACTCTCAAAACCCTATCAACCTTCAAATCAAATTTGAACTTTTCTTGAAATTATTCTAAGAAATGGCACCAACTTATGACTTTACCAAGTTGGGAAAACAAATCCACACCGGTTCGACCGTGGATTTCGACGGGATGGTGAAGCCAGGGGTCCGACGACACCTTGGTGAAGAAAATCGCGGAGAAGTTAGAAACGCCAGGATCAAAACCGTTTCTAACATCGAATATCCTATGACCTACGTGGAGGAGGTCGATACCCTACGTGAATGCCGAGATTCACGATGAAGGAATCAAGTCATCTGCTCACGGGAAGCGGTGACTATCACCGCCAAGGATTTGGTGAATATTGCTCACTACCGCCAGAGGAGCATCCGAGATCAAAGAGGCCGATGTAAACTTGGCCGACGCATGGAAAGAAATAGCCAAGTCGACGTTGTCGACAAAATAATATACACAAAGCAAAACAAGAGATCTTTGAAGGAAGATTATCACAAATTGTTGGACATTGTTGCAAGTTGTATCGACATCAAATTTGGCGCTTTGACCAACTGTCAAAGGCAAAATTGATCGTGATGGCCGCAATAATCGAAGAAAAGAAGATAAATCGGGCTGAGTTTATCTAAGCAGATCGCTTAACGTGGGGAACAAGTCCTTCAAAGAAGATGGGTCATTTGGAGGATCCGGGATATGGCCTAGTGATTGGCCGGCTATTGGAGGTGAAAGGAGTACCTCTTAGACATGGGAAGGCTTTCCATGTTAACAAGAGGATGTTCAGAGCTAATCTCTCCGGTGCTCGTGTCGAGCGCACGCCAAGAGAGTCGACACTGTGAGGGGGAATCGGTGACCTCAAGACACACACGCCTCCTCTCTCCAACAAGAAGAAAGCCGCCCTGCGCTACATTAAGAAGTTTGCGCCCGCAAAGAAAGAAAACCAAACATGCACCCGCCCCGCAGCAGAGTCACCGCCCCGCAGCAGAAGTCAGTCGCCGCCCAAGCCGTGTCACCCGCCCTCGCAGCAGCCGGTCGAGAAGGACTCACAAATTCCTTCTCGATCGTCAAAAAGAGGAGAATCGACAAGCCTAGACGGCCAGCTCCTCGTAAACAAACACAAGCACGCCCCACCGCCCAAGATTCGAGGACACCGTCTCGAACTGTAAATCCTCTCGGTACAAACCAAGAGACGAAGAAGACTTGTAAAGCAATCCGAACAGAGAAACCAAATGAGTCGCCTACTCACCAAAGCACAAATCGTGAGACTACCGGAGAGAAGAGAGTCTCCGTAAGTAGTAGATGAAAAGCCTAAGTCATCTGGCTTTGAAGGTGATCAAGCAGAGAGGCAACTCAAGACACACCGTAGCTCACACACAAATTAAACACAAGAAGAACCACAGCAGCAGATAGTGATGTAATGATCCTATCTCCACCTTACCCGCACATCCGTAATCGTCATGTGAGTGGAGAAAATGGAAGTTGAGCAAGTCAAGGGAACAGCCCAACGGCCCGAATTCATAGAAGAAGAGGAACTACTAAATTTCCTCGATTATCTATGTACTCCCAACTCTAGATGAAGACAATCGCATGGATATTCTCGCAGATCTACAAGGACAAGGAGAGAGAAAAGCAAGTCAAGAAGCCAAGCACGCGAGAAGGCAAGATCCGCCCTATCTCCCGCACCACGTAACACTTCCATCCTCTCCTTGATGTCTTCTCCGAAAGTGATGAGGAACTGAGAATGTCGCCGCCACGTAAGAGTTGCAATTTGCAGAAGCATTGCATGAATCAAGAATCCTTCACGAACAAAGATCGATGGAGGGACCAGAGAGTCCTCCGTAACACACCGAAATCGATCCAATGGGAGTGGTTCAGCAAGAAATAGCCACCGATGTTCCGCTACCACTTCCAAACCTAACCGGAAGAAGGCAATAAGGGGATGGCGATGAAACCGGGCTAGTGGGGACCCCAATCGAGCCAACCCCTATTGAAGGTGTGTTACCACCGCCCCAACGGTGAACCATCAATTGCAACAATAGGGAGTTTGGAGACGAGTGACCCCACTCCAAGTCACTCACCGGGTGCTCCACGGTGAGGGGGAAACTCCCTCCACCGCAAAGAAGGTCTGAGGATGTCGCAGATGACTCCACAAAGAATGTAGGAGGCGAAGCAAAGGAAACTCAAATGCAAGAAGAACAAAGAAGTTGCCATCAACGAAGCTCGATAGCTTGAGACTGTCTCACTGAGGTGCCAACACTCTGAAGAAAGGCTAATGACGCCGCCGATGCGCCGAGGCACGAAGCGAATGTACCGGGAGTTAAACACTGGCGATGAAAGTGCAATCCATGGGGTTGAGACTCCAATGGATGCCATCAGAGAAGACCCTAAGACAACCGACACTGCCGAAAGGGAAGCCCAGTGCCTTGCAAAGAGAGAGACCGGGAGGAAATGAAGGCCCACGGGAGGTTGAGACTTCCTGTAACACAAACAAGTAGAGAACATCCTCCCGCAACCATCGATCCATCCGAGAAGGAGATCGCCGCACTTCATGATTCCCAGGACAACCCCGATGTCACCTTTCTCGGGATCAAGGCGAAGAAAAGTTCGAGTCTACCCCATGACAAATCCAAAAGACTCACCGCTGCGGATGTTCCGTGCACGAGCAAGTTCGATCCCAAGACTACTCGCCGACCTTTAATTTTGATGATGAGCCACCAATGGAAATCTCATCATCGTCCGATGACGCTCGAGCAAGGCCGAGGACCGCCATCAAAAGGAGAAATCACCGAGACCAACGGTTTCGTTAAGATATTGAGGCTCAAGAAGTTTAGCCCATCGCACCACAAAACCCAGTGAACCGAGACCACCGCTCCGCCTCCTCAAGCTAATGGATCGATTCCCAAAAGAACTTCACGCCCACCGCTTATCATCGAACAAATCCCGGATGGCGGTGATGAATCCTTTGTGGAATCTTTCCCTTTCTCACCGGAGATACTTAACTCCACGAAGAGTCGAAATGAGCAAGCACGCTATCACGCATCAGCTCCTGTTTTTCACTCGTGCACCATTGTTCCAAACCGACTTCGATTTCGACGTCAGATGGCCATCACCGCAATGAAGAATCACCAAATACGAAGTGTTCAAGGCACTCTTTTGTCAAGTTGAAAAGATGGAAAGGCATCAGCCTCCTTCGATATGCGCCCGACAACAGAGATGCCAACCTTACCGACTTGAGAGGCATCACAATCGAGGATAAGGGAATGGTGGCAACAGCAGAAGAATCAATGCGTGTGGAACAGTGAGATACTTCGCACAATTATTTAACAAGCTTGGTGTGGAGAGTCAAAATCGTTGATGCGAAACGGTCAGGGGAACACATTGAACATATGCACGAAGCTCACACCGCCGAGATCAAGTCGCTGCGTGAGAGCGTAATGCAAATGATATACGCCGCTTGGAAGAACACATGACAAGAAAATTCAGCCTTCTCATGGCCGAGATGAAGTCGATTTGAGAATCCAACGCTACTTGGCTCAATTCGCGGCAAGATACAACGCAGCTGCAGACTTGAAGCAAAATTCAACCATCAGAGACTCGACTTCATGCTTGCCAAAGATGTTCCCGGGGTTCCTCTATCCTTTGATGATGCCAAAAAGGGGGAAGAGGAATACCTTAAAGCAAAGAAAATCAAGTCGAAAAGAAAGGAAAGCGATTGACAAGTGGAACAAATTGAGAAGGAAAATCACCGAGGAAATTTTGAAGTCAAGAAAGGAAAATCACGAGGGGGAAGGATCAAAGTATATGACCTTGATGATTGCACAAACCCCAACAGGGTCCTCACGGTGACATTATAAGCAAACTCCCCGTGACTCGCCACTCCAACACTACCGTATCTATGGCCGAGAAGAGAAAAGAAATTGAAGCAGGGATGAAGGAGGTGGAAGGAAGAATGGATGCCAGGGTGATGAACATTTTGAAAGAACACGGAGGCATTCCAGTTGACAGAGACACGTATGCCATTTCGTATGTCGGGACAGAGCCAAGATCGCCTGACGAATTCAAAACGCTCGAATCAAGGATATTTTGCAAATATGTCCTCGCTCAAGCTTGGGACCAGATCGGGAAAAGGGTCTCACATTATGTGAAGAAGTCGATAGACAAGCAGACAACCGCAAATCACTCTCTTGGTCACACACGGGCACTCATTTGGAAAAAATGCCCCAAAGACAAAGATACGCCCGCAGGTAGAGTAAGAAGAAAAGGGGAGAAAGAAGCTTGCACCCAGGCCTCCGCCAAGAATATTGAATACGAGATCCAGGAAAGAAAGGAGGGATCTACTCGGGCGGGCTTGACCATGTGGCGAACTTGCAAGTGGCTAAAACCAACGCCGAGTATGCAAGAAGGATAGAAGAAGAAAACAAGAGACAAACTCACTATGGGAGGAGAGACAGAAAGATTAAGAAGAGATGAAGCCGCCAGGGGAAGGCATATGAGAAGAAAAAGAAGGCAAATTGATGACGAGAAGAAGAGAAAGAAGAGAAGAAGATGCTTGATCAAGATGAAAGAAGGAGACAAATGGGAGATGAAGTGTTTGTTGTCCAACCCTTCGTGTATTTTATATGTAAATACATACAATGTAAGTCTTCAGTAATAATGCTATAATTTTTTTGAGACAATTACATACTCGATACACCTTGTAAACAATTGTGTTAAGTACAAGAATGATATGGTCAATAAAAAGATCGATTATGCACATACATTCTATGTCAATACACTATCTCAGATGTATCTTTGTTACTTGCATCTTTATATGATTTAAGTTTTGGCATCATCAAAAAGGGGGAAATTGTTAGGAATTTTATTGTTTAGATTTTGATGAATGCCATGTAAAACTTAGAATAGAAAGTTGGCTCCCCAATTCTTGCTTTGAAATGTATTGTAACAATTAGAGCCGCCAAGCCGAGTTAAGTCGCCTACGCTCCAACTTGCAAGAAGACAATCAAGGCTTGAAGGAAAACTCACCGTGAGACATTGAGTACAACAAAGAAGAAGCAGACAGAACTCGATCAAGAAGCAATGAGATACACCGAGTGGAACATCAGTCAAGTCAACTCAAGAGAGGCCAAGTCCAAGTCAAGTGACAAGAGTCATCCATGATTGGGAGCCGACTCTAAGTCACCTGGGGAAAGCGAGGAAATGCAATCAAGTCGAGATAATCAAAAAGGACCGTTGTACGTAAATCAAGAGATTTACTTAAACAAGTAATATCTCCATACTACCTTTCTTGGAGTGCTCACCCCGAAGCGTGCAAAGAAATGAACCAATGGGAAGCACTACACCGTGTCGACTCAAAAGGTGATAAAACACTTCATACGAGGAAATGGCAATTCCAAGAATCGCAAACCAACGATCGCAAAGTGATTTTCAAAAATGAGCCTATCTCTTCAACGGGCAAATTTTTGAAAGTTCACTATAAAAGGCCGAGGAGTTTGATTGAGAAGGATGATGCGTGGATGCGTGAATGACACACACGTGAGATATACGAGCTTATCAAAATCGAAACATTCTCAATCCTCAAGCCTACATCTCAAGTACATCAATCCAACACTTACCCGTGAAGGAACGAGAACTTCAATCGTTGAAGAGGAAAACATGAAAACAAGGGGTCTACATTCCAAGAAGGATTGTAGAAAGGTTCAAGGTCAACCAAGTCTTAAGCTTTTGGAGGGCTTCGTGATCAAATCCAAAGTGCTTGAGCAAGTGAGTCAGAGTAGCAAGCGCAAGCGCCGCCTGTGAAGAAGTTCGAGTCGCACGAGAAGCCACCGAGTGATCAAGGCGTCTCCTGATCGAGTCCCAAAGGATCAAGTCGGCTGTTGTGATCAAGACTTGTATCCGGACTGCTACCACTTTGTAAACCGATCATTACTTAGTGGATTCCTCCAGAGTTGGAGAAGAGAGGAGTAGAAGAATTACCCCATCTTCGAACCTCTATAAAAACTTTATCGTGTCATTTACTTTACAAAGACTTAAATATCCTGCACTTTTAATTGCTTATATCTCACGATAAATTTGCTATCCATTTGACAATCCATAAGTACTAAATCAAGTCAGAAACTTGCTTAATCAAACTTAAGGATGTTAAGTCTTCCGCCGAAAAACAAAACCACAAATTGAAGTCAAATTATAGCCAACAATGAAAGTTACTCTTACTCTAAATTTCACCGAAGTCTGTTGAGAGATTAACTCTACCGAGTGACTAATTAGATGCCCATCAAGGATACAAATGTGTAGAACTCAGAGATTTAAAAGGACTAAATCGAAAATTTGGTAAGGTTTATTCAACCCCCCTTCTAAACCTTACACTTACACCCTTGGGACCTACAAGTATAATCCTAAAAATTCATATTCACCGATCATGTAATCGCCTTCACTTCATCATTGTTCTTCAATAGTTGCTTCCATTTTGCTTCAATGACCGTGATGGATGTGCCTTCGATTTCAAAAGATCATTCTACTTTGCCGCAAGTAAAGGAACACGCTTGATTAAAAACAAAAATGCTTCATTGAAATACTTAAATTCATTAAATAAATTTTGTACCTTAAATAACTCGGGAAAGATATTAGAATAATATCTCGTATTTATCCAAATTATGGGGTAGCAATCCCGCAAACCGTCTATATTCTTTCTAACACAAAATGCAATTCATATATAGTAGATAAATAAACAAATTTTCATAATCATCCGTGACATCTATATTATACAAATTAACATAATAAATATCATGCCCTTAAAAGAAAAATTAATCAAAAAATAAGAAAACAATCCACTAAACGCTCAAGATTTAATAATTACCCAAATATAGCTATTATCCAAATTAGCATAAGAAATATAAAGTCCCAAAAAGCATCATTATCCAAAGTACCAACCAATCCTCTAAATAGTTGAAGATTTAATAATTACTCAAATAAAAAACGTCTCATTCATCACCATTGTTTAACCCACAAACAAACATGAAAAATAATCTTATTTTTTCCCGTCATCTTCCAACTTGACCTTTTTAAACTTGTTCTCCTTTGTATTAGATTCGTCAAATAGTGGCTTTCGTGATCAATTCCTACTTCGACTTTGTCATTTTCCTTCAAAGGCTTATTCGAGGTAGTAACTTCATATTCAAAATATCCATCTTCTAAACCACAATCATTATCATCTCCTTGCAATTTAGAAAGGAAGTCCGATTCCTATAATTAAAATATATTTAGATAACTAAAAAAAGAATTCACTTGAAACATATAATTTTAGGAATCTATATATATACCTCGACTTTCAACAAAGAAAAGGAGAGTATCGTCAAAGAAGTTAGGATCGTTGTCGCCCCTAATAACAGAGAAGTCCACCTAAATATTTAAAGTTGAATTCCAACAAATAATGTTGCTCTTACCTCATTCAATTCATTTTTCAATGTTGCATAGGGTTTTCCAATCAAACCTCACAGCCTCGACATAACATAACAAGGATGTGTTTCACTATCATCCCCACCTCAAACTCGAATTCGATATCTATAATTGTTTAATTTAAATGATTAATAATGATTAAAATCATCACAGAAAATAACTATTACAATTTAATTACCTAATATTTCCAATTTGAAAAATCTTGTCACACCGTCGCAATAAAAAAATTCTCCAGTTTTGGTCAATTTCTTCGGATATTTCTTGCAAAGACAGATACCACAAATCTCCAATAATGGAGAAAATAGTGGCACTAATCCAAAACTCTCAACTCGTATTTGAGATAATTGATGTTAATCAATTTTAAATAAAACATCCCATTTAATGAAATAAAAATAATCTCGAATAAAAATTAGAAAATAACTACCTCCTCATTAGTATACATTTGATCAATTATCCTGAAAAGTGATTCACCGAGGCCAAATTCTTATGAATAGACGTACAAAGGGAATGACATGGGACTTATCAAGACGAAGGATTGTTGGTTGTCACAATTCTAAATAAAGATTTAAAATGTGAATGCTATCATCAATTTATATAATTTCCATAAAAAATTTAAAATAATTTAACTAATTTGAATTGTCAAACCTCCTCTTGAAATCACTTATCTCTTCCGTGTCTCCATTCAAAATCAAATTAGTAACATGATGTTGTTCGAAACCTTCACGCCTTCAAATTTGAAAAATACCGTAAAGTCAATAAATTGAAAATTTGATGTTAATTTCAAAATCCTAAAAATAAACATATATTATTTTTATCATATATAAATAACTTACCCCGATACACCTTTGCATGACACATCCAAGAATTAAACAAAGGTTCCACACTATGTTCCTCACGAAATGGTAAAATAGAATCGATGTACTCTTCTCATAGAGTGCAACCAATGCGATTGTTACTACAACGAAATATCATATTAGATCTCGCATAATTTTAAAATTAATACAAAATTTAATTAAATTATTACTCCAAATCCTCTAATGTTATGTCAATATATCGTGTCATTTTGCCGCGTGCTCCCCTTGTCCTGTGCGATTGCATGGCCACCACTTTTCCTATGACATCCGTTAAATTCGAATCATAAAGCATTAGTTTAAATGATGAAAAACTAAAATAAGTACCAATATATGTGAAAATTCAAAAATATTTTTTACATACCGAACAACATTGTCTCGCCGACATTTTTCACATTTTTGTTGACCAAGCTCTTGAAATTGAATAAAAACTTTGGCGGTGAACTATCATCCATTTGAAAAACACGGGTCTTTCCATGAAACATGATCTTGTATTTCACATCAATGGTTTTGTATTTGCGAATAATACGAAACCAAAAATCTTTTATGGCATAGACGTTGCCCTCATTCAGCTTCTTCTTGTACTATCCAATATGAATCTTTTTTATGGTACCATGAATCATATCTCCCTACATTTAAAAAAATAAAAGAGAGTTTGGTTTATTATCATATATTTTTATATTTTTTAATAAATAAAAGACTAAAAAAGATAATTGATATTAATACATCGGCATCGTAAAACATGCATTCAAGACTCAGATCCGACTTTTTGTCATTAAAGGATGGTTTTTCATACGATTTAACCAAACACAATTTCATAGCCCATTCGATTTGCTCATATTGACATCCCTAATCGTGTTATCATCGGTGCCATTTATACAATGTGAGAGTAAAAAGTGGAACGACAATATTTATTTGTTCGAGTGAGATGAATGAATGCAATGACGTCTCTCATTTATAGGTGAGCTAATGAGTATATTTTTGTAATTTTATCTTTTATTTGGCAATTTAACCGATTCTTTCCTGGGATCTTGACACGAATATTTATTCCATATAAATATTTATTATATTTTATTTAATAATATTTGACTATGACAACATCCAAAACATTCTTGTGTTGAAAATAAATAAAGAAAGTAATATGAAAATAAGCTTAAAAATCATTGAAAATTGATTGCATATGAACGACGATAGTCAAACTTTGACTTATAGTAGTGAATTTCGATTGTTGTACAATTTTTCAAAGATTTGAATCATGCACATTTGGAATGTATATACCACGTTGTCGGTTCTATTTATATTAGATTCATTCATTAAATTCATTTCACAGATAATTCAATCGTTCCAAAATAGTTTAACTTGATTAAAGATTAATATTTTACCCAAATTAAATAGATGTAAATATGTAAATAAATTATTATTTCCACACAATGTCTCCACTGATTAATATATTACCCAAATTAATGAGATTTGTACATCGCACAGTCAAATATACCTTATTTAACTACTGATTAATATCTTCGATTTCAAAAAAAATGATTAAATTGATTTTAACTTGTAATGAAATATTTCTTGATTAAATTGATTTTAATTTGTAATGATATATTTCCTTCTTTAAAGAAATATGCAGTTTATTCGATTTTCAACAAAAAAATAATCACAGAATATTAAAATCGTGTTTTACTATTTGTGGAAACATGTTTTAGGCGGAAAAACCTCTCGGTTACTATTTAAAGAGGACTCGCTTTATTATATATATAGATATATAGTACATTTACTACCATTAAAAATTCTAAATACACCTATCAAATCACTAAATACATCATCATCTATAATACACGTCTTACCATAAAAAAGTTCTAAATATACCCCCATGTTTTTTTTTTCAAGCTAATTTGTTTCTCCACCCACTCAAATTCTTCTTCTTTCTCCACAAAATCAAAAAAAAAAAAAAAATTATATAAACCTTGAATTTTCTAAACCCACATTATTGTAAATATGGAACATAATGAATTCATTGACACATATAATGTAAAAATATTATTAATATACTGTTTAAAATATCGATTTTTTTTCTTGTTCGAAATGACATGATAGTGCAATATTTTTCATAAAATAAATGGCATGATCGTGCCATTATTTTACAGATTAAATGGCACGACCGTGTCATAATATTTGTAAATATATATGGCACGATCGTGCCATTATATTTTATAAGAAAAATATGACAAGATTGTGCCATTTCGAACAAGATGAAAAGTCGCACGATTTTCAACCTCATTTCGAACCTGGTCAATCCAAAATCCTAATTAATAAGTTCTGAACTTTTTGAAATTAATGCTACTTTAAACATCGCATGATAATGAAAAACTTAAAAAATAATACATTTTGTGCCTTAGGTTTCGAAACCAAATGGGGTGGGTGTATGTTTTGAGGTGCAAATTTGGGTTTATTTAGCATAAGGATAAAATAAAAAGTGTAGGAGGTGTATTAAGTAAATGACTGGATTTTTAAAAGGGGATGGGTATATTTAGAAATGAGGTGTATTAAGAGGAAAATGTAGTGCAAATAGAGTTCCCTAAATTTTTTATTTTCTTTTTTTGCGAAGAGCCCCCTAGATCATTGATGAATAGATGGTGTTTTGCAGAAGCACTTCAAAATATTTAAAAAGATCTTATAAGCTCTCAATAAGATATTATGAGCTTATAAACTATTTAAAAAAAAAGATGGGGAATACTACCTTATTTTCAAAATAAAATTTTATATTAACAACTTCATTTCACTTTGGCTATTTTAATTACAAAAATATCATTGTTAACATCATATAATCTCTTTCATTTTATTTTATTTAAACACTTCAACCACTTATTTTTAAAATAAAATCTAACATTTTATAAGATATAAGAGCTCATAAGATCATTTAAATAAACTTAGTCAAACACCATCTTAATCAACAGTCACACACAATGTTTTTAAGTATATGTATTTATGGCTTAAGGGCCGAGTGATTACAGAGTTGGTTGAGTGTCAAAAAATACATGTGTGTGTATTTATGAAAATAAAATTACTAAGCATCATTTTTACAAGGATATTTTTTTAACAATAAGAAACTTGTGTATCTTGTTATTCAACTTGATATAACAAAGCCAATTCAGAAAATTCACTTTCATAGCAAGGAAGAGGTATATACAAACAAAATGTAAACATAAACAATAGATCGTTAAATTTCAAATCAAACTCAAGTGGACTATGATGTTAGTCCAAGTGGCTACAATAATCTAGAGGGGGTGAATAGATTATCCCAGTTTTTAAGATTTTGCCCTCTTTTTCGAAATACTCAAGCAAAAATGAAATGCTAAATGCGGAAAGTAAAAAGCACACGCCGATTTATAGTAGTTCAACCCACCTAGTGGCTTAATCTACTACCACCCCAAAGATATCCGAGATGGATTTCAAGAAAAAAATATTTTATTAATTTACCAAAAATTAATACAACACCTTGAAGATTACCACAACCCTCTTTCACCACCTCGAGGATTACCACAACCCTCTTACAATACCTTAAGGATTACCACAACCTCTTACAACACCTTTGAAGATTACCACAACCTTCAAACACCTATCACCTAGATAACCCAAGTGTATTCTTCGGAAATGACTTTGCCGAGGGCCACAAGAGGATTGACAATATTGTCAAGCCTTTCCACCATTTTGAGATGCTTTCGCCATCATACATGTTAAAGTTTTCAAGTCTTTAACAAGCATGGTCTTTCTTGCTTTCTTGACTTTCTTAGTCCCTTCATAGATTGTCTCCAATTTTCCCCAAACATCATGTGCCGACCTTATGCCTCTTATGCGATTGTACGGTGGCGGTAAGAGAACAATGCAAAATATTTAAGGCCTTACCGTTTAGAGAGAAAGCCTTTTGTCGTTTTCATCAAACTCCTTGAAAGGTTTAGGAGCCAAGGTGTCATCCTCCGATTTCTTTGTTGGTTGATCAACTCCTTCAATGACCACATTCCAAATGTCGAACTCGCACTTTGTAGGAAGCACTCCATACGGTCTTTCCAAAATGCGTAGTTGTTGGCGCGAATAGCGGTGGCTTATGGTGGAGGTGCGGTGGTGAGATGAGCATCATTTGTAGCCATGGATCTTTCCTCTTTACTCTGAACGAGCTAGCCAAAGAGTTTGCTCGATACCACTTGTTAGTCCAAGTGGCTACAATAATCTAGAGTGGGGTGAATAGATTATCCGGTTTTTCATATTTTGCCCTCTTTTTGAAAGACTCAAGCAAAAATGAAATGCTAAATGCGGAAAGTAAATAGCACACGTCGATTTATAGTAGTTCAACCCACCTAGGGCCTAATCTACTACCACCCCAAAGATATCCGAGATGGATTTCAAGAAAAAATATTTTATTAATTTACCAAAAATTAATACAACACCTGAGGATTACCACAACCCTCTTTCACCACCTTGAGGATTACCACAACCCTCTTACAACACCTTAAGGATTACCACAACCCTCTTACAACACCTTTGAAGATTACCACAACCTTCAAACACCTATCACCTAGATCGCCCAAGTGTATTCTTACCACAAGAATACTCACAAGGATGTCTTGTGTTGAATGATAACCAAAAATCAAGATTACAACTCAATAATGATTGAAACAATATGAGTGCAAGTGTAATCAAGAATTGAAAGCCTAGACCTCAAATTAGTGCAAGTGAAAGTGCTTAGACTAATACAACAAGATTTATGAAAGTGTTTGCTCAATTGCTTTTTTTGCTTGTGTAGAGTGTTGTGTCTTGTTGCTTGAATGAAGCCTCTATTTATAGGAGAGGACTTGGCTTTCATTTCCGGACATTGGCTCCTCCTTGGGGAGTGATTTGCTGCAAAAGAAACCATTTAAAATGATCAATATAGTTGTTAGAAATCAATCCCACAAAATAGGGAAAAGTCATTCAAAACGCAAGCGGATAGTTTGTCGATAAACAGGGGTTCGACCGGTCGCAAGCAGAGATAAGATTGAAATTGAATTTTGCGAATTTTAACACAGGGGACCGATCGGAGGAGTGCGACTGTCGCCGCCTTAGTTGTGGACGGTTGGACTTGAAGATTTTACTAAAAGAGAAGTCTCGAACCAAGAGGGTCGTTCCCAGTGCAATGGTCGCCCACCGGCCGACCGGCCGCCCTCTCCAATTTTTCTTACGTCCCATTTTCTGTTTCAAAACTCAACTCGTGCACGGGTTGCTCTATAGCATGCGACCGGTCGAGCTCGAAACAAATGTGTTGTCCAATTTTTTATCGAAAATAAACTCTAAGAAATACTCCGAAAAATAGTAAAAACATTTTAAATCGATCGGAAGTATTTAGATAACATTTAGGGACATTGTTTTGGTTTAAAAACTCATTTGAACAAAATCATCAAAATCATGATAAAAACATTTATCTAACATATGATTCTTGGTTGGAAGAATGACTACTCGCATTTCCAAACAAGACTTGAATGACCCACAAAGATTCTTTCTAGATCGGCAAATCTTCCAAAAATCGATGAAGAACCCTGAATTAAGCCTCAGAAACACATATATACTCAAATCTGAATAAATCAAAAGAAAATAAAAAAGAACCTGGTCAACTCCCACATAGTGGGAGAGACTTACCCCACATAGGGATAAAGTTACTCCTACTAACGGAAAAACTTAAAACCAAAATTAGATAATCATAAAGGAGAAAAATAATATAAATAACTTCTCCATAAGAATCGGAGTAGGAGGGAGATAAAGACAACATTGGTTTTGTTGGAGAAAGCAAGAAAATTAGGTCTTAATTTTTATAAGGATATTCCAAGAACATCGATGTTTTTTTTGGGAATTTGAACACTCGATGCATTAAACTTATGCAAAAAAAGAAAAAAAAAAAAGAACACTTGTGCTTCTATGACATTTTATAGTATGATCCATTAATTCTCAAAAGAAAAAAAAGTATGATCCATTAAAAAATGTTAGTGAAGATGACTTTTATGTGGGATGAGGTCAACAAAATAGTAAAATAAAGATATTCCCACCAAACCACTAGCCCTCCAAAAAATTCAAACACGGTATCAACTTGTACTTCAGTGGTAAAAATTCATGTTTTTAGTGTAATTGATCGGGGTTCAATCTCATATGTGTGCGTGTTTTCTCTCTCTCTCCGATCGTACTCCTAAAAAAAAAAATTCAAACATATTGAAAAGATTCAAAAATAAACTAAACCAAACATATTCCCAAATTTCTACCCCATTAATTCTTCATCAAATGTTTATAACCAAACTTATTCTCACTTTTGCACAAGCTCAAATAAAAATTTGAAAAAAATGGCTATGATTACTTACTTGGCATATGGTGAATTCGTACATATAATGAGTGTTTGAAATCACTAAAAATATTTCTCAATTTTTGTCTTGAAAAAATAATTTTTAGTATTTGCAAATGCCAACTTCGCTTAAGATTTTACTTCATTTAATCGAGAATCTAAAAACAGGAGGATGAATGCTTTAGATTCTTACTAGAACAACACCCGTGTGTTACACGGATTTGTCCAAAATTAAAACTTTAGTGTCACAAATTTATTTGTAATAATTATAGGAGATCCAAATACTAAATATAAATATTAAAAAAAAATTCAAATTAGAAGAGTATCATACAAATAGTTCACTTCAGATTCTGAAAAACTTCTTTGTTAACTACACTATTTGTTGTATTTCCAAGTGTGTCGCCTTTGTTGTGTTTTCAAACCCTGTCTGTTCTTAACTCTCGATATGGTCACATAAGGTTGATTGTGAGATTGTGATAAAATTCTTTATATTTGAGATTATAATTTATATTTTAGAGTTGCTATTGTGAGAAATTCATTTATTTTGGTATTTATATTTTATCTTTTAGAGTTGAGATTTGAATATCATAGTAGCAAAAATTCAGAAACTAAAAGGTGCATATAAACCAAATATATTTTTGAAACATAATATTTTTAAATATCAAACGCCAATTTCTATTAGTTGTTAGATTCTTTGATGTGTTTATCAAATTTGTTGATAAAATTAAAGATAATTTGATAGATCCTCGTAGTATAATCACTATCTAGCCTCGGATGGATAATTGAATAAATTGATTTATTTTAATTTTAATTGTTGGGATGGGCTTATTTATATATATGATTAGCTTATTTAATTTGATTATAATTTAGATTAAATTATTTATTTAATTGTGAATATAATTGGTTAGTAGGTCAAACTGGAATTAATAAGAGTAATTTGAAATATAGGACTTAGCATAAATCGGAAATTAAAATGTGCATATAAACCAAATATATTTTTGAAAGATAATAATTTTAAAATGATATCGTAGATAAATTCTTGATATTAAGATTACTTCTTGTCTCTTAAAGTTGTTATTATCTTTTAAATTTGTAAGCTTTTAAATAAAAAAATTCAAAAGTTATTATCAATTCACCTTTCATTTGTAGATAGCAATGCCACATGGATAATTATAAAGTAGACATGTGGAATTGAGAGAATAAGGAGTTGACACATGTCAAAATTAACGGAGTAATGACACGTGTCAACTTTGTTTTCTCTTTTAGTATATAGGGTTGATATGCTTCTGATTTGACCTTTACCGCTTTACGAACAAAGAAGCATTTTTACAACATTTTCACAAAATACTCTCAACTTCTGATTCTATTTGCAAACACTATCAACTTTTGATTCTCAACTACTTTTACTTTTACTACAATAAATCAATTCTTCTAAAAACAGAAGTATTTGCAAACACTCCCATAGTAACTAAGAAAGTGTTTGGCTGAGTTTATAAGTTCTTAAAAATATATTATAAGATGTTTGAGAGCTTATAAGTTCTTTAAATTGTTTGGTATATGATTTTATAAAATATCTCGTAAGTTCCCAAAATAAGATGTTAGGAGCTTATAAATTATTTTTTAAAAAAGGAACCCCAACTTTATTTTCAAAATGTGATCTAATTTCAACAATCTCCTTTAATTTTGACTAATTAAATACAAAATTATAAGTACTAACGCCTTAAAAGACCCACATCTTATTTTATCCAAAACATTAGCAATTTTTTCTTTACTACTTTATAAGCTCTAAAAACATCTTATAAGAGGTAGATGCTTATAAGATCTTTTAAATAAGCTTAGCCAAACGCCTTCTAAATAACAAAAATATTAGAATATTGGATAATTCTCAAAATTATTCGAAATTTAATCTACGTGTTTATAGGTATAAGATGTTTATTAACAAATAACAAAAATCTGAATTTAGGTCCTAGAATCTAAATGAAATGGATTTTATCTTCAATGAGCAGTGAATGTTATTTGAGCGAGATACACATACACTTGTTATTGTTACAAGTTCTCGAAGTAATTAACATGTCGAACCATTTCTCATTAAAAATTGTTCTTGAAATTTTGTCTAGTTATAAAAGTTAATTACTTTTCTTAAGAAAATTAGAAGTATCCCAAAATTTGTTTCAATATTACTAATTGCACCTACTGATGGCGCATTTATAAAATGAAAACAAATTTAAGAAGGTATTTGTTATACCTCAAAGTGGCATTTGTAATTTTTGAAAAATAACTTTTTTATAATTAAACTAAGGCAATTATTACTTTAAAAATAAGAAGGGTATTTGATAACCAAAATACAAACAAAATGAACTTTGAAAAATTTATTTTCATTTCAAGAAATTTATTTTAACCCAAAATGTGAATGTTTATGAATTTTTTCAAAAATTACACTATTCGCCCACTTTCAATCTTTTCTCCCACTAATAACTTCTACCTATTTTAATAAAATCCATCAAATCACCCATCGTTATTACACATTTTCCCACAAATTTTACTATTACTCACTCACATATTTCTAAATCACAATCATTATTTTACTATTTATATTTCAAATCAACTTTATCATTACAAATTTTCACTTCATATCTTATCACACTATCAAAATTTTTCTTTTTTCCAAATTTTTATTACTATTCACTACTCGAAAGAAAATTTTCAAAATAAAAGGATATCTAATCACGCTTAGAATTCTTATTTGACCAAAAAGAAAAATTATTTAGGTACTTGACATTTCACTGGTCCACATCTCCAAATTTAGAGCCAATAGTTACCTGACACGTGTACGTGGTGGGGGTGGTTGGTGGGGGCGACCCGGGCGAGAGACCTCACCACGCACGTCACAAAGTCTAAGGCTTAGATCTTACACGCAGTACACACAGTAACACAAAACATTGCCTTCAAAATTTCACCAAACATAAAATAAAAAATACCAGTTACATAACTAAATATTATATATTTCTTTATTTTTGAAAGAAAAAGAAAACATTATATATTCTATATATATATATTCTTTTTTGGTCTAAAACCCTCATTCAGTCATCCCCCATTTTCATTCCCGCTGATTCTCCTCTCTCTGTCTCTCTCTTCTCTCCAGATTTTAACTCACAAATTGTAATAAAACGCAAACACAGCACGTTTCATATTTAATTATTAAGCTATCTGCTAATTTAAATTAATTGGGGGAGTCATGAAGAAGAAACCTAGCTCCTGAACAAAACCCTAATCCGGTCAATCTCCGTTATAATTTCGCCGCAGAAGCGCTGAATTATAAGGGTAATTTCCTGGGTTTATTAAATTGTTGTCAAGAGGGTGAAAATGGAAGGAACTCCGCATCCGATACCGAGAACTGTTGAGGAAGTCTTCAACGATTTCAAAGGCCGTCGAGCTGGCCTTATCAAAGCCCTCACCAACGGTATTTGTTTTTCGACTAAGTTTCAAGTTTCGCATAAATTAAATTCAACTTTTTAATTATATATATGCGTGTTCTTGCTTGGGTAGTGTCTTTGCTGTATGTAATAGTAAGATGTGCTTTTGCTGCATGGATTACGTGAATGTATTACGTCTGAATGTGTTATATGAGTTCGAGAATATGTGTATACATATTCATAAACTTTTTTGCTGTTTCAATTTGGTTGCTTGGAAGTTCAGGGTTAATTTATTCTGATTTTTATTTGATTGGGTTTTTGCAGATGTCGAGAAATTTTATCAGCAGTGTGATCCTGGTAATTTTTTTTTTTTTTTTTTTTTGGCATTTTCCTTTTAACTTGATGTCCTTTTATTATGATTTTTGATCATAGAAGCTATGTGTGTAAATTTTATTCATCACAATGTTGTTCTATATTTGATGATTATTGTGAATGCAGAGCATTAATGTCAGGCTTTTTTTTGAATTCGTGTTTCACATGTTATGATAAGTGTGATTTTACTTGTATCTAGTGTAGGTTCCCTTGTAGCTTCTACGTGTCTGTGGGTGGACCCGGAAAATCTGTGTGTATGTATCCATGTGCTTTATGTTAGTCAGGTTCCTTCTAGGCATGCCTGGTTTTGTTTGCATTTTGTATGCTATATTTTCCTTGCAGAATATGTTACTCTTTTCGCTCCGCTCGCTTTTTAGGAGTTGAAGAAAGCATCTAAGGTCATGTATTTGTTTGATTATCTTTGAAAAATGTTCATCCCCAGCTATTGTTTCAGAGTTTCATTTAGTTGGATTTTTTCCCTTTTAAAGTAGTAGTCATTATTCAGGAATGAGCACGTGATTGTTAAGGGGCTTAAAAAGTTTTTCTTTGAAACTAATGGTTTTTTATTGATTGACCTTTGTCGTCTTGTCAGAAAGTATACATGCAATTATGCTGGGTTTCCAGAAAATGTAGTGCAGGTGTTAATTATGAATACGGAAGTTGGACACTTTTCAATTCGTCATGTCCGCTAATAAGGGCAGGTAGCTGACTTTATGTTTATGGTGGTTCATTGATAGAAGGACATCTGGAATTTGCTCCAGATAAATAAGAAATGGCCCAAATACCTGTTTGGATGGTAGTGCCTGCCATATGATGTATTTTGATACCTTGAATAAGCTTTGCTTGGATTTAGCTGGCCGCATTTATTACAAATCTTCCTTCTATAAGTTTTGAGGAATCATGAGTTTGCTGCCTGCTTCATCCTTTTTTGGCTGTTTTTATGCTATTGGCATAAAACTTTATGTATCATGTTAGTTCCTGTTCAGAAAGTTGAAAAGACAGACCTAACTTTTCTCAGTTAATGTTGAGTTAAGTTAGGAAATTGGTTCTTTTCGTGGTCTTCGTAAATGCAGAATGACAGTCTGGATAAAGGAGAATCTGGATAAATACAAGATTGTATATAAATTCTTATATGTGGAGAACTTTGTTCCAACATTAACTTATTTAGAACCTTTAAGCTTTTCTGTGGTTTCTTCAAACTGTACTGGTGGTTTGGGTAGAAATTAATTTTGAAAACCATCATTTACTAGTGATATTTAGTACTAGATGAGGGATAAGGTAGAGTTAATGTTTATTGGTGGGTACTCGATAAATCAGTGGCTGGAGACATTTTTCTGCCTGATTTACGAGATGGACAACCACTCTTGAATTTGTTGTTATTTGATAATAAATCTCATCTTGACCATTGTTGGTACCATGTCTTCTTTCTTATGCACTTACTTTCTGATTCTTGGTGTTGCCACAAAATTGGAATTTTGTTCTCGGTTCCCGTGTTATTTACTCATTATGTGTCTCATCATTTCAGTCATCTATTACTTCTTAGGGCTGGGATCTCGACACTCATTTTTTTGATCTAGGTGTATGTCTGAGTACATATATATCATTGACTTGTCAACAATTCAAAGAAAGTTGATGTATTTTACTTGTGATTGCATTGTTTGATAATTAGCATATTGCAAAATAGTATGGGTGCATTGGTATGTGGAATGATATAGCTTCTGAGGGAGGTTTGCCCTTGCACTGGTCAATTTAATTTATTTGCCTGCAATGCTCTTGCTGATAATGAGTTTATTTTTAACTGAGTTTTAGCTCTTCACTCTTTCTTACTGTAAATATTTTACCTGTTGAGGAAGGAATTTAGATATTCTAATGATCTGAGCATTGTTTCTGTGTTTGTCCTTTTCCCGCAGAAAAAGAAAACCTATGTCTATATGGGCTTCCAAATGAGACATGGGAAGTGAACCTGCCTGTGGAGGAGGTGCCCCCTGAACTGCCTGAGCCGGCACTGGGAATAAACTTTGCCAGAGATGGGATGCAAGAAAAGGACTGGTTATCTCTTGTTGCAGTTCACAGTGACTCGTGGCTGCTTTCTGTTGCATTTTACTTCGGTGCACGTTTTGGATTTGGTAAGAGTGAAAGGTAAGTTTTTCCAAAGCAGCTCTATCTTCGGTGAACTTTTGTCATGATATGGTAGTATGTATTATTCAGAAAGAAAAATTGCCACATTTTTTAGCTTGTCACTTTTATGAAGTCATTATGACCTTCTTGAACAGTAATTATTACAACTATGATATGGAAAATACATGAAAAGCATCACCTTTTATATTCTTGAAATTTTTATGTATTAATTAAGCACATAAACTCTAGTACTTTGATGATTTGGCTATTGATTGTTGCGTTTTGTATTTTTTCCAAGAATGACCATCTCAAGATTTTACATCCTACTAAAGTGTAACATTGGTGATACTGTTTGATGAAAATTGGAATCTCTCTTCAAGATTCTGTTTCCTTTTCCTATCGTTATTCTGTCTTCAAGTTGCAGATTTCTGTTATAGTTTGTTACTTTTTAGATATGTTAAATGTTTAGTTTCGGGACTTTGATGAAATTATCAGTCATAACTCGTGAAGGCTGGTATGAGGTACCTACTGGAGTTCATTGGAAGAGGCCCTTCATTTTAGTGCATTGCTCTAGTGCAGAGTTGTGTACCTTGTGTGCTTGCTGGATGTTGGAACAAGTTGATCTTGATGCTATGTGTTGGTAGCTTTATTTACACACGTGTAGGCTTTTTGTGATGTCTCCTCAAGTACCTCTCTGAACTTGTGTATAAAGTTGCTGTGTTCTCTTTACTTTTAGCTACTGCTCCTGGCCCTCTACTAGAGGGGAAGTAGTACTGCTTTAATTCAATGTGTGTGTCATTATTTGTTAGGATGTTTGAAATTCACTATTTTATTGTGTATATCAATAAATTATTTGAAGTTTGATTTGTAATAACGGGAGAATTAGTTGATTCCACTTTTTCCAGTGTTTTTGCAGTGCCCTGGTTTTTGTTTGAAATTAGCTTGTGCTTGGATTGAAGATGAGCTAGAGATTTCAAATTCTTAATAACAAATCCTTTAAAGTTGTTTGGATTGTTTGAATTACTATTAATTTCAAATCTGTCATCAAACACACATTTTTTTTTTTTCCTTTTTCCAAATTGCTTAATATTGGAGTCGAGTCCTTGACTCAATCCTTTTCCTGAAATTGGAGGTATTGCTTTTGCTTATCTTTTGGATGCGGTACTGTTCTTTCCAAAAGTTTCTTAACGTCTACGCCCCCCTTTCTACTTCATCGTCGTTGTTGGTCCTTCTGCACTACTTGATCTGTTCATTCGTCACCCTCGATCCTGACTACGAGGCTCATGCGGCCGAGTTCCTAATCACGAAGTCAGCGTATGTAGCATGCAGTTGGTGACTAGAGAAGTCTGTGAGCATGATGAATGAAAAATGTGCATGTATCCATTTTTGTTTGGGGATTTGTTTGTTTTATCTGGAGCATATTGATTTTGATGATATGGAGAGCCTTTAGCTACATTTGATTCTAACAACTTTTTGAAAATAAATTTGCACAGGAAGAGGCTTTTCCAGATGATTAATGATCTCCCAACTGTTTTCGAAGTTGTGACTGGAGCTGTTAAGCAGGTGAAGGAGCAGGCTGCCACTCAAAATAATATCAGCAAGAACAAATCTAGTGGGAGATTGGTGAGTACTTTTTACATGCTCTATTCGTTTTAGCATCTGCTAGCTTGTCAGCTTCGTCATCCCTTTTTTTGCTTTTTATAGCCATCTCGACAGCCAGAGCCCATGCCCAAAGGTGTAAAGATGTCAGCACCAAAGGATGAGGATGAGAGCGGAGAGGAGGAAGAAGAAGACGAACAAGGAACAGCATTATGTGGAGCTTGTGGAGACAATTATGGCACCGATGAATTCTGGATTTGCTGTGATATATGTGAAAGATGGTTCCATGGTAAGTGCGTGAAGATAACACCTGCAAAGGCGGAACATATCAAGCAGTACAAATGCCCTAGTTGCAGTAACAAGAGGGCTAGGGTTTAACCCACCGTAAAGGAAATCAAGAATCACTGGCAATCATCAAGGTTTAGAAGTTTTAGTCCTAACATGTCGGAAGTTGAACAAAGGTTTGGTCACTGGCCTGTGTTTAGTTATAAATTAGAATGTCTGCGGATGGGATCCCAATCTTTTGAACTTCATATTTATATTCCTGTTTCTTGGATATGGTTCTGAATTGGTTTTTTAGGGATTTTGTGGAAACAGTTTCCTTTTCTGTTAAGAGCGGGTTTATGGAAAGACATTATCCTGTTTTTTCCTTATTGTTTGTTTGTTCCTTCTCATTATAGTTAACTTGTATCATGGATGTAACTTGTAGGACAGTTTTTATGCCATTTCATTATCAGTCGTCTGCATTCATTTTACATGTAGTCTTGGCAATCCCAGCTATTTGAGTTTTGCTAATAATTTGTTGAGTAAAGCATCCGCATACATCCTAGCATGTGCTATCAATATCTTTTATATGTTGCTTGTTTATATTTACAAGGTAGGCCCTTATCATGCTTTCGGTAACTATAAGGTCTAGCTTGAGCATGCTTTCTTCACCAGTGCTTAGAACATGTTTGCGCATGGTTCATGCAAAGTTGCTCATCGTTAACGTTTTAGTTGAAATGATGGATTTGAAACCGATCGTTTGAAGTTGTTTTGGATAATTTAAAGATACAATGGATTTCAAATCATCAAGCTCTTATTTCAAGTTCTTTTCGAGTCATTGTGGTGGGTTGAAAATCCATCTTATGTACGGAGATTGGAGTCATTGAAATTCTTTCCTCAAATTCTCTTTTTCAGATCCAAAATTTTCCATCCAGATGCAATATTTGTTCCTTAGGCTTTCATTTCACATTTGTTAACACATTTGACGCTATGTAGCTGTCGCTAACAAAATTCTTAGTTTGCAGAACTCACAGCTTAGAGAATTTTGACACATACAAAAGCTTATGGCATACGTGTAGGACTTGGAATTAGTCATCTTACAATAAGGACTCCTCTTAGGTTTCTTGAATAAAATTCAAAGAGTGAAAAACATACAAACACAAGGGGAAGTAATTGGTGGTACTTTCATAGATTAGCAGTTCCTTGAATCTTCAGTATGATTCATTATGGCTATAAGTGATGATTTTGGTTTTGATGTTACTAATGATTGGATGATGGGTTTCTTTATATCTTCTTATTTGAGGTCAGAAATTTTTTGCATTGTAACACTGCTTTTCTATGACATGCTTTTGTCTAATATTCTCTAGATCAACAAAGCCGAATAATGGCCCCTCATGGCATAACCTATTGGAGTAGGGTGGATTTTTGAGGTCAAATGTCTCAAGTTCAATCTCACCATTGCACCATTTGGTCGAGTCGGTCGAGTTACCTGACCGACGTGGTTTGCAAGTTATTGCTTCAAGCTCGATGGTTTATGTAGTGCACACCCGAAGAGCAAGGGATGCGGGTTCCTTGTAAAATAAGAATAAAGTAGACTAATCTACATGGATAAATGTAGAGTGTTTTAAATGTGTTACAAAAGAGAAATTGGTTAGTATTGTTATTAATTAACTACTTTGAACATCAACAAGAAGTCGTAATGAAATATAGAGGAAAATCGATTCCTATTATTACATGACTATAATTAGTGGAACATGACCACATTTTTTTTCTACCTTTGTCAACTAATTAGGATTTTGAAATTTGAGAAGACTTTAAGACAATAATTGACGTGGTGTGTTATATCTTGTGTGTGTAGCCTAATATACGCTAGGGTTGTGATTACAGCAGGATTTGGAGTTCCATAACTTTTTTAAAATTACAAATTTTCGGAGGAATATAGTGGCATTACCCTTTGGAAAGATGCCTAAGGTAGGGTTTATTCACCAGATTCACCATCAGTGTTAAATCTTAATGACATATATTTACATAAATTATAAATGAATTTTGTATAATCCAATGGTTATCAATGAGTTCGATAAGTAAATATTGTTATGGACTTTATTAATCCCTCACGAAGAACGTTACACTCCCTTAGGAGACGAAGGTATGATTGACGTGTCATATATACCAAAACAATAACATATGTTATTTTTTTACTACGCCAAAAAATATTTTAATTTAACCATTTCTTTAGAAGAAGTGTTTCTTGAATTATGGTGCTAAATGCTAATATGTATGAAGTTCTACTTCCCTCTTGCAGTTAGGCTAGATGATGCTTTCATTGGATTCTGCTGAGCTTTGAGGCCCATAGGTTTGGGACTTTTGAAACATACTATGGACCTTCTGAGATAATTCATCGGCCCACAAGTATAGTGAGACTCACTTATCTTCAGATTTTTAAAATATATGAAAATGTTAAGAGGGAGCAAACAAATTATTATGGGTAATTATAGCCCAGGATCATGTGGTCAATAGGGCTGGGTTCAAGTCCTTCATTGTGAATCTCAACTGATTGACCATTCAATATTTGTCATGTTTTTAGTGACATGGTGGAGATTCAACCCCATCGAAAACCAACGCTTTGGGCTAGAAAGGGGACAGTATGACGTAAGCCCCTTGTACGCATAAGTCTACAACAAGTCAACAAGGAACATGAGGTTAGTTGCGGCGCATCTCATGATTTACATTCATTCAGGACCCCTAGGGATAGGGGTTCTGGGGGCTAAGACTAGTCCGGCGAAGGCAAAGCCGAGGAACTTAGATGTTTATATATATATATATATATATATATATATATATATATATATAAGTCAGTTTTGTGTAACAACCGGGCTATTGCTTGAGCTTTCCCGTGTGCTTTTTCATCTGCATTGCATTCTTGGGCTTTCTATCCCTAAAAGTGGATTTTATGCCTTTCCCCACACTCTCAACTTGCTAGGTAATTATAATTAAATTCTGAAAATGCTTCTAAAAATAGGTCAATGTTTGCCGAATTATTTGCACAATAGTTCTATCATTTGCATCATTTAGAAGTTCGTAATTGTCATTCCAAACAAATAGAAAAAACACCATAATCCAAATTACTCCGAAATTGATGGAAAAGAAGCCATGGCCCATAAATGATGAATGGAGACTCAATTGTTATCTTCTCAATTATTGCTTTTCCTTTAGCTTCTTTTTAAGTTCCGGATTACCATAAGCTATCTCGATTTATATGTCACACAATTTTGAATTATAAGAAAGAAAAAGAGCTATAATAAAATAAACTTGAAATTTTTATGTTTTGCGAGAAAAAAAAAGCTAGAAAACCCTTTTGGGCATTCATAAAATTGAACATCGGAAAGACTATATTATTTTTTGTTTTGTTTGTAAGATCATGTGTATAGAGTAGATCAATTATGAATCTATGATTGCTAAAAATAAATAAATTTTGTACTTGGCTAATGGCTTAGCTTCTTTGAATTGAGATATGTCCTTTTTTTTTAGTACATGTTTTGGGAGGAGAGAAGTGATGAAAGTCGAATATAAGACTTTTGGTCTGGGTTTGAGAGTTTTAACTACTTGATTCTTATCGATTCCCAAGATATGTGTAATTCATTGTGCTATTTTAGGCTAAGATCGAATTAATTAATTTATGGGTGGTGCTATTCACACCACAAATTTGATGAATACACACACCTCCATATAATCAAAAATGTCATTCACTTAAAAGACTATGGAAAGAGATCTAAATACACCGGATCCTCCACCCACATTATTCTTCTTCTTGAACAAAGTGAAACTTTTTCTATAAACCCTAGATTTTTCCAACACCCAAATTGTTGCATTTATGGATAACAAGAGAATTCATATCCCCAAATAATGAAAGTATATTTTTAGCAATTTATAGTTTAAAATATGTTATTTCTCCATTTCTCAAATTGAAAAATACCTCGGATAATAATGAGCGACACTTGCCACATGGCACGATGGAAAAATATTCATCGTGTCATTGTGCCATGTGATACGATAACGAAAAATATATTCATCGTGTCATGTGGTATGATGGCAAAAATCCATCGTGTCGTCGTGCCATGTGGCACGATGGCAAAAATCCGGTCGTGCCACCTAGGACTTTTTGTGACATTGTGCATCGTCGTCTTTCCCAACATAACGAGGCAATATACATACAAAATTACCGAAACAACTACCGAACATTTACCCAAATATTACCCATCATTTACCCAACAATTACCCATTAAATTCTACTTAATTAAGACCGAAGTTGATGGAGGATGGACCGAAGTTGATGGTGGTGGTGGCACATCATCCTCCATCACCAGTTTTTCTCCGTGGTAAGTGACCAAGTCTCGAGCAATCGTCGGTAGCACAATAAATTTTCGCACGATTACTTGTACGTGTATTTAGTAATTGGAGGAAAATAGTACAAGGGTAAATTGGAAAATTAGGCGGTGTATTTAGTAATTATGCTACATTTTAAAAAGTGGATGAGAGTGTATTTAGTAAATGGATGTATTTACCAATTTTGGGGATGTAAATAGTGCTACCCTATTTACGCTCTCATGTCCATTATAGCTAAAAAAAAAGAAAAAAATATAAGAATCTATACGCTCTCATGTCTAGCGGTGTAGCTACATGAGGACCAGTGCGGTCGATGGACCATACTGAATTTTTGAGTTGCCTAATTAAATTTGGGTTGACCACACCGAAACTCGGATTAATCCTATTAAATTTGAGTGGATCACACTGAAAATTCAGCCTATAAAAAGTTTAAGTTAAAATTTGAAAGACCAAAATATTAAGAATCATCTGTCCCAATTAAGACATTGAATGGATAAATGATTACATTATTTGTTATGTAGAAAGAGATACATACTCTAAATTTGCTAACATACAACTTTTTGGGAACACTATTCAAAATGAACTTTTAGATTTAAAAGTCCATTTTTCATAATAATAATAATAATAGTTGTTTAGTTAATTTTGACTTGATTTTTGCATAAGCCATTTCTCCAAAAATTCATTCAAAATAAGCCCGAATTGGAGATTATGAAAACCGACAAAGAATGGTTAAATGTACAACCTTCAAATTTTAAAATTTCGGCCAGGTTGCCTAGTCAATTTTTTATTTTTATTTTTCTTGTACTAACCAAAAATCCCGACTACGCCCATACCGATGTTGGGACGGCCACTGCCAGGATTCACGGTTCCGGTTCCTCCAAATCGAGGAACCGGAACCGGAACCTTATGCTTATGGTTCCGGTTCCAAAACCGAAACCGCCGGTTCCGGTTCCAAACCGGAAGCGGTTCCTGTACGGTTCCGGTTCAGGTTTAAACCATAACCTTTCTTATAAATATTTTAGAATAAAAAGGAAAAAAAAGTAAAAGGACTTGAACTAAATATTGATAATAATATTAAGCTTTGAGCTTAATATTAATAATAATATTAAGTTGCCTACGTATCCTCTTAGGGTATAGAGGAATCAAAGTCCACGTAGTTTAAACCCTTTTTACCCTCATTACCTTTTAGGAGTGGCGTTGATCAATCACTCATATTTCCTCCGCTGCTCGGCCAGGTTGTATTTGTCTCGTGTCAAACTCATCGGATAGGTCGCATGTTGATGTAATCCTTGTGTTCTCCTCTCGCTTTAGACCAATCATCCAATAAACATTGTGATTCTAAGGAATCGGGACGCATACACGAACGTGATTCATCCAAAATATTCCCAGGAGCTAAACGCTTGTTCTATCGCAATCATTGAAACGGGGCATGCTAAAACCTCTTTGCGATGATTGAGAGGATTGATACGCTTGAGTTTTTTGCGACCACCATTTCAAAATGTCAAAGTCTTCAATATCTGTTTCACTAAACTCGAAAGAAGTAGTTAAATAATTCTCAAGCTCTACATTTGAGCTTGAGGAACCCCTTGGACGTTTACTCTTTTCCCTAAGTAATCGTTGTGCAACATTAAATTTATCAAAACCGATGATGTACTAGAACTAATTGATTGTTGTGTTTCGATTTGACTAACTTCTCCCTTAAATTTTACACTATATTCTCTATAAATATCATTTATATTTTGTCTAAGTTCAAATATCATTGATACAACATTTGGTCTTAGATGTGTCTCATATGATTGCGAATACAAAACGTCATAATAAGCATTTAACATTTCTTCTAACATATCAAATTTAAATCTAGGATCTAAAACAAAAGCAAGTAAATAAAGTTCAGGAATTTCACGAAAATATTTTAACCATTTTGATTTCATAGATAAAACACATTCGGCTAAAGTTGCATCATTCATGCATTCATTAAAAGCACTAGCAATATTAATACATGTATTTAAAACTAAATTTGAAGTTGGATAATAAACCCCCGATAATAAATTTGTAGATTCGGAAAATATTCTTAACATATCACATAAGTAAGTACATTGATTCCATTGATGAGCATATAAATGAATACCATCATTTTGCAAAGTATTAAAAAATGCACATAATAAATCTTTATAATCAAATGAGGCTTGTAATAATGCATATGTTGAATTCCAACGAGTTGGTATATCACGGGGAAATCTTTTAGGATGCACATTATGTTTACAAAATTTACCCCATTTTTTCATAATAGATGAATGTGACCATAAATAAGTCAATGCTTCCCTAATAGGTGCAAATTGTTCTTTTAATGATTTTAACCCATCTTGAACACATAAATTCATTACATGACATATGCATCTTATATGAAAATATCTACCTCCTAAAGATGGTCTGCATAGCAATGTAAGATCTCCAATAGTAGCATTATTAGAACTAGCATTATCAAAAGAAACAGAAAATATTCTATCCACCAAATTATATTCTTGCAAAATTAAAGAAAGCATCCTAAATATATTATTGGTCGTGGTGACGGTCATCAAAAAGACGATATGCAAGTAATCTTTTTTGAATATTCCATAAACTATCTATCCAATGACATGTAACACCAATATAACTATGAGTTTGCCAATGATCACTCCAAATATCAGCACAAATAGAAACTTTTTGAAGTAAATCTCCAAATTCCCTAATTAAATTTCTTTTAGTATTATTGACTAAATTCTTAAGTTCACGCTTAAGTGATGATCGAGGAACACGTCTACCAGCGGGATTTAATGATGTTTGAACAAGTTCTTCTAAAGTAGTTTTCTCACCAAAACTAAATGATAAATGCTCCATAGCTACAAATTTAGTAAAATTTGCTCTCCATCGTTTATCTTCATATTTAAATAAACCATGTTGGTTGGGCATACCAGTTGGTTGTACGAGATGAGACATACCCTTGCATTTGAGTTTGATTAGGAGATATTCCATACTCTACTGGATGCTTTTTTTCAACATGTTTCTTCAATGTTCCATATCCACCACCTTGTTGAAATTTATAAGATTTCTACAATCATTAAATAAAAGAGTATTAGTTATTTTTATTTTCTTTTTTTATAATTAGTATTTATTAATATGTTTTTTTCTTTATTTTCGATTTTTTTAGTTCTTTTTTTTTAAATCTTTTTCTATTTTCGTTTTTTTTTTCTGTTTTTTTAGTTTCTGTTCTTAAATTTGTTTTCCATTTTTGTTTTTTATTTTCATTTTTAAAATCATTTTTTTCTTTCTTTTAAAAAATTTAAAATATTTTTATACTTTTTTCGTTTTTCGATTTTTTTAATATCTACTTTTTATTTTCTTTTTTCGTTTTTATAATATGTTTTTTATTAACAGCTTTTATAAATCGCTTTTTTCTTTATTTATGTTTTGTTAGTTATTGTATTTAAATCTGCTTTCTAATTTAATTTTTTATTTTCTATTTTTAAATTAGTTTTCTATTTTTATTTTCTGTTTTTAAATTCATTTTTTCAGTTTTGTTTTTTAAAATAATTTTGTACTTTCTTTTTAAATTGTTTTTTAAAATATTTTTATACTTTTTTCTCGCTTTTTAATTACTTCACAAAATTTAACAAAGAATAAAATCTAACATTTTTTCATAATAATGAAAATAAAAAATAAAACATTTGAATTTACCTCACAAAATTTGCATTGGGCTTGTTGTTCACCGGATTGAAGCTTTACTTTGTCGAAAAATTTTACGAACATATCCGAGTGATTCTTTCTCATTTCGGGATTAGAAGACCCATGCGAATGAGTTTGACTACTATCTTGGGTGTTGAACATTTCGTTAAGCTCTTGCTCCTCAACCTCGTCATCGCTTAAATTTAAATTGATATGTGATTCATTTTGCGAAAAAATGACTTTTTTCTTTCACGGCACGATGAACTTCCACTAGCCATTTTAGTATAATGTAAAATGTAACAAAAGAAGTGAAATTGTGAAGAGTGTTTTTTTTTAAGAATGAAAGTATTGAAAGTTTTAAGTAGAAAGACGAAAGTTGAAGTGTTGAACTTGAATTATTCATATATTGATAATTTGAAAGTTGGAATTTGGAAGACTGGCAAAAGTAGTGATAAATTTTTGCAATTGTTGATGTGTAGTTGTGTCTCTTTGTAAAAATCGAATTAGATTGTTGATATATATAGGCTAATAGCTATTAATAAAATTTTATTAATTAATAAATAAAATAATAATTTAAATTTTAAAATAAAAACACACAACAATAATGGTGCAAATTGATTTGCACGGCAGCTAAGCCCTAAAGGCTAAATGCCAACCCAAGTGTCCCCAATGGCCCCAACTTCACATTTCCCAAACAATATTATAATTTTAAATTCAAATTAAGTTATTAAAATATTATATATTGTAATAAAAGAGATCTTGTGATGTGTGTTGTCCGCTCAATCGGTTCAACAATGACACCTTTTATTTTCCCTTAACTCGTCGGCCCAGTGATACGACCATTACGAGGTGCTTGATGCTTTGTCCGTTGGGTTTTGTATTGAAGCGTCGTTGATCCTCGACCGTTGATTTTAAACGGTCAATTGATCGTGGCCATTAAATAAAAAATCGACTATTGGTTCCAAACCGGCGGTTCCACGGTTTTTAAAATCGTGGAACGTGAACCGAACCATATATACGGTTAAGTTAGGTTTTGGAACCGGATTTATGTCAGCGGTTCGGGCGAATTGACCACGATTCGTTCCCGTTTAGAACCCGATTTCGATTCCGTTTGGCTGTGTCTAGCTCCATAGCTACAAATTTAGCTAAATTTGCTCTCCATCGTTTATCTTCGTATTTAAATAAACCAGGTTGGTTGGGCATACCTGGTTGCACAGATGAGACATACCCTTGCATTTGAGTTTGATTAGGAGATATTCCATACTCTACTGGATGCTTTTTTTCAACATGTTTCTTCAATGTTCCATATCCACCACCTTGTTGAAATTTATAAGATTTCTACAATCATTAAATAAAAGAGTATTAGTTATTTTTATTTTCTTTTTTTATAATTAGTATTTATTAATCTGTTTTTTTCTTTATTTTCAGATTTTTTAGTTACTGTTTTTAAATCTTTTTCTATTTTCGTTTTTTTTTTTTCTGTTTTTTTAGTTTCTGTTCTTAAATCTGTTTTCCATTTTCGTTTTTTATTTTCATTTTTAAAATCATTTTTTTTCTTTCTTTTAAAAAATTTAAAATCTTTTTATACTTTTTTTCGTTTTCTGATTTTTTTAATATCTACTTTTTATTTTCTTTTCTGTTTTTATAATCTGTTTTTTATTAACAGTTTTTATAAATCAGTTTTTTTCTTTATTTATGTTTTGTTAGTTATTGTATTTAAATCTGTTTCTAATTTCATTTTTTATTTTCTATTTTTAAATCAGTTTTCTATTTTTATTTTTATTTTCTGTTTTTAAATTCATTTTTTCAGTTTCGTTTTTTAAAATCATTTTGTACTTTCTTTTTAAATTGTTTTTTAAAATATTTTTATACTTTTTTTCTGCTTTTTAATTACCTCACAAAATTTAACAAAGAATAAAATCTAACATTTTTTCATAATAACGAAAATAAAAAAATAAAACATTTGAAATTACCTCACAAAATTTGCATTGGGCTCGTTGTTCAAATGGATTGAAGCTTTACTTTGTCGAAAAATTTTACGAACATATCCGAGCGATTCTTTCTCATTTCGGGATTAGAAGACCCATGCGAATGAGTTTGACTACTATCTTGGGTGTTGAACATTTCGTTAAGCTCTTGCTCCTCAACCTCGTCATCGCTTAAATTTAAATTGATATGTGATTCATTTTGCGAAAAAATGACTTTTTCTTTCCACGGCCTGATGAACTTCCACTAGCCATTTTAGTATAATATAAAATGTAACAAAAGAAGTGAAATTGTGAAGAGTGTTTATTTTTTTTTAAGAATGAAAGTATTGAAAGTTTTAAGTAGAAAGTTGAAGTGTTGAACTTGAATTATTCAGATATTGACAATTTGGAAGTTGGAATTTGGAAGACTGACAAAAGTAGTGATAAATTTTTGCAATTGTTGATGTGTACTGTAAAAATCGAATTAGATTGTTGATATATATAGGCTAATAGCCATTAATAAAATTTTATTAATTAATAAATAAAATAATAATTTAAATTTTAAAATAAAAAACACAGAAAAATAATGGTGCAAATTGATTTGCACGGCACCTAAGCCACCCAAGTGTCCCCAATGGCCCCAACTTCACATTTCCCAAACAATATTATAATTTTTATTGGAAAAAAAAAAAAACAATATTATAATTTTAAATTCAAATTAAATTATTAGAATATTATATATTGTAATAAAAGAGATCTTGTAATGTGTGTTGTCTCCTCAACGGTTCAATGCTCATCATGACACCTTTTATTTTCCCTAGAACTCGTCCATCGTGTTACGACCATTACGAGGTGATTGATGCTTCGTCCGTTGGGTTTTGTATTGAACGGCCACTTGATCCTGGCCGTTGATTTTAAACGGTCAGTTGATCGTGGCCATTAAATAAAAAAATCGACTAGGTTCCAAACCGCGGTTCGAATCAAGCGGTTCCACGTTTTTGAAATCGTGGAACCATAACCGAACCATATATACGGTTTTGGTTCGTTTAGAACCCGATTTCGGTTCCGTTTGGCAGTGTCTAGCTCCATAGCTACAAATTTAGCTAAATTTGCTCTCCATCGTTTATCTTCGTATTTAAATAAACCAGGTTGGTTGGGCATACCTGGTTGCACAGATGAGACATACCCTTGCATTTGAGTTTGATTAGGAGATATTCCATACTCTACTGGATGCTTTTTTTCAACATGTTTCTTCAATGTTCCATATCCACCACCTTGTTGAAATTTATAAGATTTCTACAATCATTAAATAAAAGAGTATTAGTTATTTTTATTTTCTTTTTTTATAATTAGTATTTATTAATCTGTTTTTTTCTTTATTTTGATTTTTTATTTCTTGTTTTTAAATCTTTTTCTATTTTCGTTTTTTGTTTTTCTTTTTTTTAGTTTGTTTCTTAAATTCGTTTTCCATTTTCGTTTTTATTTTCATTTTTAAAATCATTTTTTCTTTCTTTTAAAAAATTTAAAATCTTTTTATACTTTTTTCGTTTTTCGATTTTTTTTAATATCTACTTTTTATTTTATTTTCTGTTTTTATAATCTGTTTTTTATTAACAGTTTTTATAAATCAGTTTTTTTCTTTATTTATGTTTTGTTAGTTATTGTATTTAAATCTGTTTCTAATTTCATTTTTTATTTTCTATTTTTAAATCAGTTTTCTATTTTTATTTTTATTTTCTGTTTTTAAATTCATTTTTTCAGTTTCGTTTTTTAAAATAATTTTGTACTTTCTTTTTAAATTGTTTTTTAAAATATTTTTATACTTTTTTCTGCTTTTTAATTACCTCACAAAATTTAACAAAGAATAAAATCTAACATTTTTTCATAATAACGAAAATAAAAAAATAAAACATTTGAAATTACCTCACAAAATTTGCATTGGGCTCGTTGTTCACCGGATTGAAGCTTTACTTTGTCGAAAAATTTTACGAACATATCCGAGCGATTCTTTCTCATTTCGGGATTAGAAGACCCATGCGAATGAGTTTGACTACTATCTTGGGTGTTGAACATTTCGTTAAGCTCTTGCTTCTCAACCTCGTCATCCCTTAAGTTTAAATTGATATGTGATTCATTTTGCGAAAAAATGACTTTTTTCTTTCCACGGCCCGATGAACTTCCACTAGCCATTTTAGTATAATGTAAAATGTAACAAAAAAAAGTGAAATTGTGAAGAGTGTTTTTTTTTAAGAATGAAAGTATTGAAAGTTTTAAGTAGAAAGACGAAAGTTGAAGTGTTGAACTTGAATTATTCAGATATTGACAATTTGGAAGTTGGAATTTGGAAGACTGACAAAAGTAGTGATAAATTTTTGCAATTGTTGATGTGTACTGTAAAAATCGAATTAGATTGTTGATATATATAGGCTAATAGCCATTAATAAAATTTTATTAATTAATAAATAAAATAATAATTTAAATTTTAAAATAAAAAACACACAACAATAATGGTGCAAATTGATTTGCACGGCACCTAAGCCTAAAGGCTAAATGCCAACCCAAGTGTCCCCAATGGCCCCAACTTCACATTTCCCAAACCATATTATAATCTTAAATTCAAATTAAATTATTAAAATATTATATATTGTAATAAAGGTGATCTTGTGATGTGTGTTGTCTCCTCAATCCGCGGTTCAACAATGACACCTTTTATTTTCCCCTTAACTCGTCCACCGTGTTACGACCATTACGAGGTGCTTGATGCTTTGTCCGCTTGCGTTTTGTATTGAAGCGGTCACTTGATCGATGTTGATTTTAAACGGTCAGTTGATCGTGACCATTAAATAAAAAATCACTAGGTTCCAAACCGGCGGTTCTATGGTTTTTGAAATCGTGGAACCGTAACCATATATATGGTTCGGTTAGGTTTTGGAACCGGATTGTGGTCAACGGTTCGAACCGTTGACCACGGTTTTTGCCCGATTTAGAACCCGATTTCGGTTCCGTTTGGCGAGATCTAGCTCCATAGCTACAAATTTAGCTAAATTTGCTCTCCATCGTTTATCTTCGTATTGAAATAAACCAGGTTGGTTGGGCATACCTGGTTGCACTGAGATGAGACATACCCTTGCATTTGAGTTTGATTAGGAGATATTCCATACTCTCTTTGGATGCTTTTTTTTTCAACATGTTTCTTCAATGTTCCATATCCACCACCTTGTTGAAATTTATAAGATTTCTACAAAGTCATTAAATAAAAGAGTATTAGTTATTTTTATTTTCTTTTTGTTATAATTAGTATTTATTAATATGTTTTTTCTTTATTTTCGATTTTTTTAGTTCTTGTTTTTAAATCTTTTTCTATTTTCGATTTAATTTCTGTTTTTTTAGTTTTGTTCTTAAATTTGTTTTCCATTTCCGTTTTTTATTTTTATTTTTAAAATCATTTTTTTTTCTTTCTTTTAAAAAATTTAAAATCTTTTTATACTTTTTTCGTTTTCGATTTTTTTTTAATATCTACTTTTTATTTTCTTTTCTGTTTTTATAACTGCTTTTTTATTAACAGTTTTTATAAATCATTTTTTTCTTTATTTATGTTTTGTTAGTTATTGTATTTAAATCTTTCTAATTTCATTTTTATTTTCTATTTTTAAATCAGTTTTCTATTTTTATTTTTATTTTCTGTTTTTAAATTCATTTTTTCAGTTTCGTTTTTTAAAATAATTTTGTATTTTCTTTTAAATTGTTTTTTAAAATATTTTTATACTTTTTTTTTTCTCGCTTTTTAATTTACCTCACAAAATTTAACAAAGAATAAAATCTAACATTTTTTCATAATAACGAAAATAAAAAAATAAAATATTTGAAATTACCTCACAAAATTTGCATTGGGCTCGTTGTTCACCGGATTGAAGCTTTACTTTGTCGAAAAATTTTACGAACATATCCGAGCGATTCTTTCTCATTTCGGGATTAGAAGACCCATGCGAATGAGTCCGACTACTATCTTGGGTGTTGAACATTTCGTTAAGCTCTTGCTCCTCAACCCCGTCATCGCTTAAATTTAAATTGATATGTGATTCATTTTGCGAAAAAATGACTTTTTCTTTCCACTACCTGATGAACTTCCACTAGCTATTTTAGTATAATGTAAAATGTAACAAAAGAAGTGAAATTGTGAAGAGTGTTTTTTTTTTTTTTTTTAAGAATAAAAGTATTGAAAGTTTTAAGTAGAAAGACGAAAGTTGAAGTATTGAACTTGAATTATTCGGATATTGATAATTTGAAAGTTGGAATTTGGAAGATCGACAAAAGTAGTGATAAATTTTTGCAATTGTTGATGTGTAGTTGTGTCTTTGTAAAAATCGAATTAGATTGTTGATATATATATAGGCTAATAGCTATTAATAAAATTTTATTAATTAATAAATAAAATAATAATTTAAATTTTAAAATAAAAAACACACAACAATAATGGTGAAAATTGATTTGCACGGCACCTAAGCCTAAAGGCTAAATGCCAACCCAAGTGTCCCCAATGGCCCCAACTTCACATTTCCCAAACAATATTATAATTTTAAATTCAAATTAAATTATTACAATATTATATATTGTAATAAAAGAGATCTTGTGATGTGTGTTGTCTCCTCGGTTGCTCAACGGACACCTTTTATTTTTCCCTTAACTCGTCCCAGCGATGTTACGACCATTACGAGGTGCTTGATGCTTTGTCCGTTGGGTTTTGTATTGAAAATATTTGATCCCGACCGTTGATTTTAAACGGTCGATTGATTGTGGCCATTAAATAAAAAAAATCGACTCTAGGTTCTAAACCGGCGGTTGTTCAAGGCGGTCCCACGGTTCTTGAAATCGTGGAACCGTGAATCGGAACCATATATACGGTTCTCGTTCGGTTTTGGAACCGGATTGTGGTCAACGGTTCCGAACCGTTGACCACGTTTTGGTTCCGGTTTAGAACCCGGTTTCGGTTCCGTTTGGCCAGTCTAATCGATGTCCATTATACAAAAGCATGTACATTATGAAAATAACTGAAAATTGGAAAAAGGAAATAACAATCATAACAAGATAATATATGAAGAAAATGAAATGAAATGATAATGAATTTGAAAATCTTCCATAACTCAGTAGATCAATGGGGGAAGTACGAACAGTCCAAAAAGGTGGCAATAACAGGAACGTGTAAGAGAGAGCGTGGAAACTGAGACAACAAACGTAGTAAAAAATCAGAGACAAAAATGGAAAAGCCCCACTCATCACAAGCGATCTTTGGAGCCTCTCCTTAGGCGGGCCTTCACTCTTCACTCAACAGAGGGAAAAAATGTTTTTCCCATTTCAATTCATTTTCTTCGATTTCAACGAACAGAATAAAAAAAAGATTTAATCTTGCCCATTAAACGAGCGATATAATAATTCTTTCACCCGGTTCTTGCAGTTGTTTTTTCACTTTCCCTTTCATTGCCTTAAAATAAATTCTTTCTTTTATCTTTTTCTTATTCAACTGAGGCTGCTACTGGCTAGTTTTCATTCTAGTAGCAAATGTTCTGGATTTCAGGGCAACCCTTGTTTACGGCGGTTGTGGAGTAAGTGCAAATAAAATCTGTCAGATCTGCAGTTCTCGCCCCATAGTGATGAACCAATATATTTTCTTGGACATTGTCAGCACTTTTCATTTTTCAAGCACACACCGCTCGAAGAGAATGGTGAGATAAAACTGTATATGCTTCTCTTTTTTGCTTCTTGATTGGTAGTGGTGGTATAGTGAGTGGCAATAGTAAAATGATGTCAGTAGAAATGCGCGGCGGCGTAGGTGGAGGAATGGTGGGTGGTGGGGTTGATCCAAGCAATCTTCATTTGAAGAAAGAATTAACTCAAATACGAAAGGCGGCGAGAGTTTTAAAGGACCCTGGGACCTCCTCATCATGGCGATCACCTCTTGCTTCTGCAACATCCCTCACCAACAATCACAATGTAAATGGGCAGATTGATGGTAATGCTATAGCTTATTCCTCTGAGAAGTTTTTACAACTTCCATTGCAAGTGGAAAGTAATGATAGCTATAGTAATAGTAATCTTGCTATTGATAAATTCAATCCAAATGAGAAAAGAGAAGGATAGGACGGTGTTTTTGTATAACTGGAAGAATCAGAAATCTGAGAGTGAAAGGAGTAGGCAGAATGATAAGGACGATGGATCGTCCGATGTGGATAGCTTTACTAGTGCATCGACCGGTGTTGGTGAAAATGATTCCAGGGGTGATAGTTGTTTGAGTAATAGGTATGGTTCGGCGATCTTTAAGTGTAAAGATTCAAACTTTACTCCATCTATTAGGCACAGTATAAAGAAGAAGTCGAAGAGGAGTAATCATTCTAGTACCAGTTCAAGACATAAGAAAGAAAAATTGCAAATGCAGATGCTATTGAGTAGATACAAGAAAAATGCAGTGGATGGTTTAGCAGGTTCAAGTTTAGGTGGGGATGATTTACTGAGTTTGGTTGATCAGTCTGATGATACCGAAGATTATTGTAATTCGGAGGATTTAGCAAAAACATCTGCACTTTCACTTTTGCTTCTTAAGCTCAAGAATAATGGATGGGCTCATTCGAGCGATAAAAAGAGGATGATTCAGTTTCATATAGTACACCAGCATTGTCGACAAGCTTTTATAACCGATACTCCATTAAGAATCCAAGTACAGTTGATTCTTGGGATGCCACCACTGCATCGTTTAACGATGCTGTTGATGAGGTGGACGATCATTGGGATTTTCCTGGGCGACAGGGATGTGGGATTCCTTGTTATTGGTCAAGAAGATCAACACCAAAATCTAGAAATGGGAGTTCTTGTTCTCCATCATTTTCTGATACTTGGATAAAAAAATATCAAAGAAGACATCAATGCTCATCTTTGGGATCCAACAAGAGGAGGCTCAGTTCAAAGACTGCAGCTCAAATCCTTGTTCCTCTTCTTAAAAATAGTGCTGATGACCGAGGATCGTCTATGGGAAGTGGGAAAAGTGATGATGAGCTTTCCACAATTTCGGAGAGCTTGATTTGGAGGGTTTGAGCAAATTGGATGGAAAAAGGTGGTCTTCATGTTGTAGGAGTCAAGAAGGGTTAGAGTTAGTAGCTACGAGTGGGGAAGTAAATAAGGAAGGTTCTCCTGAAAATACCAGAAGCCTGAGCCAAAAATATAGGCCAACGTTTTTCGAGGAATTGATTGGGCAGAATATAGTTGTTAAAACTCTTACCAGCGCCGTTTCAAGGGGAAAGATTGCCCCACTTTATCTTTTCCATGGTCCTCCTGGCATTGAAAAACTTCGACAGCAAGAATTTTTGCTGCTGCTTTAAATTGCCTTGCCACAGAAGAGACTAAGCCCTGTGGGGTCTGCAGAGAATGTGCTGATTTCATATCTGGCAAGAGCAGGTATATTAGAGAAGTTGATGGCTCTAATAAAAAGGGAATGGAAGAAATAAAAATCTTTTTAATAAAATATCGATGGTTTATTCTTGGCCCTTCCACAGTACAAGGTTGTTGTGGTCGACGAGTGTCATTTATTGCGCTCGAAAAACATGGCTGGCGTTTCTTCGGCTTCTTGAGAAACCTTGCCACGTGTTGTTTTTATTTTCGTGACAACCAATATTGACAATATGCCACGCGCTATATTGTCTCAGTGTCAGAAGCACATTTTCAATAAAATTAGCGATGGCGATATTGTTACTCGACTAAGGAAGATTTCTACTGATGAGAGATTAGATGTTGAATCGAATGCGTTAGAGTTGATTGCTTTGAATGCAGATGGTTCGCTACGAGATGCTGAAACCATGTTAGAACAATTGAGTTTGTTCGGAAAAAGAATCACTAAGTCCTTGGTGAATGAGCTTGTGAGTTTAAGTGAACTTTTCTTCTTTATATCTTTAGTTAAATCCATGTTTTTCAATCTTGTTGGTTCCAAACAGTCGTGCTCTTCAATGACTTTCAGACAAAACTCCTTAGCAACTTTATGTTCTACAGGTTAAAGGAAATTATTTTTCATTATCTGACAAATGGCAAAATTCATCGCATGATTTTGAATCAAGTTGATCATTTTATTGATTCTTACCAAATTATCATACGCCTTTTCGTTCTGTAGATTGGTGTTGTTTCTGACGACAAATTACTGGACCTTTTGGAGTTAGCCATGTCATCAAATGCTACAGAAACCGTAATAAGAGCAAGGGAATTAATGGATTCAGGTGTTGATTCAATAATTCTAATGTCTCAGTTGGTGACCCTTATTGTGGATATTATTGCTGAACGTGCCCAAGTGTTGATGCTAAGAACGGTGATTCTTTCTTTGGTGGGAGAAGTTGTAAGTGTGGCTCTGTTCTTTATCTCTTTATGGTTCATTGGTCTTTTTTACACTATAATAGATCTGCAAAACCGTGTTTCATTTGGTAGCAGTGTAACTAGAATTTGTCTAATGTTTTTCTAAATGTTCCTATATACTCCTAAGTTTTGCAAGTAATGGCTGGTTGAATTTTCAGTGACTGAAAGAGAACTAGACAGACTGAAGCATGCATTGACGCTTCTATCTGAGGCAGAAAAGCATCTGAGAGTTTCGAGCGAACGGTCAACCTGGTTCACGGCAACCCTATTGCAATTAGGTTCTTTGTCTTTCCCTGATCAAAAAACTCTATCCACAAGTAGCCGAAGACAGAGTTCCAACACAACTGAAGAGGACCACATAAGCATGCATAAAGAAGCTACTCCCCAGAAGCAGAGAAATGATGCACAATTTGTACCTGAAAAAGCTGCTTTCAGCAATTCAACAAGCAAAGAGAAACCAGTCTCATTAACTGATGCTGACTTTCTTGATTCGAAAAACTATCAAAGCCGATTTATTGATGGTGAGAATTTGACCGTCCCAAATGATGACTGCAAAAGTGGGGGGACCACATTGACGTGCACGGAATCGAAGATGTTGATTGATATCTGGCTAAAATGTATTGAAAAGTGTCATTCCAAGACATTGAGGCAACTACTTCATTCTTATGGAAAGCTTGTTTCGATATCTGAAATGAAAGGTACAAATAAATATGCAATAGAATGGACACATTCATAACCATAATTCTTCTTTTTACTTTTCGTTCTTGTCTGTTCGATAGATCAACTCTGTAAAGGTAAGCGCTTTTATATTTTGTGTGTGTGGTGTAACGGTAAGCGCGTTTAGAATTTATTATGTTAATCGATTTGAGTATCATGGTCAGATGAGAATCATCTTCGTGATCTTTGTGAATACTGTCCAACAGGTTTTGTTGTGGCAAAATTATCTAGTATCTCTTGTTATTTTCTTCAGTTATTCTGAACCTTAGAACTTCTTCGTGCAGGTGGTTTTGTTGCTCACGTTGCATTTGAGAACCATAATATTAAAACCAGAGCGGAAGGTTTTCTTAGCAGCATCACTAACTCATTCGAAATTGTTTTACGATGCAATGTGGAGGTTAAATTAATTGTGCTACAAGATTCTCCGGATCAGAAGCTAAGGAACGAAAACCTGGAAAATAAATCGACACGCTCGAATATAACAGGAGGTAATTCTGATCTTGATTTACGCCAAGATCCACCGAAGGTATCAAAAGGAAGCTTTAATGTGTCTGAAGATCAACAAATGCAACCTTCAGAGTCCATTACTCGAAACGATAGCAACTCAGAAGTTCCTTTGCGGAGAATTGAATCAATAATCCGTGAGCAGAGATTAGAAGCTGCGTGGTTAAAGGCCATGGACAAAAATACCCCTGGATCAACAAGTCTTTTGAAACCTGAAAAGAATCAAGTTTTGCCGCAGGATGGGATAGATCATCCGAATGAATTGGAGTCAATGAAATCTGTGGATGTGCCGTTGCATAACTGGGAAGATGAGGCAAATCATGAAATCAAAGCACTGAAAATTAATGATGGAATGACAAATCAGAAGGGCCAGATTGTTAAAAGGACCGATCGTTGTCCCATCTCTCCGAGCTTGCTGCATAATAGCAGCTCCGTAAGCAATTTCAGCAAAGATAACATGTAAGTCATCAACCCAGTAATATTTTAATTGTTAACCAAGCTCATAGATGTTTGAGTTTCCATGTTCTTCTCATCAAGTGCTTATCATTGAGTTCTTTTGCCTGTACTTTTCATGTGTAATTTCTTAAGTTTGAAGTGAAATGCAATATGATAAACCTGAAAATGTATTATTTTACATGCACAAAGAATTCAATTATGTTTTATTTTTATACAAGAATTTGAATTTTGATAATAGTGGAAAATGGACTCAATCATTATAGAGAAAAGAAATGAATAAATTGTAGTCTGTTGCTGACAGAACAATGATATTAGTTTAGGTAGCTCCACAAAACTTCAATTTTGATTAAGATATAACAATAAGCTCTCATAAACATGTTATTTTTCTCAATCTTTTTTTTTGAGTTGAAATTTAAGCACATGGAATAAAGCTTGATATGGATGATTTGATGATCTTCTAGTCTCTAGATAAGCAGTTTGGCATTAAGAAGCCATTATTAATATTTCAGAAGTGACTTATGATGATTGTGAAGAGAAAGGAAAATATTTGGTTCAATTATTATCTGCTGATAGTTATATTTCATTTTCTTTTACAGGGGATATGAATCTGGATCAGGAGCAAGGGGTTGCAGTGGGATGTTCTGTTGGAGTAACAGCAAGCCGCCTCACGGAAGAGGAAAGGTATATTGTTTCATTTCCTTTCAACTTTGAATATCAGAAATCTGTATATTTGTTAAATGTATCATTTAACACTCTGTTCGACAAAATAACAGGCTAAACAAGGCATTCCTACACGTGCACGTAAAAGTGGACGGTTTTCTTGGTTTGGAGAATGTGCAAAATCAAGACAGACAGACAACAGATACAGTAGATGATAGAAAAGGAAAGTTTTAAGTTTCAAGCAATCCTTTGTGTTTCGTTAAAATCATTTTCTGTATTTATGGGCTAAATTGAGCCTAGCTTTTTCCGTTTCACTGGATATGGTGGTCATTGAAGGAAATATGATGTAAAGTTGTTACGCGAGCCTTTTTGGTTTACTTGATAAAGAATTGGTGATGAGAGCTGAAGCTAAGATTTTATCTGGTTATTGTTTTTGTAGTGGTGTTTGTTTAGTTCTGAAATTTACTTATGATATTGAGGCACATATGATAAATTGTTCTCTTTTGCAAAAATGTCATTTTTATTTATGTACTTGTTCCAATTTTCAGTTTATCAGACATCATTAGTAGTTGTAGTTTTGAATTTAATCATTTATCTTACTGCATTGATAGAATATCTACTGAAGTGCTTTTGCTGATTTTTCTGCATCCTTGTGAGGCCTTACTTCATTGGTTTCTTCTCCAAATTAATAAACCTGGCATTTCTTATGCATTGTAATATACTATGAAAACAAAATTTAGCAGAAATTGCTGAATGGTATTCAATTTGCACGATATTTCTGCAATGTGACATAAGTGAATCATTATATTACAATTTGACCAAACAACTATTATGGAAGTAACAAAGATCCATATTCATATGGGGGTTCAAAGTCAAAACTCATATTAATGCCATTATCAAAAGAAAGCTCCAAATATCAATACTAAAATGGCCACAGCTTAATTTACATTATTTCCAACAATTATAATAGGTCTGAGCAGACATATTTTGATAGCCATACTGCACTTAGATAAGCATAGCCCACAATTATCTCCATTTATTGATAGATTTCAATACCAAAAAAATTATAACCTTTCTTTTCACTACAACATTCCGACAGAAACTGTTTTGCTTCAATGGTATTGATAATTTGGTGTAATGTAATTGCAAAAACATTATCTATACAAATAATACAGAAAAGAATGAAAACTCAAAATTCACCATGTCCGTCACAGGACCTCAACAGCCTTAACGAACAAAAACTTAATGTTACACCTAAGGAAGTTAAGAAATTACTGTCAGAATTCAGGCAGCAGGGTTCAATATTCTCTCAGCAAGTAATAAATCATCCGGTGTCGTAACCTGCAATTCATGCAATCTCATTCATATTAGTTTTGCTCCAAGCTCAAACAGAGTTTGTAGTTTCACATAATCTTTAGAAAGCCATAAAATTGTTTTCACTACCTTAATGTTGGTGTAAGATCCTTCAGTAATGTACACGGATGTTTAAGGTGCTCCACAATTGATACATCATCAGTGACTTCAAGTCCTTCCCTGCAGAAATAGCAAAAGATTTGAAAAACGGTAATTAAAAAAACTATCCCTGATGTTTAACCTAATTACAAAAATAGAATAGTGATGACGAGAAATGAAATTCAGGTAGCAGAAAAGTGGGGTTGTTTAGTTTGTATTAGCATTTATGTCCCAAAAAAAAAAAATAAAAATAAAAATAAAAAATTTAAAAAATAAAAATGATTGCTTGCTCTATTTTCTCGAAAGCTAAAGACGCTTAGCAAGTCGTATGTATGTATTTGAACATTGAAATACATACAGAGGAAAAATCCGGAAAGAATGAATAATACCTATTAACAAGTTCAAAGCCTTTTTTTAAGCAAGTCAGGCTTGATAACCTGCACAAATAGTTGACCAGTGGCGGGTTAAAGATTTCTCATATAGTCCAGCAAAACTGAGTTGTGAATATGCTCAAAAATGAAGTTTGGATGCTAAGCTAAGAACCTGTGGGGTTTGCATTTCCCAGAGTGTTTTTCTGTCCAGAGTTTTTACCACAAAAGATTCGCTATTTGCCTGAAATTTGAATCACAGACATAAAGTCATGAGGACAGATAAATACATTTTTCTGCAGAATGTGAAAAAGAGGAAAATCGAATGACTTGAAACAAAACTTGCTTTTCTGAGTATACAGGTAAGATAATATTCAGCCAACTGATACACTTCTCTAGACAATATTATCACATGTTCAGCCGTTTATATCAACAAACAAGTAAGACAATGTTAGAATCCGTTAATGGTTTATACATACACGTGGACATGATAGGTGACTTACAAATTCATGAATAATCTTCAGAAACTTCCAGTCAAATATATTGTTTTACTAATAGCACTGGTTGTCTATTCATTTCTCTAGATATTACGGGTTTCGTTGCAAGATTATTGTAGTTAAGAGAAACGTTACCATGGTACTTATCAAACAGCTTTACATGTGGACTTAATAATTACTAACCTTTTTAGGAAAGTTTAAAAAGCACCTGGACCACTCCCCAGGAAATAAAGGAGAATAAACTTTTTGGTAAAACTTTCGAAATAATAGGCTCAACAAGCAATGTGATATCTCAGCTATGCATAAGAAGTGAGGATTTGCATCTGCATAGTCTACGAGAACTCGATAACCAAACCAATTTCAACACTCGCATGTAAGAATCCATATTCCTAGTGAGAAACTACTCATTTCCTAATTTTCATGCACAGTGAAAATTTTAATTGAAAATGATAAATTCAAATAAAACTTAGTTCCATTAGCATAAGCATCAGCGATGAGGAATTAGAATGCCCACCTCTTTGATTGTTGCTTTAGCAGGCACACCTAGCACAGCTGCGCCAATACGGCTGCCATCCTTTAGAACCTGGTAGAACCAACAATGGAGTGAATATGATTTTTTTTTTTTTTTTGATCAAATGGAGTGAGTATGTTTCTTCTACTTAAAGTGCCATGCCCCAGTGATATTAGATAATGTCAAGATGATAAACAAACCAAGAAAAAGGTGTTTCAACAGAACTTAAACTTATTGTCAAGTTGCATCAACTAAACAAACCAAAAAGGACCTTTCCATGGAATTAAAAAGTATAAAACGTTTTTTCAAAAAAAAAAAAAAAAAAAGTATAAAAAGTTAAAGATAGTCCCATATTGGAATTGAAAGCACAACCATCTATCTAGTTTTTGGATTTAGTGAGAGGGAGCAGCAACGGAGAAAATGAAAAGAGTAGAAGCTTGGTTTCCTAACACTTTTGGCTCATATTACATCTTCTAATAAAATTTAAAAGAGACAAATAAGAAAAAAGAATTTCATGTTTCCATAATCCTTTTTACCGCCTTAGACTAATAACAAAGGTAATATTGTGCAAACAGTCGAAGAGAAATGTCGACAAGTGATAGTTTTGTTCACATCAGCAGAAACCAATTTCAACCGTTTACATTTCAGCCTACCCTAAAATCTAAATGCCAGCCACCGACAGAATATCTTCAACAAGCTTCCATGTTGAAAGAATTTCATCCGATAATTTTGAAAAACTTCTCTCCAGATACCCAGAAATTATGGAAGCTTGAGAATCTTAAATAATTCGATTGTCCATTATTTACATGTCAAATCAAGAAAATATACACAATAATATGACAATTGTATGATTCCATGCTTGACCATTTGAGTTCCTAATCACATTAAACAGTGCGCAGAGGATGTATGAAACCTATTGATAGCAGACTATGTGGATAAGCTTCTTTTGTGCATACCTCTCTATAAAGCGAATAATAAATAACAAAACAAAAAAAGGAAATCAAGAATGAAATTAAGATGCACACACCTTTGCTACATCTCCAGCTAACACCAGAGGTCTTGCAGAATCATGTATGCAGACTAGTTCAGAATTTGAATCAATCGCCTGGTACAAAGTCCTCACACCTCAGTAAAAGACTTATAATCATCAAAACTACAATCAGAAACTATTTGATTCCAAGAAGGAAACAATTTATTAGTTTCTTGTTAATGAAGCATTAGCCACCAAAATCCTTTCATGATCGAACCACAAAAATTCAAACTTAGCGGTTTTGTTTAGTTCCCCAAGTTGAGGAGCTCCTGGGAGATACTAATAATCTAAATTAAAGAAGAGTAGGAGGTGATATAACTCCAAAAATTCTCCAGATAATTACTAATGAAGAGCTGTGAGGCAAATGATTTGATACGCAAAGAACAAATATCTGTATAGTCAAAGTAAATAGATTTAGACAACTGAAAAATACATATACCTCTAATCCACTGTATACAGAATCTTGTCTCTCCTTTCCGGGTAATGCAAATTTCAGTTCCACAAGGATATTCTCTTTGGCACCTAAAACAAAGTAAGAACAGATATTCTATAATCTTTTAGAAGAGATAATAACTAACCCATCCCATTGCACGGTGTGTATATCAGGAAGCTCTTTCATCATTTCATACTTTTTAGGATTAATATTTTAATAATTGCTTTAGGTAACACAGACAATGTTTCCTGACCTTCGAAAATGTCTTGATAAGAAGGATCGCATACTACAACAATTTCCTTCACTTCAGGCATCTTTGAGAAAGTGTAAAAACTGCAAGATATTTCATATTGTTATTCACCAAGCAAAAGATGATAGAAAATCAGAGATACAGAAAACACTTATTTTGAAGTGTTTTGTTCTTATTTGTATAACTAGTTGAGCGGTAAACAGAGTACCTATTGAAATAACCAATTATCGCATACCTTAATTCAGGGTGTAGGGTTGTTGCACTCACCTGTATAGAGCAATTGGTTGACCTAGAAGTGGAAGATACTGCTTTGGCATGCTTGCCTATGAAACAAACAAAATAACTATCATCAAGCATATGAATAACGTCTAGAAAAGTAGGCAAATAGGTGATTCGGAGAAATAGAAGCACAAAAAGTAATGAAAATAATGCAAGAAGTGGTTCCACGTTTACTAAATCTCAGTCAACTGCATATTTTAACAACCCAACCAGCCAAAACCCATGTTTTCATTTCTGATAAATGTTATTCTGTATGAGATCCTCATCTAATTCGTGGCATTCGAAAGTACTAAAACAGAAGCCAAAGCTTCAAATGTTAGAATATATGCGTGAACATCCATTGCACGCCAATTAATGAGCATGGAACTACTATTAACAACATGCTGATCAGTGTTCCTTATTCTAAAGCTTTCAATAATGGATCCTCTTCCTAGTACATCATAAAATTTCATTGACGATTCACACAAATTCCTTTAGGTTGCATTTGGATTGAAGGATTTGGTTTTTCGGAGATGATTTGGAAGATGGATTTCAAATGACTTTATATAAGAAGAAATTGAAATCCACCACAACTACTCAAAAAATAGCTTAAAATAGGAACATAAGGATTTGAAACCCACTGTATAATGAACTCAATGGATTTGTTATTATGAATTTGAAACCCTTGGCTTCAAATTCATCAATCCAAATGAAGCCTTTATTGACCAACAAAATGTACAAGCCCAGCCATATTCTTTATACTCACACGTATATAAAAGCAATACTACTGAGAGATAAACGACTTACACCCATTCTTTTGCCCTTCCCTCCTGCAAGCAGAACAACAGAAACACTCTTCTCTTTGACCACCACTTCAGAGCCCTATTAATCATTAAACAAAAAACATAAAACACATAAAAACAATCAAACAATACATTGAGGTAAGTTTATCCATCCCCGTTGACCAACACGTACATTTGCGGCCTCTGCAGAACAACTGACTCTAAAAAATCTCGGGTTCTTCAAAGATCTGACCTTTTCATTATATTTTGAAGAGAATGAAAGGTTCTTGGAATGGTTGGAGTCGTGAGATAACGCGGGGTAGAATTTGATTGGAGCCCGTAAATTAGTTCCGACGAATAGTGGAGAAGAAGAAGTTTGGAAAGAAGAAAATGTGGGAGGAGAGAGTGAAGTGCCCAATTGAAGTGTTGACATTGTTGCTTCTTCCTCAGTCTCCCGCAGAAAGTTTGCTGAGCCACTAATGAACTCACACGCACATCACACGCAGAGAGGGGACAAAGTGTAAAAAGAGAGGATTTTGAGAATATTTTTAGGAGCATGCCCCGAGGGAGCTCTCCTTAGTCCCTTGTAGTTATTGTTTCCATTATTTTCAAGGGTTAATTACAAAAGAGTACCCAGGTTTGGAGTAATTACAAAAGAACTCGTTTTAAAATTACAAAAGTACTCCTGAAGTTTGAGGGATCATGGTAAAACTATTGGAATTGTATTTGGTAAAATGGGTGTTGACCCTATTTTGACCAAATAATTAAGTGATTTCTATTAGTAAAAAATGGAAATAAATTATTTGTAAAAATTCTACTAAGAGAGTAGATGAGAATGACGTTTGGAATTTCTTAAAACCAATTCCGGGTGAATGAGAAATTAATGCTTGAAGTTAGTCACTTAAAACTAGAAAATAGTATGGAAAATGAAAAATGTGGGGAAGGAGAAATGCTCCATCCAACATAGAAAGAGGAGCCAAAGTTTGATCACTTTATTTATCTCAAGTTGGACTTATGAGTTTGGGCCCAGGGGCACCTAAGTTTTTAAAGGGGTGTGGGTTTGGTTCAAAACACGCACGACGCCACTCGCAGGCTTGGCTTGGGCTTCAAGACCCTTATTCTTTTTGGACCTAAAACCTTTAAAATTAATTTTTTTAATTAATTAATTGAAGTATCCAACGGAAGTGCTTCGCATCCAAGCACGGGCGGATGCACGGCCCGTGCTCAAGTCGAAACTTTGTCATTCTATTCGCATCCGAGCACGCGTCGCGGCGCTGTGTCATGCGTCGATGCGAAAGGTCAAACAAATGCGCATGTTCGCTGTAAACATATCTTTTCGAGCCAAAAGACATGATCTTTCCATACGGGCACCTGATGCCTATAAAATAGAAGTCCCTGCAGAGGCATATTAATAAACGATCATTTTGCATCATCAGCATATTGACATTCCTTCCTTCAAAGCTTGAAAAATTTCAGACACTTTTGTTGTTCGTCGAAATTTCGAGTTTACGAGTGCTGTAAATTCGAAATAGAAAAGTCGTTGTATCTTAGAGACGAACGTCGGAACTGTAAGCACTTTATATAGGGGTGTTTTTCGTCTTGTGGAGACTGAATCAAATTCAGGCCTCGACTCAATTAAAACACTTATCCATTCCTTAAACAGAAACCTTCAATTTTACACAACAAAAACTACAGAAATTTGGGTAAAATCTTTAATGCCCCGACAAAATTTCAAAAAAAGAAAAAAAAATTGAAGAAAAAAAGAAATGAAGCGGATGGACAAATTTACCCCTATCTAGTTTAGATCTTTTTTGTAGTTTATGAAAATCAAAGGGGTGAGAATTATTTCTTCTTCGTTACCAGGGGCAATTCTTCTTCCTCGAGTGCTTTAGTAGGGACATTTTAAGATTTTGGGAAAGGTTTTTGATATTGTGTAGTTTGTGGAATGTTGAAGTAATTTTAAGTTATTTTTGCGCCTTTGTTTATTCAAGTTCCAGCTCCCTTATTTTCTGATTGTTAATTGTAGATATGTTTATGATAGTTGGTGACAATTTGTAAATCCTTGAATAATATTTGGAATATAATAAAAGAGTTTCTTTAGAAATGTTGTAGTTTATATTGAAATTGTTGGGAATTGGTTTTGAATAGTTTGAGTGATAACCCAACTTTAACTAATTTTTTAGTAATTAATTATTTAATTCTAGGTGATTTAAATATTAAAATAATAATCTACGTTTCGAGTAGATGTGTATATTATATTTAACTTCTCAAAATCAAATTGTGGTGAGTGAAAAATAAAATACATAAATTAGTCACTTGAAGAAGGAACAATGGATGTGGGGAAGGTGAAAAATCATCAATTCCACATAGGGATTTGATATTGATTAAATTCAATATATCAATAAGTGAGTGTGGAAGAATGTGCAAGATGATAGAATTATACACATGTGATATGTAGTGGGTTGGGCCACATGCGGCACGCGATCGCTGACCCTTGGCCGCCGCCTGGCAGCTTGTGCATGGACCAAGCCCGTGCCTGTTAGGAATGACAATTTTGCCTCGATCCATGGGTACCGCCCCGCCTCAAGATTTGGTTGCCCGCCTTTGTGACCCACGATGGGTCGCCTGCCTCGGATATGGTATTACTTCCACCCCACGGGTACTCACTCCGCCTATTTTTTAATATATTTAATATATATTTTGCATATACAATATATATTATATTATAAGTTTTATTTTTAATATCATATATAACATTCATAAATTAAAAATATCAATTTTGTAAATAATATTTTATAAATATATTAAAAATAAATATTTTTTCCTTTTTGCATTTTTTTTTTATTTAAGTTTTTTTTTAATTTGGGTCGGGCGGGTCGATCCGGTCCCATTCTAAGGACATGGTGGGTTTGAGTCTTTAGATACCCGACCCGTCCCGCCTCATTGCCATCTTTAGTGCCCGTGTCTCGACGGGATCGGGCCTAGTTTTGCACAAAAAATATTTATTTTTATTTCCTGGAAATAAAAACAAATAGAATTGTACCGGGGCGAATTTGGCGTCCCCACTAAATATGGGTTAGTGGTCTGACCACTACTTGTAACAACTGTTCTAAAAATCATCACCTAGCTCCGATTAGTCTACGCCTAAGCGCTAGGCTCCCATTGTCCGCCTACATTATTTTCCGACATTGGCCGCTTAACCCTGTCAAAGTCCCGCCTAGCCCCGCCCAGGCTCCACCTAGACGCTAAGCCCCAGCCTACCACCCGACTAGCGCCTAACGCTTTTTAGAACAATGTTTGTAAGTTACAACTTAGTGGCCTTTGATGCCTGCCTCCTACTTGGAGGTTTCAACCCACCCACTATCCCATTGAATTACTGCATCTGCAGTAATGAGGTCCTCATTTGATTGGAAGTCCTATATATGGAGCAACCTTGTAGTTGTTCAAGCACACAGAAATTATTCTCTCATTTTATTGTTACATATTGCATATCATACTTAGTTTTACATAGTCCAGGTTCGCAGAGCCTTAAAGTTTGAAGTGTTACTATTTCAAACACAAGTTGTTGTTTTATCTTTGGGGATGACATGTCCTGTTACAAGATTATATGAGACGTGTTTATCTTGGCGATAGAATCTAACTCGCATCAACAAAACCTCAATTTTGTTTTATAAAATACCTTTAAATTACAACCGAAATCGAATATTATTTTTGTAAGTTCTAACATTTGGTAGGATTTTTGTAATCTTTTGTGAATAGTCAATTTTTGTCTCATATCTTTTGAATAATACTGCAAGGAGTATTTTTGAATTTGCAGGTCACTTTTTTATGACTTCAACAAATTATGTTAGGTCAACTAACAACCGGTGTACTTAGGGTGTTCATTCGGTTAACCATTAACCGAAATGTTGAAAATCGAATTAACCGAATTTGTTAATTGGCAAAACTATTAACCGAACCGAAATTACATTTATCGAATTAACCGAACCGAATTATATTGCGGTTAATTGGTCGGTTAACCGAATTAACCGAAATTTCTTTAAAATACAAAAATATATGTTGTATATATAATATATGATATAAATAAATATAATTCATAGAAATTTATTTAAAATAAAAAAATATAATTTTTATATATAGTATATGATATAAATAAATAAATAAGATATAATTCTTATATATGGTATATGATATAAATAAATAAAAATTATGCTATATATTATATATAATTATAATTATATATAAAATTATGTTTTACATAATATTTCGGTTAAATCATTAATTCGGTTAATTTTGAATTTTCGAACCGAATTAACCGATAACCGAAATTCTCAAAACCTTTAATCATTCACTAAACCGAAATAATCGGTTATCGATCGAATTAACCGAATTAATTCGGTTAACGGTTAACTTAGAAAAAAATCGGTTAATTGAACACCCTACGTGTCTTGAAAGAAGCATTTCCAAAACTTAATTTATAAACAAAAGCGCAATATAAGCAATACAAGTATTTAAAAAATATATATTTTTTTATGTAGTTTTGTACCTTAATTAGAGTATTGCTTTCTATATTTAAAGTTTCTTTTAATACTCTTAATATAATCAAATAAAATATAAATTTAAATTAATATATTACATGGTTGCGAGAAATCGCTAGACGCTAGTGGGGGAAGCGACCCAACGCCTAAAGACCTAGGGCGCCAGCGACCGCCAGAAACAACACTATTTTTCTATTTTTTTTTTTTTCTTTTTTTTTTTTTTTATTTTTACCGATTTTTAGCCGATTTTTTCCGCCTAAACCACCTAGGCGCCCGCTAGCCCAATTTTTTTGGCCGCTTAGAGAGCGCCTAGCTCAAATTTTAGGCGCCTAGGCCGATTTTCGGCCAAAACGATTTTTTTGATCGATTTGGGCAAAATCGGACCGGCCTAGGGGCGTCTAGCGCCTAGTCCGCGCCTAGGCGACCGCCTAGACCGATTTTTACAACACGGATATATTAACAAAATGGAAAGATAAAACTTGGACGATTTGTGTCGTTTCTTTTCCGTGGCTAATGAGTATAGTTTTATTATATAATATTTGATTAGATAGTAGAGATGCTACTAAAAAGATTGTAGAATTGCAGGGAAAAATTAAGAACGATATAGATTGCTTATGATATACAATTTGACTAGTAGATTTATATAAAATCTAATTGAATAATTATACGCTAATTACATACCAACTAATTCTACTTTTTATGCCTTTATTTATCCAATAAACAAGCATTGAAACATCATATTTTTTTAATTTATAAGATAATTAAAGAAACTAATTATCTCTTATTTTCTAGGCACTTAATTGTCTCTACTATTTCTACGTTGAACGTCATTTTGTATTTTTAAATATCATTATTTATGTACATAATCTTTCAATTTTGGAAACAAAAGTAACCTTACACTTTATATGAATGTCTCTTGTGAGACCATTTCACGGGTCTCAATCCGTGAGACAGGTCGAATCAGATCAAATCACCATGAAATCCGTGGGTCAACAACGAATCCGCGGTCAACAAAATGTCAATAGTCCGCCAAAATTAGCGATAATACTTTTAAGGCACATATACTTTTGATATAAAAAAATGATACAAAATGTTAAATATGGTCTTTAAACCGAGGGCTTTGTACATCTGCGAAAGTAATCATTCAATGGAGGGTAGATCAAAACCCCAATGGGCAAAGTGTGATCGTGAATCGACAAAGAAGTACAAAATCACATTCAATTTGTAGAGAAAAAGCTAATAGCTCACTTAGGCGTGATCTTGAATTAATGAAGATTTTAAGTTTACAATATGAATCTTTTTCCATTCTCTCGGAACTTTGATTTTTCCATGAAATAAAGGTAAAAAAAAGAAATACAAAGAAAGACGAAGGGAAAGACGAACGGAAAAAAAAAGAGGAAAAAGAGGATAAAGAAAAACATCTTTGAAAACCACCATTTGAACAAAATATCCATCATCTTCAAGACCATATCAAAAGTATTATATGTAACTAATTAAAGTATTATTTTTTTATATACTATTTGTCTTAAAAGTATTACTTTTTCTTAAAAAGTATTACCGCACTATTTTTGGCGAACAATTGACTTTTTTGTTGACCGGGTTTTTGTTGATTTGACCAACCCAACCCGTCCTGGTTGTCTCACATATAGAAACCCATGATCTTGTCATATATAAGTCTTTGTCTTTATATATGTGTATGTTATGTGTAGAGGTGTCAAACGGGATGGGTCGGCCCGGCCCATCGTGCCAAAAATAAAAAATCGGTAGCCGGGACGGGCCAAATAGTACTCGTGTCGTATTTTTGGATCCCATCCTGGCCCAATCCACAAAAACACACTGAAAAAATTTGGTTAACAGGGCAGGCAAAAGAAATCCGACTCATTTCGGGCCTCTAAAATTAGAGCACAACTTGGTGTTTTTATCAGACCGGGCTGAAATTGATAGCTCTAGTTATGTAAATCAAATTAGGGGCCCCAAAAATACTTGAATTACTATCGTATTTTTTTTTCAAATTGCCGAGCCACTAAATTGTGTCAAGAATATGCCACGTGGCGTGATCCTACTTAAACAAAGAAACCTCAAATCACTGAAACACATCTTTGTCTTCAGCATGGACAAGGACACATGAATCTCTCATGATCCACGTACGTATTGTAAGTCAACTCTAACTCCTATTCCTACACAAATTCATAATACTCTCTCCCTTCATCAAACCATCTATATATTTCTCCAATCCCAAACATCTCCACAGTACTCCATCCAAATCGACTGCAACTAATTTCACCATGGCCGACAACGTTCTCACCACTCTCTATTCCTCCAAAACCCAATGGTACCACTATTCGGGAATTGAATCAGAGTTGCATGCCACAAGGCTTAGAATTCTCGAGGAAATTGTGAGGAGAAAGTGTGCAGAGGAAACTATTATGGTTATGCGCGGTCAATGGGAGAGGATCTGTAATTTCATGTCTGAGACTGGGCTAACAATTCCTTCACCTCCAGCTGCTAGCGATAACATGCAGATTGAGAACAATTCGATCGACCAGGAAGTTGTCATTGCCAGGTTTGTTGCTGAAGCAATTGAAAGAGGTATAGCGTGTGCTGAAGCTGAAGAAGCTGCTGCCTTAGAAGACCAGGAAATATTGGGACCACGGGATAGACTGCACTATTATGAGATTGTTAATCATGAACTGTCACAGAGGAAGCTTGTGGGTATGTTTTCTTTTCTATATCTCAACTTTTGGAATGGAAGTGCTTAAAAGATCTATTGATAGAAAAAGATACTTCTCTGCCATTTTTATCTTGACCTCAAGTAAGTCTTTGTTGAGAGCATTGATTGAAAGACAATAGTAAATGTGGTTTTTTTCTGAAAATCCACTTGAGGCAAGTAGCCACTATTTAACATTTCACAAGAGCACACTTCAATTAACTACTTCCAATTTGAGTCAATATGCATCCACTATTATTTATGAGTCTTTTTATGTTTTTTGCATTTGTGACATACTAGTACTCATCAAGACATCGATCTGTTCCATCCTCTGTTTGGGTGCAATATTAAACATGTGACAGAGATTTGTATTTGTTCTGTCTAATTTTCTCGATTCAATTAACAATAAAAGAAAATGAGATTTGTATTTGTTCTGTCTAATTTTCATGATTCAATTATTGCAGATCAAGAGATTGCACGTAGACAAAAAAGAAAAGAAAAGGAGTGGACGAAGGTGGATGTGGAGTTTGATGGGATTGTCAATTGCCATAGGAGCTTCAATTGTTGCATACTCTTACATTCCGCATTTGTCTTCACTGAAATCTAGTGATGCTGATTCAATTGATGTGTCTCGTGTCAGTCACTCTAATTCCACTTAGAGATACTAACTAGCAATTTTTAGCTCTACTAATTTTGCGTCTCAGATTAGGTATATACTATTACATCTGATGGCTGTTGGTTTACTTTTTTCTTTTTTGTACATATCCTGAATTGCCGAGAGAAATGGTATAGTAACTTTGGCAAGAATGTTTTACTCAGTTCAGATGATCTTTCTATATATTCGTTTTACACAGTTGTATGTGTTTTGCAGAAAATGGATTAGAAATATGGGTTAATTACTAAAATTGCCCTGAAGTTTAGCTTAATTACATAAAAACATAGTTATCTTTTATAATTGTGAATACCATATAGATATTTGTTTTTAGCTTACAAAATTGCACATTCGAGAAGCGGCTATTTATTAGGTAAATACAAACCTTAATGAGATATTTATAAATTCGAAAGAATATAACTTGAGTTTTTTTGTAATCAAACTAAACATTAGGGGTAGTTTTTGTAATTATCCCTAATAATATAGTTTGATAATTACTCAGTTTACTTGAGATTGGTTTGATAAGTCTAAGCGAACGATTCAAAACCTGGAAGATATGATGCGAGCCTGCACGTTGGATTTCCAAGGAAGTTGGGATTCGCACGTACCATTGGCTGTGTTCGCCTATAATAACAGCTATCAGGCCACAATTGGGATGGCACCATACGAAGCCTTGTATGGGCGAAAATGTAGATCTCCCCTACACTGGGAGATTGATGACCAATGGACTCCAAAAGGAAACGAAAGTCGCCCTCGATTCCAAAGGTCGACTTAGTTCAGAAGGCCATGGAGAAGTTCAAGCTGATTAAGGAACGGATCCACACAGCTCAGAGCCGCCAAAAGAGTTACGCAGACAAGAGGAGAAAGGACTTGGAATTTGAAGCCGGAGATGAAGTATTTCTCAGACTCTCTCCACGGAAAGGATTGATCAATCCGAAGAAAGGAGGCAAGTTGAGCCCGAGATATGTTGGACCTTACAAAATTTTGCAAAGGATCGGGAAGTTAGCCTACCGACTCGAGTTACCAAAGACATTATGTGGGAATGCACGATGTATTTTACGTATCGAGGCTAAAGAAGTATCAACCGGATCGAGCATATCATCACCCAAGATACTCCTCTTCCGATGGAAAATTTATCCTACATCGAAACCAATCCGGATCATTGACCGGTGAGATACATCGATTGCGTAATAGAGATTCCGATGGTTAAATGGTATGGCGAAACCACAACCGAGACGAAGACGCAACGTGGGAGATGGAAGAAGACATGAGGAGTCAATATCCGAGTTGTTCAAGAGAATTTGGGGACCAAATTCTTTTAAGGGAGGGTGAATGTGAGGCCCCAAATTTTAACAACTAGTGATTATTTATTCAAGAATGTATCACAAACTATTATTAATGAAACGCGACTCGACTTTTATTTATTTCTTCCAATGTCAATTATGTCTTTTTCGAGCGTAATGATTTTGTATTCCCCTCTAGTATTAATACTTGGTCGATTAACTACGACTTTATAATTTTTGGACCCTCGATAATTTAGAAGTATATTCCGACCCTTATCCGAATATTTCATCTTATTCTATAATTCATCCCAACCAACTTCCAATTTATTTTTGAAATACACATTTGTTATTTCACATTTTTATTTTAAATTTCTAAATATTTAATTATGGATATCTATACATTTTATTTTTTTCCTCAATTTTATAAAGAAAAGAAACCAAATATTTTTTTTTTTTCCCCTAATTTTCAAATTACTACTTTAAATGGGGAAATTAACTCAATTTTTCTTCTACCACTATATTTATCATTTTGTATCTCCCAACTAGTTAATTATTGGACAAATAAATTGATAAATTCATTTCTATTTTTTTTATATCTTGCAAGCCTACAATTTAAAAGTTTATCTACAAATCCCACTACATCTTGGTCAAACAAAATAAAATGATTCCCCTAAAACCTAGCTTTTGGCCAATTGTCCATAAGAAACGTAACCTAGCTATTAATTTATGTCCTAACTTCCCCAATTATTATCCTAACTCATCATTTAACCAAAACAAAACACAAATCTTCTCTCCAACTTCTCTCCAAAAATCCTCCAACATTTTCTCTAAGCATAAGTTCATCTTCTTCTTCTTCAAACCTTCAAACACTTAACCAAAATTTCAAGAACAACCCTTCTACTTCAACAAAAATTCGAACACCCCTTCAACAAGGTAAGAAATTGTGTTCTAAAAATCATATTGTTATCCTCTAGCTCATCATCTTCACTTCTTAACCTAAGTTTGATTTTTGGTTTGAGGTATACTTAGAAGACTTGGAAGACACTAAGAGACTTACCATCATCTTGAAAAGGACTTCAAGACTTTGAAGATTTTGAAGAGAAATTGACTATAAGGTAAGAAATGGGATTTTTAGACATTTTCTTCTTTCTCTTCTATTTTCCAAAATTTTGATACTACATTTTCATTTTTGGACTTTTAGGGGCTGACCTTAAGAGTTGTTTTAAGAGTGAGCAAGGAGACCCATTTTGAGACCTCTACTAGTCTCATTTCATCTACTACACAAGGTAAGTGTAGTTTTACCAATTTTCTTCACCTTCTTCTTGTTTCCTTAAATTTTTAACCTCATTTCCTAACTCCTACATTTTTTGGTATTCCTTGACCTAGGGGCTGACCTAAGTCACTTCTCCTTCAAGAGTGATTTATTTCATCTTTCACCAACAAGTTTATTTTTAAGGTGGGTGGAAAATTCTTTCCAACTTCTAGGTGTTTTTACTTAAAATGCATGTAGTATTTTGATGTTGAGCACTTGAGATATATATGTTATATATTGCATGTTAATTTCTTGTATCAAGTTGAAAATTTTTCAAGTATGGCTCGAGAAATGCTATTTGTTAAAAAATAGGTGCATACATGTACACTTTATTGTGATATTTGGTGAATGCTTGTGTGAAATGGACTCGTATATGTATGACTCTTGAAATCCATGTTTTGTATGACTTATAACCTGGACAAGTCGGGCATAATTGATTAAATTTCAATTTTTGGACTTAAAATGCAAAAATAGAAAGTTGGTGGACTTAATTGCAAGAAAATACAACTTAAGGGACCCCTCTATAATTTTCGAGTTTTGGGACTGTACTCAGGTTCAAAAATAATGTTTGGACATTTTAATAAAGTTTTAAGAGTTTTTAGATAAATAAAATCAACCTTTAAAAACCTAAGGACTAGATTGAAAAAATTTAGAAGTTTAAGGGCTATATTGCAATTTTGAAACTGTACCAGACCCTATTTTTAAAATTTGAAATTTTAACTCTTAAGGGACTGGAAATAACATATTTTAAGGGTATTCCAAAAATCCAAGTGTTTAGAGTTTGGAAAGTAATTTTATAAAAATTGAGGGACCAAATCATAAAAGATTAAGATTGAGGATCAAAATGAAATTTCCAGGACTTATGCAGTCCATGCACCTGGAAATACTAATTTAACTATAACATACTTATATTTTGGACCCAATGTTCAAATTTCATAACAATTGGACGAAAAAGCCTTAAAGGCAATTATTTCAAAATGGGACAAAAATGAGATTTTCAAACGTTAAGGGACCTATACTTATTTTCTTTTAAAACTGTTTTTGTCCCAATATCCCATTGACCTTAGTGACATTTTACAACTGTAATCACATTAAAAGCCCTTCCGATTTGTGAATTCCAATTATTTTAAACTTAGGGCCCTAAATGACAATTTTAATAAATTTGGGGCCAATATGGAGAATTTTATAAAAACTCGACCTCAAAACTTTAAAAACCTGAATCTCTAAACAATTTAGAGATTATAGGAACTGACCTCATAATTTTTCAAGGTCAGGACATTTACTTATTCAATTTTTAACCCCAAAAGTATTGGTTTTTACAAAACGGGGCTAATTGTAAATTTTCTTTTTACAAGGACCTAACTCAAATTATTTCTCTTTTAAAGAAACAGTCCTGGACCCTCTGACTTTAATAATGAATTAAAAATGTTTTATTTTCTCAAAAATCCCTTGTCTTATCGGATCGTCTTGACCGAATAATACACGATCGCGGGGCGACTTCCTCGTCTTGCGATTTCAAATCTATAACGGGACTTATGATCCACCTAATCTTTCAAGATATCGAAGATTGCTTATCCTCCCGATAATTATCTTCATCCAAATAACTCCACCAACGCCATAATTGCCACTCGCGATTGTTCAAAAACTTTCCTAAAAATACTTCCCTGAATCAATAATACTCGTCTGCCTGGTTGACTACCTGAACGTGTACTTACATTCCTGTCTGAGTCAACTTGGTGTGTAGAGCTCACAGTCGGAATGGATACGTAGGGGATGGGCAAGGCAGACTCGCTATTTCACTCTCTGGCCCCATCGTCCTAATCCAATCGAGGGACGGAGTTTGTCGGGAAGCGGGTCGTAGACTTGAGGTATAATCATGATTATGACGAATCCGAGCCTTGCAAGCTCCAATGTGGATTTTGTCTTTGCTATGGAGCGATAAGGTGATGTGTCTTGACCATCTTGAACGGGGAGTTACAAGGAAGAACGAAGGAATCATTTGTCGATCCACACGATTAGGAGTTAATCGGACCCGATTGGTTTGCGCTACAAACCGCACGCAACCGCTTACTTGTATTGCATTGGTTGGCGCTACAAATCCGCACGCAACCTTTACTCGTTTGCATAGGATTGGTGTTACATTGACGCAATCCTACTGTCTTACGAATTATAGTGCTTGTGTGACCACGAACTATTTCTTAAATCGTATAAGTATATTACTTAATATATATTTATCACGACGCTTGTGGACTATGTGTGAAAACATGCATCATACCTCACGCGTTTTCATACAACCGTTTTCTCGCATTAACTATATACATCGCCACACTCTCATACGATCACCCCATCCATTGAAATTTTTGTCTCATCCCCTCCTATTTTCTAACCTTTAGATGAGGAGACGTTGAAGACGCCGAACCTACCACGGGATTGAATCTCGTGCTCGCTTTGTCGTACTAGTTCCTATAATCATTGATGTCGGCGATATTTTCTTTTGCTTTTGTTATTGTTGAACTCCTTCATTCTTTTTTTAGTTTGGACTATAAGTTTAAATTCGGATACTTTGATGGATTGTATTCGGATATTGTCGGACCTTGAGAAGTAATTCGTACTTGTGTGTATTTTATTCGCCGCATTAGACTCTATTTCACTTGGAGTTTTGTATCATTGGTTTAGACTATTGAATTATTTCTGTTTAAGTGATTGATCGTTGTCGCGTCGCGTTTGGGGTGTGACACCTTGTAGTGGTACTAGGCAATGGCGGAGCCATGACACTTTTAGGGGTGATAAAAATCCAATAAAATATAATACAAATTATAACTATTTTTTTAAATTCTCACTATTTTTTTAAAAAAAAATGGTCGGGCCAGGGCCCAGGTTGGCCCAGCCCTAAATTCGCCATTGCTATGTAGAGCTGTCAATTTTGGCCCGGCCCGGTAAAGTGGTCGGACTAGGCTACACTTTCTTAGGCCCAAAATAAGCTGGGCTTTTTTGCACCGACCAATTAGGCACGAAAAACGGGTCACCGGGAGGCCCGATTTTTCCTTTGTATTTTCGTGGGTTAGGGTTCAAATGACGGCCCGATTATTGTTTGGCCTCGGTCGGCCCAATTTTTTATTTTGTACCGGTGGGCTGACCCGTTTTACACCTCTAGTACTAGGAGTGACAATAGGACGGGTTAAAACTCGCTCCCCCTCCAGTCAAATTCGTCCTATCGGGGCCGGTCTAGACCTGGTTAAATGGATCCCGAAGCGGGTCCTGGGTCCAAAACTTCAAACCCCCCGAGTCCAGAGCTAGTCTTAACCCGCCCCGCCATATTAATTTTTATTATATTTTTGAATATGTATTTAGATATTTTGCATTATTACTTTTAGATTTGAGTGTTGTATTGATATTAATTTACTACTATAATATCTTGTAATATTATACTTTGAATATTAGTTGAGTAATATTGCAAGAACCTTATAGTAGTTTTTTTATAGTAGCTAAATAATTGTAAACATAGTTATAATAAGTTGCATCATTACATTTATTTATTCTTTACCTATTGGAATTAGATTGCTTTTGAAAATTTGGCGCGAGGATGCGAGAAGAAAAAACATTTTTACAATATTATATATGTTGACGAGTCTAACGTGTCTAGATCCGCCCAACGGATTTTGGAGCGGAGCGGGTCTTGAGACCGGCGGGCGGGTCTTGTGTATTAATTTTCCTTGGTGGGGCGAGTCCCAAATTTGGTCAAACTCGCCCTTTGCCATCCCTAAGTGATACAGTATGAATCTGAATACATCACCTAGAGTTGTGATACGGTTAAAATATTTTATATACAAAGATTCACAAACTGAAGAGGACTGTAAGATAGATATATATATGTATAATATGTATAATGTATTTATCAAGTAATTCGAGTACGATGAAAAACTAAAATTAATCTTGAAATCAAAAGAAAATATATAAACTAATTTCTTAGATTCTATTGATTCCCCAGTTCCTACTCTCATTTTTTCAGAGTACTAGCTTAAACAGGAAACCTGAAAATCACTAAAACTCCTTTTTGTCTCCAGGAGAAGGAAAATTTATGATACTGTAACTCTCAAATCCTATTTCTACCCAAACTCAAAAATACTCTCTCCATCTATATATACTTCTCCAATCCCAAACCTTTCGATCCACATTACTCACATCCAAATCATCTCTGCAGCTTATTTCACACCATGGACAATGGTACCACTACAAAGCCGTCATCATCTCCGGCATGGGCTTCTTCACCGACGCCTACGACCTCTTCTGCGTATCCCTCATCACCAAACTCCTCGGCCGCATCTATTACCACGTCCCCGGCTCCTCCAAACCCGGCGTCCTCCCGCCGCACGTCGCCGCCGCCATCAACGGCGTCGCCCTCTGCGGTACCCTCCTCGGACAACTCTTCTTCGGCCTTCTCGGAGACAGATTGGGCCGCAAGAAAGTCTACGGAATCACACTCTTCCTCATGGCTCTCTGTTCCATCGCCTCGGGACTGTCGTTCGGCAGCTCGCCCAAATCCGTTATGACGACGCTCTGTTTTTTCAGGTTTTGGTTAGGATTCGGCATCGGCGGAGATTACCCTCTCTCCGCCACCATCATGGCGGAGTACGCCAATAAGAAAACTCGCGGATCGTTCATCGCCGCCGTTTTCGCAATGCAGGGCTTCGGGATTCTCGGTGGTGGTCTAGTTGGTATGGGGATTTCGGGTCTTTTTCGTGCTCTGTATAATGTCCCGGTTTATTCGGTTGATCCGTGGGGTCCACTCCGCCGGAAGCTGACTATGTGTGGAGGATTATTCTGATGCTCGGTGCTCTTCCGGCGGTGCTGTCGTATTACTGGCGGATGAAGATGCCGGAAACCGCCAGGTACACCGCCTTGGTTGCTAAAAACACCGAACAGGCGCGAAAAGACATGGAGAAAGTACTCAACGTCGAGATTCAAGTAAAAAAAACAGCACAAAACAATCTTGCGCAAAAAAACAAACCTTTCGGGCTATTTTCCAGGGAATTCATTCTTAGACACGGGCTGCATTTGCTGGGAACAGCAAGCGCCTGGTTTTTCGTGGACATAGCTTACTACAGCCAAAACCTCTTCCAAAAAGAAATCTTCAGCGCCGTCGGGTGGCTACCGCCGGCGAAATCCATGAGCGCCTTAGACGAAGTTTTCAAGATCTCTTTCTCCCAATTCCTGATTGCATTTTTCGGCACTGTTCCTGGATATTGGTTCACGGTTCTTCTAATCGACAGAATAGGCCGATTTCTGATCCAAAGCTTGGGCTTTCTCTTCATGACGGTCTTCATGTTCGCCCTGGCAATTCCGTACCAACACTGGCTTTTGAACAAGACGGGCTTTCTGATAATGTATGGGCTCACGTTTTTCTTCGCTAATTTTGGGCCCAATAGCACGACATTTATTGTGCCGGCGGAGATTTTTCCGGCTAGGCTCCGTTCGACCTGCCACGGAATATCAGCGGCGGCGGGAAAGCCGGCGCGATCGTGGGGGCTTTCGGGTTTTTATACGCAGCGCAGAATCAAGACAAGACGAAGACTGATGCAGGGTACCCTGCAGGAATTGGAATAAGGAACTCTCTGTTTATATTGGGAGGGATAAATTTGTTGGGGTTTGCGTGCACGTTCTTGGTGCCGGAGGCCAATGGCAAATCGCTGGAAGAAATGTCAAGGGATAATGAAGATGAAGATCAACAGCCTCGCAATGTGGAAGCTGTCTAGGCTTTATAGCTAGTTTTTTTTTTTTTTTTTTGTTCTATTGGATTTGGATGCAGATTGATAGATTAGCTAATTTTGCTGCTGGTGCTTTTTTTGTTAGGATGTTTTACTTTCCATGTTTTAGACTTGATAGAGTAAGTTTAATACATTATACATCTATACCAGAATTTTTTTAATCTTCTTTTGAATCTAATTGCCAAGGGAGTTAGTTAATACTCATTTACTTATACATTATACTTTTGAATTTAATAAATGATAAGGACAAAAAAAAAAATGGGTTAATAACAAAAAAGCCCGGAGATGTTTAAAATTACAAAAGGCCTCTTTAAAGAGGATAAATGTAATATTTTTATAAATATATTTTGCTTATACAAAGGGGGAAAAGTAAGATGGAATCAAATCCAAAAAAGTTTTTGCATTTTCCAGTTACCAGGTTTTTTTATAATTAGCCAAACTCTGGGGAACTTTTGTAATTGTTCCTTTTAATAAATGGGTAAAGATTTTTGCCAAACCTCCGCCTAGAAAAGGAGGAAATTTTTTTTTTTGAAAACAAAGGAAATAGTTTCAAGTGTTCCCTTATTTATTTCGCTATTTTGCAAACCAAACAATTTTGTAGATGTTTTTCTTTTTTTCTGGTTTGGGGGTGTCAAAAATGAAAATGGATATCCAACAGCTTTGTTGACCTAAATGACTCTTTTTTATGATAAATCTTTTGGAGAAGAAGAAAACGAATGAAAGAGATGGATGAGGTATGGAAAAGGTACGAAAAGCTTTGTTGAGACGAACTCCAACCAACTTCAAATTCACATATCAAAACACCAAATATCTAAAAAATTCCCTCCAACCCAACTCTAAACATTACACCAAATTTGGTGTAATACAAATATTCCCTCTTTGCCCTCCAATTTTTTCTATTTCAAACTTTTAATTCATATTGTATCTTATATTGATATATAATTCATTTGTAACCTGGTTTTAGTTATTTAAATTTTGTATATAGTTATTATTTTAGATGAACAATTATAATAACTAACAATAGTTAATATTTATCAATAAATTATTATAAACTAAACTTAAAATTTTCTATAAGCTACAATAATTAATAAATAAAATTACAATTTAATTAAAAAAGCATCAAAGTCTATCATAAAATATTTATTTTAAATATTTGATTTGTCTATCATAAAATACGTGTGGGATGAATATACTAATTTCGAGAATTAGTAATGTATTAATCTTCTTTTGTCTTTAAATACTTATTTTAGGTTTGTCGTTTTTATTGTCTAGCATGCAATTTAGTATTTTTATTTATTGTGATATTAGTTGTAATATTTATTTTGCAATATAATTAATTAATGTAATATTAGTTAAATATAAGTTTTTATTTAGTTACATTAATAGTTATAAAATATAAGCAAAAGAAATAATTGCATAAACAAATAAATTTGTTATTCCAAAATGAAAAGAAAATATTAAAATACTCATTTGGTGTAAGATTTAGTGTAGTGGATTGGAGATGGTTTTTGAAAAATTACACCAAAACATCAAATTTGGTGTGAAAATCACATCAAATTTTGTGTCATGGGTTGGAGATGCTCTGACTAAAGTTTTTTGATTGATTAGTACTAAGATTAGGTATGGGGGGATAAAACAATTTAATAATGTATTTTTGCAGTTTGTTTTTTCAATTGTAATTTAATAAACTATAATACCGTCCAACATCAAATGAAGAAATATTTCCAGTACACATGACAAGCACAGCAAAATAAATCATGGGGTAAAATACCCCATCCTTGATCGCCATTATATAGATATTTGCAGGAGTCAAAAGAAGCTCTGAGATAACAATATGTAAGCAAATGTAGTTGATACAGATATTTAGTAATTAGTAACTATCTAAATGTCAAAACTCAGCAACAATGATCTACATAATGAAGCCAAGGCCAATCATGTACAGCTGAGTAGATATTTCCCTCCTTATCATTGGTTACCCATTGCAAGATCATGCCAAGTATCAGTTTCAACTTGTTGAGTTTCCTGGTCTAAGAATACAAGCACATTCAAGGCAAGATAGCAAGTTAACTCACTTCCAGAAAATCAAACGCGAATGATGAAAAAATGGCAAGTAGAAAGCTTGAATAATAACATAATTGATAACTATATGCATATGTGTATATATATATAACTATGATATCAAAGGAAGTAATATACTCAAAAAAATTAAGAGAGAATACATTGAGGTTTTACAAAATTCCAATATTAAGAACTTAATCCATGGTCCCACTCTCCCTCTATTGTCATATCAAGACCTATCAAGTGTTTGGGATAGCCAGTCGATGAGGGCTCTGATTGTCTCCATCTAAAAATGACAGAATATTACTGGTGGTGTGGTAAGAAGCATTTACCATGAATATGAATAATGAGCCAAGATTCAGCCTTCTCTTCCATCTCATTCAGATCCCCGAGTTTTACATGAGAAAAGAACTGCAATGTTTGCTTCTCTGATAGTGTTCAAGTTCTTGATTTTGAGATCTGGGTTCCTAAAGTAATTAAATTTCCTAGCTTTTTAGTTGGTTATTCAATTTAGAGTTGAGTTGTTTTCTATCTGCTACTGGGTGAGAATTACCACCATCCTCTTATGGCTCCACGGTTGAAATTCCTTTAACTGGTGGACTACTGGCACAAAAGGAACTCAACTGAGAGATCTCCATTCAGGATATTGATGGCCTGTTGCTGCATTCAAGTCTGTGGAAAAGGGACGGCTCAAGAAACATGGGGATAGCCACCAATGCACCAAGTATTTTCATTAATTTATCAATCGCTATCACAGTAGAAGACCATTTTATCAAGTACAGAAAATTACGTTGTGAATGATTAGTAGTATTAAAAGAATATCCGTAATATTGATTGATCAAAAAGAGGAATCTACTTCAACCGATATGCTCTTGGGCACGGCCATCCTCCGATGATTAACAATTTCCATTTTCGTGTTGCAGCCTGCAATCCAAACTGAGGGCGATATGCTTATTGGACTCTATGTATTAACGGGGAATCGTCAAGGTATTTGTGTAAATAGGTATAATCCATGGAATCGCAGAAAACCTGTTTAATTGAAGGCATGACTATTCAGGAATCAGATTTCGGATCAATCTATATTGATTGTGATAACTATTTAATAACTTAACTCTTGAAATAGCAGAAGCTAATTTGAGAAAAGCTGAAGGAAAGAGAAATAATTGAGGCAAATCTAGCTCTCCGATCGTCACTGCAGTAGAGTTTAACCACCAAGTTCGGGATGGACTGGTGTGGTCCCTACTCTTAACGGTCAAAGTGAGCCCTAAGCCAACATTATAAAGAAAACCAGTCTGCAAGATCTTCACCAAATCAGAAGAACCAATATCAAGCATTAAACTCTTTTGACTCCATATATAGCCGTTCACTATCCTCAAAGGCTAACCAAATATTTTATCAAGAAAAAATGTTACCGTTTAAGTGTGGCTGGATTAGTTTAAAAAAGCCATATGGAACCATCACCATTCTCCAACATGTTTATCATTTTCCCTCCATAATATTATAATTCCAATATCACAATTAAATTATTTTCTTTCAACGAAATATAAGTCTATCTTTTATAACGAATTATAGTTTAAAACTATAAGTCTAATTTCTTCAACGAATCATACTGAATATAGGATCGTAAATCATGAAATGGATACTGCTTCTTCAGACAGTAAATATTTCTTTCAAAGTTTTTACTAACAGTACTTTAAACTATTAAACCAAAATTTTTTGCTTTAAAACAACATAAATGGACACTGTCAAATTGTACTTCCCATAGTTCATTTCAGCATACTATCCTCCCTATACTTAAACGGGAGGCATAAGGTTCAATACTGTAATGCAATTAAGTCATGCAACAGGTAAGATAACTTTCTAGTTTTTCTTCAGATCTAGTGCCAAATCAATACATTAGCATTCCAAACAGAGATGAAGCATAAGAAACTAATTTGTGCTAGAAAGGGAATTTCAAAAATATTACGTAAGGCTTGAAGCTGGAACTTAGCTGCAATTAACGTTTAAATCATTCAAAAACAGTTTGTACGGTTTCATTGATTTTCAAAGACAGACATCCTTTTTCTGTAAGTTCCAGAATTGTTTAATCAAGTCAACTGTAAAACATAATGCCAGAAATTCCGTTTGTTAAATATTATTGCATTCCCGATTGAGAAATCCACATAAAAGGAATGATTATATTAAGCAGGAGAAAACTGAACTTTGATTGATCATAATGGATATGCAGTTATCCCAACCTCTAGGAACTATTTTTCGCAGACTTGTAGCATTTCAAGAATAACCTAATTGGGAGCTACAGATTAGAAATCTAGGATTACAAATCCACTGAGCTCGTTTGGATAATCTTGAGTAATCATTGACTTCAGGAACTCCAAGAGTAACAACTTTGAGTTATTATGCTGACTTAAATTCAAATAATTTTGCAGCACCTTTTCAAAATCTACAGCTCCAAATCCTTTCCTAAAATCCAAATGTAACCTATGTTTTTTCTACAATTCCAAAACTCAAGCTTTGCACAGAAACCTTGATTCAGATAGCACCATTGCAATTAAGCACAAAAAATGATATTAAAAAAAAAAAAACATACTTGAATCTTCAGCATCATCGGTCTTAGAAGCAAGTACAGGAGGCAATGGAAGATCTGAAAAAGCAAATAAAATCAAATAATAGAAAGGATAAAAGAAGCGCCAATATACAAGTCCAAGTAGTTACGGCAATAATCTTACAAAATGAATGGGGAAAATTGCAAAAAATGGGAAGTACCATCATCAGGCAGAGTATCTCTCATCCATTCCTCATCCAAGACATCTATGAGGATCCCCAAACTTAAATCCGCCATTAAAGGTTTCTAACCCTCTCTGCTTTAACAGAAAATTCAGTTTCCTATCAGAAATTCTGAAAATTCGTCACTTTAAAGACCAAAAGGCACAATTTTAAGGTTGTGATTGGTTGCCAGAAAATTTTCAAATTTTCATTTTTGGGAAAAAATTTAGAGAGAGCGCTTGAAAAAGTGATTTTTAAAAAAAAAGATAATTTTTTTTTTAAAAATTAACTCATATTTCTTTTTTATTTTTACACTTCCTAATACCTAACTACTAGTACGCGACCCGTGCGACGCACGGGATGTGACGAAATGTATTGTTGAATGTGAATTATGTGTATATATAAAGATTAAAATAACTAAGAATGTATAATTGAAAGATACAAACTCGAGAAAAATAAATCAAGTTAATAACTACATTGAGTAATTACACATTTTGGAATACTTCCTCAGACACAACATTATTCGTTTGTTTGTTTTTGAATTATCTTCTCCACAAACTAATATTTTATTGCCTTAGGTTTCGTAACTTCGAGAAACAAAGAACGTATAATTGTAGTGATGAAAACGGGATTTTTCGAATACATACCCACATTGGAGAGAGATTGTCCTCGCTCTTGTTGATGGTCATTGCGTCACGAAACAATTAGAGGAAATTGCCTCTCTTTGAAACTTGAATGGTATCCTAGGTCCGAAGGGGGTTAGTGTCATTCGGGGAATCAACACCTTATGACCAAGATTGACACGATTAAGATTTTAGACTCAAGTACATGCTTGCCAAGTCTCGTAATCACTAATCTTGTACCGTTGCACAATCCAATCGAATAGTCGATGTTCTCAATAGCATAACGAAGTCCCAACCTTGGATGCAATTCATGATTCGGAACACCGAGCATTTTATACCGTTTAGGAATTAGGCGTGTGCGGATCATGCAAGAAATCAACATTAGAATCTAACTTATACGTCTTTATCGAACTCAAAACGTCGACCTTCGGAGGAGTTCAAAGACATCATATATTGATTAATTGACTCGACAACATCAAGTGTAGGTGCAAAATAGCTCTTTCCTTCAAATAGGTCGGATCATCAATGGCATCTCTAAACATTGAATATGTATCTTCAACAATAGTTGCAATCGGATCATTAGTTGCCTCGAGCAAAATATCTTGGGAATATCAATAGTGGAGTAACCATCACTTTCTTCTCCGATTGTTCCATCTCCAATGCTTGCTATCCATTCGAGAAAACTTAACCAACTCGAGAATAATCATCGGTTTGGCCAAGACTTTGAAGACGCATATTCTTGGTCGATCGAGGATCGTAATATAATCCCACAAGTAGGGCCAATTTATTGTGGCATTAACAATGTCCTATCGTGTTCCTTGGGTATAACAGGTAAGATTTGTGCAGAAATCCCCACCGAAAAACGAGTTTTACCTCCAAAAGGGATATGGAGATTTTGTGGGTTCTCGAGCCGCATAATATCTCAAATGCATTGGTCCACCGACTCAAAACAAGATACTTATTCATCATTGGTGCTTCGTCCCCAAATTATAAGTTTACAACGAACAATCAATTCGCGGCGGGTTTCCTTGTTTGATATTGCACGTTGATTGTTCATTTGGATTTAACGGAATAACAAATCGAGAATGCGCGGTCCTTCCACGGTAAGAGAAGAGGGGTCTTTATGCCGTTCGATTCCATGTTTAGAACAATTTGCCCTCGAGATCTCAACCTTGAAGATAAAGCCCTCCACAAAAATATTTTTCCAAGACCTCTGTATCCATATACGAAGAACAAACGACCTTCATTGCATTGAACAACACGTATTATTTTGGAATACACTTGATGTTGTTCGTCCGTCATCTTGAAATAAGGCTTTGGTGCTCGCATAAAGCAACAAATTATGATCATACCTTAACTCATCATATATCAATCTGTTTTGATTAATTTCAAAACTATCAAAACTGGGAATGACATTGTATCAAATTCACGTAGCTCCGCCGAGACTTCTCATTAGTTTCTCAATTTTCACCAATGCCATATTATTGATTTCATTCTCACTCAATATCAGCTCTATACATAAGAATAAAATGAAAAAATTTAGTAAAACAAATATGGATCCGGATAAGCGAGTATCTACAAATAGGCATAAATAAAAGTTTAATTAAATATATTGGAAAATCATTGTAATACCTTGATCCGCATAAGAGCACAAGTCGTCGATAAAGAATATCATCCGAAAGATGTTCCCAAAGACATTTATCCCACACCATGTGTGGCATGATCAAAGAATCACCCGACAATAATGAGACAAACATAATCCGTAGAGATTCTCGCAGACGCCCGATGACTCGCTTCAGTGATGCCATCAACGTACTCTCTATCATCTTCTAACAAACCCAGAGCATAGCAAGCGTCATGATATGAAGAGTGTTGAACTCCTTTAACCTTCTTATAATCATCATGACACGTGGCACCACGTACTTATATTGAAGAGACACCTCAAATAAGTACATATCACCAAAGACTGGGAGGCACATAAAATACTCGTCCTATAGATTTCCACCTTTTCTTAGCACCCACTTCCCGATTGATTGGTCATTTGTTTCCATGTAAACTTTGTCGGAGCTTCAAAGATAAGTCAACTCTCTTGCTTTCAGGATATATCTTATGGCTTCCATCCATGCCAAGAACATGCTTTCCTTAACAAAGATCTTATTTAGGACGTCATCTATTCGTTCAGAATCATGAAAAATAATACTCTGCTCATTTTCAAGATGAAAACTAAGGCGTTCAACGGAAGGGTATTTATATTGGAGTTCAAATCCCAACAATCTCCATGCCTCTTTCGCATGACGAAACATATCTGCAATCGTAGTACATGTTGACTTCATCGACGGAGTTTCCCATTCATCATCATTTGTACTACGATAGAATGAAGCGGTCACACGATCGTGCCCCTTATTCACATATTTAAACAAATACTTAATTGATCTTGATTGGTTGTACCACTCCTCATTAATGTGATCACCGTGACTTGAGTAGCAATCGGCGATTATGGGGAACAACATATCTCGTTGTCAAGAGGTACACCATTCTTCTCAACTATTCTCCCATTATCTCGACGCTTATAACGTGGATAACCTTCTTCATCAATAGTAGTAGCATCAACAAATTTTTTCGGAAAATACTTTGTACAACGACCTTCAGACATGCAGGGTGAGTTTTTTCTTACATCACCACATAGACCATGAATCATAAAGTCTCTCACTGCCGCATAATAGCATGGATCAGATGACTCATTTGGTATTTCGACTGATATAATTCTATCTATTTCAGATGCGGTTGGAAACTTGTCTTCCTTAGCCGAGAAATAGTAATATATGAGCATGAGGCAATCCACGTTTCGAAATTCTATCGTGTATACAAGCGCAATGAATAAAATCAGAAATCAAAAAATTATATAATGATTAATAACATTTAAATTCTAATGATCATAATAATAATAATAATATAAAAATAATAACTCATAACCTGCTAGTACTTTCCCAAATATTTCATTTTGCGAAGATCTTTGATTAAAGCATCTAGCTTAACTTTGAAGATTCTACAAACAATATCGGGTCGATCCAAAGGATTGATTCTTATTCTCAAGGAAATGAACAATCTACGGCCATTTTGGGTTGGAAGTAAATGTTATAAATAAATCCAGATATCCACCCAATGACAAATAGCCATTGCATCCCGATAGCTTTGTATCATGAATCGTGCACCGCCTTTGTGAAATTGGAGGGTAATATAATCGTTTTCCTTGAGTCTCGGGATTGATGTCTCCATTCAATACAACATCCGAGCGGGCCTTTATATATATCGCAACGCAACTTTTTTTGATGCAAGCGAATATATTTCAATCGTGATGATTCTACCATTGTATAAGCGTCAACTACAAATTATTGAAACAATCTACGAGATGATAGAATTGTCGAAGATTCTATTAACTGTCGTGTAATCTATATGCAAAGAATTCACGAACGCTTATTGTTTTTCTCCCCCTGGACTTGATTTCTTCAATTCGGAGAACATGATATCTTCTCGAACCCATATTCACCGTAAGGTAATAGCAAAGGATATTGTAAAGCCGGATAAGAGGCATTCAACTCATTTATCCGTTTCGGATATCCCGCTTTCGTTTCAACCACAATATCCCTTTCACCTAGAGCATGATCAAAATCACCAACAATCAAAGCGAGAACTCGAAACTTGAAGGCAAATTGTACCTCCTTGCATCGATATTTCGGGCACCTATTAGATTTAATCAAACATCGAATTTGAAGATTGTTGGATTTTGTCTTTGGCCATTCTAAAAGTCTTCACCAAAACATTATTTTCATCCAAAGATTTTTTTTTAGTTCAAAGAACAATATCTTGATGCAAATTATTAGTTTTGCTTCATTGTCTACAAAACAATATTAAAATATTTGGAGTGAATAGAGTACACAAGAACAAAATATTATCCAAATTAAATTTAAAAATAAATCTTACCTCACACAATTTAGCTTTATTTGAGATTTCATTATCCGTATCATATATGTACATCTCGTGCAAATTTTGGAATGGAACCTTCCGAGGGCAACATACTACCAATAAGATGATAATTTTGTCCATGCAAGCGAAAAATTGGAGTACCTTGACCCTTATTTATATCAAGATCGATTTTGCCTCCCATTGATGTGAAACAAAACATATTATTATATGATCTTATATTTTCTTGGAAATGACTCGCTCTTATCACTAACTCCAAATAATAATCATGAAGCATGAGGAGGTGGTTGTTTGAAATAGAGTAATTCTATCTATTTCGAGATGCGGTTGGAAACTTGTCTTCCTTAGCCGTAAATAGTAATATATGAGCATGAGGCAATCCACGTTTCGAAATTCTATCGTGTATACAACCGCAATGAATAAAATCGAGTGTTAGGAATTTTATTGTTTAGATTTTGATGAATGCCATGTAAAACTTAGAATAGAAAGTTGGCTCCCCAATTCTTGTCAGAAATGTATTGTAACAATTAGAGAGGCCAAGCCGTGAGTTAAGTCGCCTACGCCCAACTTGCAAGAAGACAATGAAGGCTTGAAGGAAAACTCTCGTGAGACAGTTTGAGTACAAAGAAAAAGAGCAGACAGAACTCGATGAAGAAGCGGTGAGATGCGGTGAGTGGAACATCACCAAGTCAACTCAAGAGAAGCAAGTCTCAAGTCAAGTGAGGAAGAGTCATCCAATGATTGGAAGCGACTCTAAGTCACCTGGGGAAAGCAAGGAAATGCGATCAAGTCGAGATAATCGAAAAAAGAACCGTGCACGAGTAAATCAAGAGACTTACTTAAACAAGTAATATCTCCATACCACCTTTCTTGGAGTGCTCGGTCCCGAAGCGTGCAAAAGGAATAAACCAATGGGAAGCACTACACCGTGTCGAACTGCGAAAAGGTGATAAAATAATTCATACGAGGAAATGGCAATTCCAAGAACGCAAGCCAACGATCGCAAAGTGACTTTCAAAAATGAGCTTATCTCTTCAACGGCAAATTTTTGAAAGTTCACTATAAAAGGCTGAGGAATTTGTTTGAGAAAAAGGGATGAATGACACACACGTGAAGATATACAAGCTTATCTAAAATCGAAACATTCTCAATCCTCAAGCCTACACTTCAAGTACATCAATCCAACACTTACCCGTGAAGGAAGAGAACTTCAACTTGATTGAAGAGAAACCTTTAAAAACAAGGGGTCTACATTCCGGAAGGATTGTAGAAAGGTTCAAGGTGAACCAAGTCTTAAGCTCTTGGAGGGCTTCGTGATCAAATCCAAAGTGCTTAAGCAAGTGAGTCAGTAGTAGCAAGGCTGCATTTTGCCTCGTGTGAAGAAGGCGAGTCGCACGAGAAGCGGTGAGTGATCAAGGCGTCTCAGATCGAGTCCCAAAGGATCAAGTCGGTTTGTTGTGATCAAGACTTGTATCCGGACTGTTACCACTTTGTAAACCGATCATTACTTAGTGGATTCCTCCAGGAGTTGGAGAAGAGAGGAGTAGAAGAATTACCCCATCTTCGAACCTCTATAAAACCTATCTTTGTGTCATTTACATTTCAAAGATTTAAATTTCTGCGCTTTTAATTGCTTATATATCATTTGATAAATTTGCTATCCACTTGATAATTTATAAAGTACTAAATCAAGTCAGTAAAAACTTGCTTAATCAAACTTAAGGGTGTTAAGTCTTCCGTTGAAAACAAAACCACAATTGAGTCAATTTATAGCCCAAATTTGAGTTATTCTATTAATTTCAAATTCGGAGTTCTGTTGAGAGATTAACTCTCTTGAGTGACTAATTCGATTGTCCATCAAGGACACAACTGTGTAGAACTCTGTAGATTTAAAAGGCCTAAATCGAAAATTTGGTAAGGTTTATTCAACCCCCCCTTCTAAACCTTACACTTACACCCCTTGGGACCTACAAGTGGTATCGAGCGGTTGGTTCATTGAACCCTCCGCACCGGTTCTTGAACTAGATCTCCAAACTTTTCAAAAGTCTGCTTTAGTACTTAAACTTTCAAAACTCTTTTCTATCATTAAAAGTTATTATCATGGAAGCAAATCTAACACGCATTCCTATGTTCACTATTGAAGAATTTGATGATTGGAAAATTCGTATGCAGCTCATCTATCAAAGATTACATGATGAGATGTGGATAGTGATAGAAGATGGGCCTCCGCAAATATTAAAGGTGAACACGGTATGCGGAGAGTTGCGGTGAAGGGGAAGAAGATGCACGAAGACTGTCATGGTTGAAAAACCAAGAACCGAGTGGACAAATGATGACGAGAAAAAGATACAACCTGGACAATGTAGCCAAGGACATTCTTTACAAAACCTTGGACAAAGCCATGTTCAATAAAGTGAAATCTTGCAAAACGGCTAAGGAAATCAGGACAAACCGACATTGATTTGCGAAGGCTCGGAAGCAAATCAAAGAAAACAAACTATCGGTGGTCGTACAAAAATTTGAGAACTTTAAAATGATCTCAGGAGAAAACCTGGATCAACTGGATGCTCGGTTTACGAAATCACAAATGAGTCGTCTACACTTGGAAAGGAATATACACGAGAAGGAAATGTGTATGAAGATCCTAAAAGTCTTCGGTGAATGGGAAATGAAGGTCATGGCATTGAGACACTCCATGGACCTATCAAAGACATCCAATCATGAGTTATTCTCGGACCTCAAAGCCTACGAGTTTGAAATGAGAAGGAAAGACCGAGGAAGAGACAGTTGTACCCAAAACAAATTGCTCTAATTGTCAAAGATGTAAGGAGAGTCGAGGTCAAAGAGGCAATTGACCCGAAGAAATAGCCACGATGGTTAAAAGATTTAACAAGTTCTTTAACAAGAACTACAAGAGAGGAAATGGTGAATCCTCCGGAAGACACTCGGCTCCTCCAAATCAAGGGATGATAGGCCAACCAAGAGAACGGATCATCAACAAGTTGAGTATCAAAGGGTGACAACTCAAGAATAGAAAGAGTCGATCAAAAGGTGAATACCTATGTTGGAATTGTAGACAACTAGGTCACTATGCCATTGATGCTCATATCCTGTAGTCAACAAGTACGAAACGAAGAAGAAAGAAAGGTCTTGAGAGAAAGAAGACAAGAGAAGAAAAAGGCAATGATGGTCGCAGAGATCACGAGACGGACCAAGTCAAGAGAGACAGTGACTCGAGAGCGATGAAGCCGACTACTCAAGTGACTCACGAAGAAGAAGCCTTGATCCGCTTAATGGCCAAAGAACAAGATCAAGAAGATGAGGTACAATCTAACTCAACAAGCTCGTACACTAGTGATAGTGATCGTGACACACACACTTCATCACCCACTCGATCTTTATGATTCATTAGGCAAAATGATGAAAGATTTTGAGCACATTAAAACCTCACACACACTATTGAATGAGGAAAATAGCCTACTCAAAAGTCAAAACTCAAAGTGACTAAGGAGAGCCGAGTACTCTAAGTCAAATAGCCGATGAGAATAAAAGTTTAAATTTGAAAATGCTAAATTAATAGCAGAAATTGCTGCTATAGAAAAGAGGGAGAATGACCTCAAAAATGTTATTGCCTCATTCACTAAGGCATCTAAATCATTGGATGATCTTATTATGAGTCAAAGAGAATGTGGAGACAAAAACAGCTTAGGATTTAATTCCTTTGTGCCATGTCAAACCTCAAAAGTAATTTTGGAAAAAGGATCTTCAAGTCATGAAGAGTCCGAAAAATCCAAAACTCTAAATATTGCACACACTTTCAATCCAAAGCACAATACTAAGCAAAGCGGCCTTGGTTACAAAGGAAAAGGAAAACAACTTGATTGAGAGTCTTTGAAAGGAGTGAGAAGAGATTCACGAGTCCTCGGCGAGACTCCAAACAGAAAATACAGAAAAAGAAGAAGCGAGCTACCAAAAATCCTTAAAACTCATAAAAGAAATACATATGATGGGAATGGTAGAAAATATCCAAGCCAAGCCGATGGAATAATGTGAACTATCGGCTAGACTTATGGAATACAAGCCCAAATGGCAAAGGCCAGAACTCAACAAAGGCCATTCCAAAAGCATAAGAGCTTTCATCAAAGACACATATGCACCTAGGCACTACACTCAAAGACACCACAATTACCCAAGAAAGGCAATTGCTAAAACACATATGCGCAGCATACGGACAAAAGAGATAAATGTATGAACTGGACTCCCAAGCAATTTGCCAGGATTAATTATGATTATGGCGATCGATAGATGGCAACCTCTTAGAGTCAAATCATTTGGCTATAGGTTGGTTGGATCATCTTATAATTCTAACCCCTCGGGACCTGGACAAGAATGGGTACCTAAAACTTAATTTCCTTGATTGCGGGTTCAAGGAGCAGTGAAAGTGCCAAGGAACCTGGTACATGGATAGTGGTCGCATTCCGGACATATGACAGAAATAAGAGAAATCTGTCAAAATTCAAGGAAGTCAAAGGAGCAAAAGTCATATTTGGAGGAAATGAAGCTCCTGGTGAAATAAGAGGCATTGGATCCATCAAAAGGAATGGTTTAGAAATCACAGATGTTGCATATGTTGAAGGACTAAACTTCAATTTACTAAGCATCAGTCAACTCTGTGACAAGGGCTACAATGTTGGATTCAACATGGGAATATGCCAAATCAAAAATATTGAATCAAATGAAGTTGTGTTGCAAGGATGTAGACAGAAAAATATGTATGTAGTAGATTGGTCAACGCAACACCCAAAGACTGTCTCTACTAGCAAAAGAGCACAAATTTGAATCAAGTTGTCGTGGCACAAAAAGTGAGTCACCCGAATTTCAAAACAATTAATAAGCTAGCAAGAAGTCATCTTGTAGAAGGACTTCCAGGACTCGAGATACAAGAAGGAGAGTATATGTGATGCATGTCGAAGGGAAAACAAATCAAGTCGTCGTTCAAAGAAAAGACATGCCCATCCTCAACAAGAATATTGCATCCGCCATATGGATCTATTTGGCCCAGTGGAACCAGCAAGCATAAGTGGAAAGAAATACACCTTGGTGGTAGTAGATGACTACTCAAGATATACATGGACAATATTCATGTGCGAGAAGAAAGAAACTCTACAAAAGCTACCACGGTGATGAAGAAGGATACAAAATGAGAAGAGTCAAACCATTATCAAAATAAGATCGGATAGAGGAACCGAGTTTGTCAATGGAATAATAACTCAAGATCTTGTATTGAGAATGGTATTGGTCATGAACTATCACCGCAAAAAGGACTCCACAAAGAGAATGGAGTTGCGAAAGAAGGAACAGAACCCTCAAAGAAGCGGCAAGGACCATGTTAGTCAAGCGGGGTTACCAAAAGATTTTGGCTGAAGCAATCAACACGACTTGCTACACCCAAAAAAGCGGATGTATGATAAATAGGCGGTGACAAAGACTCCCTATGAGATCCTGGATGGAAGAAAACCAAATGTTGCATATTTCAGGATATTTGGATGTAAATGCTTCATCCACAACAATGGCAAAGACAACCCAAAGGCTTTTGATGCTAAACACGATGAGGTATCTTTCAGGATACTCGGTGAAAGCAAAGCCTAGAATACTCAACAAAAGAACTATGGTTACTGAAGAATCCATTCATGTAGTATTCGATGAGCCAAATGTAAATGGGGAAGACATTGAAGAGTCGGTGATAGCTGAATCATCCAACCTACGAGAAGAGTCCTATCTTTGAAGGTAAGCCAAGCGGGATTATCAATTGAGAAGAAGATGAGATAGTGAATCTCAAAAGGTGGAAAATCTGCGGTGAGTGATCACGAGAGAGCGATCACAAAGACACGTACCGCAAGTCAATCAATCCGGCTAACTTACTTCAACCTCGACGTAAGATGGTGAGAGACCATCCACGAGAACTTGTCATTGGAGATATAAGAGAAGGTGTCAAGACAAGATCCGAACCCAACAAGAAGCAATGTTCACATGTTTCATCTCGCAGATAGAGCCCAAAGATGTGTCACAAGCATTGGACGACACACATTGGATTCAAGCTATGCAAGAAGAGTCAATCAGTTTGAGAGAAATAAAGTATGGGAATTAGTACAAAGACCCATACATCAAAATGTTATTGGAACCAAATGGGTATTCGAAATAAGATGAACGAGGAAGGTTACGTGGTAAGAAACAAAGCAAGGTTGGTAGCCAAAGGATATTGCCAAGAAGAAGGGATAGATTTTGATGAAACATTTGCCCCTCGTAGCAAGATTGGAAGCTATAAGGATGTTTCTTGCCTATCTTTTGCTCACAAGAATTTCACTTTGTATATCAAATGGATGTAAAAAGTGCATTCTGAATGGTTTATTGGAAGAAGAAGTGTATGTTGAACAACCTCCAGGATTTGAGCGAGGAAGACTCATGGAGACAAGGTATACAAACTCAAGAAAGCCTGTATGGATTGAAACAGGCCCGCAGGAGCATGGTATGATACCTGTCACAATTCCCGATGAAAATGGATTCACAAAAGGAAAAGTAGATAGAACACTTTTTTAATTCAAGACAAGAAGAGTATCTTTGCTTGTTCAAATATATGTGGATGACATCATTTTTGGATCCACTAACAAAGAGTTTGTGTGAAAAATTCTCAAACCTCATGCAAAGTAAATTTGAAATGAGCATGATGGGGAGAGCCGACATTCTTCCTTGGACTTCAAGTGAAACAGTGAAGGATGGAACCTTCATAAGTCAAACAAAATACACGGAGATTTAATGAAGAAATTTGGTATGGAGGAGAAGTCTTTCGTAAAAATACCAATGAACACATCATCAAAATGGACATGGATGCGGATGGCAAGCATGTAGATCAAACAAGATACTGAGCACTTATTGGATCATTGCTCTATCTCACTAGCGAGCCGGACATCACTTTTGTTTGTAGGTGTATGTGCAAGATTTCAATCGCTCCAAAAGAGAGCCATATGATCGGCTAAGCTAAGAGAATATTAAGATACTTAAAAGGAAGCAAGAAGTAGGCCTATGGTATCCAAAGGAAGGTGGATTTAAGCTAATTGGCTATTCGGACTCGACTATCTTTGGATGCAGAGTGGACGAGGAAAATACTTGAGCACATGTCAAATGCTAGGAACAGACTAATTTCCTGGTTTAGCAAGAAGCAAAACTCAATAGCCACCTCACAAATGGTGAGCAGAATACATAGCTGCAGGCAAATTTGTTGTGCCCAAGTCCTATGGATGAGACAAAGAAATTGAGAGATTATGAAGTTGAAGAAAAAGAAATTCCAATCATGTGTGATAACACAAGTGCCATTGCAATCACTCAAAATCTCTGTGTTGCACTCAAGAACAAAACATATTGATGTCGATATCATTTCATAAGAGATCATGTTGAAAAGAAGGACATTATCTTGGAATATATCTCAACCGACAAACAACTAGCCGACATCTTCACAAAACCATTATGTGAGTCAAGATTTGAAGAACTCAAACATGAGTTGGGGCTAATTGAGCTAAGTGAGACACGAGAAGAATCAAAGAAAAGAAATGGAATAGGAAAGAAGATGAAAAAGAGTGAAAACAAAAATTAGCTCAAGAAATCGGTTGTATCGGAAAGTCGGCTATACCAAGTCGGTGATAAATGAGTCACTAAGAGAAATGTGAGAAAGTGAATCAATTCAGCTAAGAGACAAGTCTGAATAACTTATGAGCAAAGCGACAAAAACGCAATCGTTTTGACTTAAGCGGGAATGTTTTAAGAGACACGTCAAAGATAATGATGATGTGTACGGACATAAAGCCGCACACCAAGCCTATGATTGGATATAAATGTTGCCGCATTAAATACGAGACATGAATCGCTCAATATGCGTGCGAAATCCAAGCCGTTGATTTCGATCACAATTCAAAAACCGCCTCCGCACGTCCTTTCATAAACCATATTTAAACCATTTTCGTCCGTTTCTCTCTCACACTTCTAAAAACTGTTCAATCTCTTTCTCTCAAAAGGCAAAGGCAAATACTCTCAAACCCTATCAACCTTCAAATCAAATTTACGAACTTTTCCTTGAAATTATTCTCGAGAAATGGCACCAACGTATGACTTTACCAAGTTGGGAAAACAAATCCACACCGGTTCGACCGTGGATTTCGATTTTAACGGAATGGTGAAGCAGGGTCCGACGACACCCTGGTGAAGAAAATCGCGGAGAAGTTAGAAACGCCAGGATGAAACCGTTTCTAACGCTGGAATATCCTATGACCTATGTGGAGGAGGTCGCACAATTCTACGTGAATGCTTTGAGATTCACGACGAAGGAATCAAGTCATCTGTTCACGGAAGCGGTGACTATCACCGCCAAGGATTTGGTGAATATTGCTCACTACCGCCAGGAAGGAGCAATCGAGATTAAGGAAAGCGATGTAAACTTGGTGATGCATGGAAAGAAATAGCCAAGTCCGACCTTTGCCGATAAAATTATATACACAAACAAAACAAAAGATCACTGAAGGAGGATTATCACAAATTGTTGGACATAGTTGCCAAATGTATCGACATCAAATTTGGCGGCTTTGACCAACTATCAAAGGCAAAGCCGATTGTGATGGCTGCAATCATCGAGGAAAAGAAGATAAAGCGGGGTGAGTTTATCTCAAAGCAGACTCTGCCCTTAACGTGGGGAACAAGTCCTTCAAAGAAGATGGGTCATTTGGAGGATCTCGGGATATGGCCTAGTGATTGGCCGACTATTGGAGGTGAAAGGAGTCCCTCTCGGACATGGGAAAGCATTCCATGTTAACAAGAGGATGTTGAGCTAACCTCTCCGGTGCTCGAAGCGAGCTTACGCCAAGAGAGCGACACACCGGTGAGGGGAATCAGTGACCCGAAGACACAAAGTGCCTCCTCTCCAACCAAGAAGAAAGCGCCCCTGCGGTGCCAAAAGTCTCTTTGCCCCGCAAGAAAGAAAACCAAACATGCTCCTGCCCCCACTGCAGAGTCACCGCCCAAAGAAGACCATGTCACTCCGCTCGCCTGCCGATCGAGAAGGACTCCCAAATACCTTCTCCGATCGTCAAAAGGAGGAGAATCGACAAGCCAGACGGCCGGCTCCTCGAGAAACAAACACAAGCACGGCCCTGCGCCCAAGACGAGAGGACACCGCCCGAACGAGAAATTCCCTGGTACAAACCAGAGACGAAGAAGACTCGTCAGCGGTCCGAACAGGAAACCGGTGAGTCGGCTACTCGGCTAGCACAAATACCGGAGACTATCGGGAGAAGTAGAGTCTCGGATGTAGTTGATAAAAAACCAAGTCTCTTTGAAGGTGATCGCAGAGGCAACTCAAGACACATTTGTAGCTCACACAACAAACTCAAAAGAACCGGCCCAGATAGTGATGTAATGATCCTATCTCCACCTTACCCAGACATCCAAAATCGTCTGCGTGAGTGGAGAAAATGGAAGTTGAGCAAGTCAAGGAACAGTTCCAACGGCCTGAATTCATAGAAGAAGAAGAGGAAGCTGCTAAATTTCCTCGATCGACATCGTGTGCTCAAAGACTTGATGAGGACAAGCGCTTAGACATCCCGCAAATCTACAAGGACGGGGAGAGAGCAAAGCAAGTGAAGAAGCCGAAGCACGTGAGAAGGCAAGTATCCGCCTATCTCGGCACACCACGTAACACTTCCATCCTCTCCTTGATGTCTTCTCCGAAAGTGACGAGGAACGGAGAATGTCGCCGCCCGTAAGAGTTGCAAATGCAGCAAGCATTGCACGAATCAAGAATCCTTCACGAGCAAAGATTAATGGAGGGACCAGGAGAGTCCTCCAAAACACACTGAAATCGATCCAATGGGAGTGGTTGAAGCAAATAGCCAGTGATGTTCTTTGCTACCACTTCCCCTCACTCACTCGGAAGAAGGCAATGAGGAATTGGCGATGGCGGGACAATGGGGACCCCGGTCGAGCTAACCCCTATTGAAGGTGTGCTACCACCGCCCCAACGGCTAAACCATCAATTGAAACAGCCGGGAGTTTGGAGACGAGTGACCCCACTCCAAGTCACTCGGTGGTGCGCCACCGAGGGGAAACTCCTCCACATTTGCAGGCAAAGGTCGGAGGATCTTTGCAGATGACTCGACAAAGAAGCAAGGAGGCGAAGAAGAGAAATTACAATCACTAGAAAAAAAGAAGATGCCATCAACGAAGCTCAGACGATTGAGACTCGTCTCACGGTGAGGTGCCAACCGCTCTACGAAGGCTAATGACGGCTTCCGATGCGATGCGAGGCACGAGGAAGGAAACGGCCGCGGGAGTTAACACTGGCGATGAAAGTGCAATCCATGGGGTTGAGACTCCAATGGATGCCATCGTAGAATACCCTAAGACAGTGACACATCGAAAGGGAGGACAAGGCCTCGCGGCGCAAAGAGAGACCGCCGGAGGAAATGAAGGCGCCCACGGGAGGTTGAGACTTCCGGGGTAAAGAGGCAAGTAGAGAACATCCCTCCCGCAATCATTGACCCATCCGAGAAGGAGATCAGCGCACTTCATGATTCCCAGGACAACCCCGATGTCACTTTTCTCGGGATCGGAAGGCGAAGAAAGAAGCCGAGTCAACCCCATGACAAATCCAAAAGACTCACGGTGCGGATGTTCCGGCACGAGCAAGTCGATCCCAAGACTACTTGTCAAACGTTTAACTTTGATGATGAGCCACCACTAGAAATCTCATCATCGTCCGATGACGCCGATAAGGCCGAGGACAAGTCTCATCGATATGGAAAAATCATTTGAGACCAACGGCCGTTAAGACGATTGAGGCTCGACAAAGCGGATCTACTTCACAACCAAACCAAGTGAACCAGAGACCACCGCTCGGCTCCTCCAGATACAACTGGATCGATTCCCAAAAGAACTTCACGCCCACCGCTTATCATCGAACAAATCCCGGTTGGCGGTGATGAATCCTTTGTGGAATCTTTCCCTTTCTCACCGGAGATACGAGAACTCCACGAAGAGTCGAGAAAATGAGCAAGCACGCTATCACGACCACCTCCTTTTTCACTCAGGCACCATTGTTCCAGTAGCCGATTTTGATTTCGACACAGTATGGCCATCACCGCAATGAAGAATCGGTGAAGTTCGAGAAGTGTTCAAGGCACTCTTTCTTTGAAGTTGAACGAATGGAAAGGCATCAGTGCCTCTTTGGACATGCGCTGGACAACAGAGATGCCAACCTACAGTGACTTGAGAGGCATCACGGTCGGGGTAAGGGAATGGTGGCAACAAGAAGAATCAATGCGTGTGGAGCGGTGAGATACTTTAACCTTATTCAACAAGCTGCTTTGGTGTGGAGAGTCGAAAATGTTGATGCGAAAAACGGTGGGAACACATTGAACATATGCACGAAGCTCACTTGCCGAGATCAAGTGGCTGCGTGGAGCGTAATGCAAATGATATACAGCGTTTGGAAGAACACATGACAAGAAAATTCAGCCTTCTCATGGCTGAGATGAAGCCGATTTTGCAGAATCCAACGCTACTCGATGCTCAATTCCGCAAAGATACAACGCAGCACTTGAAGCGAGAATTCAACCATCGAGAAGACTCGACTTCATGCTTGCCAAAGCATGTTCCCTGGGGTTCCTCTATCCTTTGATGATGCCAAAAAGGGGAAGAGGAATACTTAAAAAGAAAATCAAGTTTGAAAAGAAAGGAGCGGTGACAAGGAACAATTGAGAAGGAAAATCGGTGAGGAAATTTTGAAATCAAGAAAGGAAAATCATTGAGGGGAAGGATCAAAAGATATGACCTTGATGATTGCACAAACCCCCAACGGGGTCCTGTCACGGTGACATTATAAGCAAGAACTCCTCGTGACTCTACCACTCCAACACTGTATCTATGGCCGAGAAGAGAAAAGCAATTGAAGCGAGGGATGAAGGAGGTGGAAGGAATAATGGATGCAGGGTGATGAACATCTTGAAAGAACACGGAGGCATTCCAGTTGTGCAGAGACACGTATGCCATTTGAGATGTCGGGACAGAGCAAGATCGTTGACGAATTCAAAACGCTCGAATCAAGGATATTTTGCAAATATGTCCATGGCTCAAGCTTGGGACTGTCTTGGGAAAAGGGTCTCACATTATGTGAAGAAGGCTGACAAATGACAACCGGCAATCACTCTGCTGGTCACTCCGCCGGGCACTCATTTGGAAAGAATGCCCAAAGACAAGATACGCCCGAGGTAGAGGAAGAAGCGGTGGTGGAGGAAGAAGCTTCGGACCCAGGCCTCCGCCCAAGAATATTGAATACGTAGATCCGGGGAAAGAAAGGAGGGATCTCTTCGGGGTGGGCTTGACCATGTGGCGAACTTGCAAGTGGCTAAAACCAACGCCGAGTATGCAAAAAGGATAGAAGAAGAAAACAAGAGACAAACTCGGCTATGGCGGAGAGACAGGGGAAAGAATAAGGAAAGATGAAGCCGCCGAGGAAGGCATATGAGAAGAAAAAGAAAATTGGTGACGAGAAGAGAAGAAGAGAAGAAGATGCCGATCAAGATGAAAAAGAAGGAGACGGCGAAGGAGATGAAGTGTTCTTCATCCCAACCCTTCGTGTATTTTATATGTAAATACATACAATGTAAGTCTTTACGTAATATAGCTATAAATTTTCTATTTTTGTGAAGACAATTACATACTCGATACACCTTGTAAACAATTGTGTTAAGTACAAGAATGATATGATCAATAAAAAGATTGATTATGCGCATACATTCTATGTCAATACACTATCTCAGTATGTATCTTTGTTATTTGCATCTTTGTATGATTTAAGTTTTGGCATCATCAAAAAGGGGGAAATTGTTAGGAATTTTATTGTTTAGATTTTGATGAATGCCATGTAAAACTTAGAATAGAAAGTTGGCTCCCAATTCTTGTCAGTAAAATGTATTGTAACAATTAGAGCCGCAAGCCGAGTTAAGTCGCCCCACGCCCCAACTTGCAAGAAGACAATCAAGGCTTGAAGGAAAATCTGGCGTGAGACAGTGAGTCACAAAGAAAGAAGAAGGCAGAACTCGATCAAGAAGCGGTGAGATGCGGTGAGTGGAACATCATCAAGTCAACTCAAGAGAAGCAAGTCTCAAGTCAAGTGACGGAAGAGTCATCCAATGATTGGAAGTCGACTCTAAGTCACCTGGGAAAGCAAGGAAATGCAATCAAGTCGAGATAATCGTAAAAAGAACCGTTGCACGTAAATCAAGAGACTTACTTAAACAAGTAATATCTCCATACCACCTTTCTTGGAGTGCTCGGTCCCGAAGCGTGCAAAAGGAATAAACCAATGGGAAGCACTACACCGTGTCGAACTACGAAAAAGGTGATAAAATAATTCATACAAGGAAATGGCAATTCCAAGAAGCGCAAGCCAACGATCGCAAAGTGACTTTCAAAAATGAGCCTATCTCTTCAACGGGCAAATTTTTGAAAGTTCACTATAAAAGGCCGAGGAATTTGTTTGAGAAAAAGGGATGAATGACACACACGTGAAGATATACAAGCTTATCTAAAATCGAAACATTCTCAATCCTCAAGCCTACACTTCAAGTACATCAATCCAACACTTACCTCGTGAAGGAAAGAGAACTTCAACTTGATTGAAGAGGAAACCTTTAAAAACAAGGGGTCTACATTCCGGGAAGGATTGTAGAAAGGTTCAAGGTGAACCAAGTCTTAAGCTCTTGGAGGGCTTCGTGATCAAATCCAAAGTGCTTAAGCAAGTGAGTCAGTAGTAGCAAGGCAAACGCCTGTGAAGAAGGCGAGTCCGCACGAGAAGCCAGGTGAGTGATCAAGCGTCTCAGATCGAGTCCCAAAGGATCAAGTCGGTTGTTGTGATCAAGACTTGTATCCGGACTGCTACCACTTTGTAAACTCGATCATTACTTAGTGGATTCCTCCAGGAGTTGGAGAAGAGAGGAGTAGAAGAATTACCCCATCTTCGAACCTCTATAAAAACCTTATTGTGTCATTTACATTTCAAAGCATTTAAATTTCGCACTTTTAATTGCTTATATCTCACGATAAATTTGCTATCCACTTGATAATTTATAAAGTACTAAATCAAGTTGTAAAAACTTGCTTAATCAAACTTAAGGGTGTTAAGTCTTCCATTTGAAAACAAAACCACGGTTGAGTCAATTTATAGCCAACAATTTGAGTTATTCTATTAATGTACTCAATTTGAAGTCATTGAGAGATTAACTCTCTTGAGTGACTAATTCGATTGTCCATCAAGGACACACTATGTAGAACTCTGTAGATTTAAAAGGCCTAAATCGAAAATTTGGTAAGGTTTATTCAACCCCCTTCTAAACCTTACACTTACACCCTTGGGACCTACAATCAGAAATCAAAAAATTATATAATGATTAATAACATTTAAATTCTAATGATCATAACAATAATAATAATAATAATAATAATATAAAAATAATAACTCATAACCTCGCTAGTACTTTCCCAAATATTTCATTTTTCGAAGATCTTTGATTAAAGCATCTAGCTTAACTTTGAAGATTCTACAAACAATATCGGGTCGATCCTGGATTGATTCTTATTCTCAAGGAAATGAACAATCTCTGTCCATTTTGGGTTGGAAGTAAATGTTATAAATAAATCCGGATATCGACCCAATGACAAATAGCCATTGCATCCTCGATAGCTTTGTATCTTGAATCGTGCACCGCCTTTGTGAAATTGGAGGGTAATATAATACGTTTTCCTTGAGTCATCGGGATTGATGTCTCCATTCAACACAAAGATCCGACGAGCCTTTATATATATCGCAACGCAACTTTTTTGATGCAAGCGAATATATTTCAATCGTGATGATTCTACCATTGTATAAGCGTCAACTACAAATTATTGAAACAATCTACGAGATGATAGAATTGTCGAAGATTCTATTAACTGCCGTGTAATCTATATGCAAAGAATTCACGAACGCTTATTGTTTTTCTCCCCCTGGACTTGATTTCTTCAATTTGGAGAACGGGATATCTTCTCTGAACCCATATTCACCGTAAGGTAATAGCAAAGGATATTGTAAAGCCGGATAAGAGGCATTCAACTCATTTATCCGTTTCGGATATCCCGCTTTCGTTTCAACCACAATATCCCTTTCACCAGAGCATGATCAAAATCACCAACAATCAAAGCAGCAACTTCGAAACTTGAAGGCAAATTGTACCTCCTTGCATCAGTATTTCGGGCACCTATTAGACGCAATCGAACATCAGAATTTGAAGATTGTTGGATTTTGTCTTTGGCCATTCTAAAAGTCTTCACCAAAACATTATTTTCATCCAAGATTTTTTTTTTTTTTTAGTTCAAAGAACAATATCTTGATGCAAATTATTAGTTTTGCTTCCTTGTCTACAAAACAATATTAAAATATTTGGAGTGAATAGAGTACAAAGTAACAAAATATTATCCAAATTAAATTTAAAAATAAATCTTACCTCACACAATTTAGCCTATTTGAGATTTCATTATCCGTATCATATATGTACATCTGTGCAAATTTTCGAATGGAACCTTCCGAGGGCAGCATACTACCAATAAGATGATAATTTTGTCCATGCAAGCGAAAAATTGGAGGACCTTGACCCTTATTTATATCGATCGATTTTGCCTCCCATTGATGTGAAACAAAACATATTATTATATGATCTTATATTTTCTTGGAAATGACTGCTCTTATCACTAACTCCAAATAATAATCATGAAGCACAGGAGGTGGTTGTTTGATAGAAGGAAGTTGAATAACTCCATAAACACGACACATGGAATATTGAGGATTTTTGGATTTTACGTGGGATCGTAGCCTTTCTTCGTACCAAAATAACGCACCACAAAATTGGCAAGTGTATGTTGCATCACCGACATCCCAGTAATCTGTAAATTAACTAATGATTTATTAATTATCTTGATAATATTTAAATTAATTAATTACATTAAAAAATGTAAAATAGTTATAACTACCAATTGTAGTCAAGGACACATGCTCAAACAAATTTGTTTGATTTACATCAGTCGTTACATTTTCAGTGATTAGAGTATTTGCATTAATGGTATCAGTTTGAATATTATCATCGAGCGTAAGATCGATGACCACTGATGTATTGTAGGTGCTCTTGATAGATGATACAACTCTATCACCAAATGAATTGCCAACATTCTTGAGATTTTTTTTTCAAATTTGAGTTTTAAGCCGGGAACAACGATCGCAACAAATTCAATTAAACGTATTAAAAAATGAATAAATAATATGAACTATTTATTATTTTAAAGACTGAATGAATAAATAAAATATTGAATATACCATTTGTGATGTCACTAAGCGGTGAACCCGACAATTGATAAATAGTCTTTTGCTTGACGGCTCGAAATTCAATTCCATTTGCGATTAGAAGGGGTGCTGCTTAAACTGTACAATTTTCTAAAGAAAAACAATAAATGAGCTTATCAAAAAATATTGAATTTGTAAAAATATTTAAAAATATAATACAAAACATTAAGAAGAAACCATTACTCATAAACCATTAGTTTAATTTATATAATTATTAAATTTTCGAAATAAAAAAATATAAAAATGCATAATATATAAATAATGAATTTCATTTAATATTTGATTTGTTTAATAATTTAGGAAATTACCGAATTTAATTAAAATTACCGATTTTAATTATGATAAAAATAATATATTAAATATAAAAAAGCATTAAATGAAATTAAATACAATTTTTGTAAAATTAAAAAAATATACATCATATAGTAGTCTAAATATACATTAAAATTGATTAATATTATCAGCCCAAGAACACTAAAACATGGGTTAAAAAAATAGCCTGACCCATATAATATATATCACATGTCTTATGGAGCCAGATTGGTATGGGCTTCACACCCTTTTCTTACTTAATAAATTTATATAACATATAAAATGTTAATATATCAAAGCCCATATGTAATAAGCCCACAATTCCTCACATCCTATTCGACACCTAATCCAGAAGATGAAAGGTTAATTGCATCTGAATCCTACACGTGTCCACTATTATTGTTCCGAACTTCAAAATGCAAGTCTACTCGGCTCTAGGGTTTTCTCTCTCGAATGCGCCGCTCATCCCCACCAATTTCTTCCATTTTTCTCTTTTTCTCCCTAACACAAAAATCGCCTCTAATCGTCTCCATTTCTTCCATTTTTTAATCGAAAAAATGATTCACTTCTACCGATTCATATTTTTGGTGTCGAAATCATAGTGTTCAAATCCTATTTTAAAAGTAAAGTTTCTTTGTAATTTTTTTTTCTATAATCTTTATATACTTTTCGTCATTTTTCTATATAAAGCTCAATTAAAAGTTAAAATTTCTAAGATTCGAAAAGATTTGTAGAAATTTTGAAGAAACAACCCTAGATCTAAACAAAATAGAGCTACGGTTCAAAAATATTTCGAATGAATTTTTGGTGATGTTTGCCTTTTTTTAACCGATAACATCTCGAAAAACCTAGTTTTTTATGTTCAATGTTCTTATATTTATTCGAGTATATGTTTTTTTGCCATTTTTACATTTTTAGCATGTACATGTTTGTTCTTATATTTATTCGAGTATATGATTTTTTTATTTTTGCCATTTTTACATTTTTAGCATGTAAAGTTTAAAACTATATGATTCGAAAAGATATCCTTATAAATCTTGGAAAAAAACCTAGATCTAGAAAAAAATAAAATAGATCTACGGTTAGAAATGATTTTTGTTGAATTTTCGATGATGTTTTACTTTTTTAACCGATAACATATTTTTTATGACTTTTTGCTTTAGTAGTGCATGTCTTTGTTAAAATAGCTATTATTCGGAAAAAAAAATATAGTTTACTTCGATGATGTTTGCCTATAGCAAAATCTATTCTTACAAATGCGGACAACCAAAAGGTAAGATCTATAAATTTTTTGAATATTATTTGTAATATTATAATATTTTTCTAACGAATTTTTTCATGATTTTTTGCAAATGTATAAAACATTTACTAATATAATTAGAACAATACAATTCAGGTAAAATTCTCATGCATTTTTATACTACAAGTATATAGTAAAAACATATTTAAATTTATATATAATTTACGTATTTTTGCGTGATTCATTTTTCTCATTCATTATTATTATTTTATAAAAAATGTTGTAATATTCATTTAAATGTGTTGTTGTGTATGTACGTAAATTAAAAATTAGATTTTTAAAAATTTATTTATTTTTATTATTATTAATAAATTATCATTGTTAATAAAAAATATCCAATGATTTCATGTTTGAAGTTATAGTGCTAAATTTAACAATAAAATTGTAAAATGTTGTTGTTGGGTGAGAATTATATATATCGGTTTTAATACTAAATTTCTAATAAATTGTAGCCTAATCAAGATCTAAACTGGTGTTGTAACAAAAAACAAACATATTTCTTGTATTTCTAATATTGTTTTTATTATGTGACAGTTACTAATATAAAAACATATTGGTTCAAAACGGAAAAAAGAAAGATAAGTTTCAAAACCATTCTTCTAGTGTTTCATTGTAAAAAGTTTATAATCTATACATGTATATATGTTTTGTTTACATTGTGTTAACATACTAATACAAGTCTTTTTATTTTATTGCGGGGGTTATTCAAAAGGGTATTGCGGGCAATTTAAAAACAGATAATCAATAGCACTCAACAGAGATAAGTATATGTTGGGAAATTATTTTGTAGATTTTGATGAATGCCATGTAAAACTTAGAATAGGAAGTTGGCACCCCATTTTTGTTATAAAGCGCATTGTAATAGATAGAAATTTGGTCAAGTGAGTTAAGTCGCCTATGCCTAAAACATGCAAGAAGACAACCGGAGACTAGAAGGAAGACTCGCAAGGCAACCGAGTATGGAAAAGAAGAGAAGACGGGAACTCGATGAAGGTGCGGTGAGATGCGGTGAGTGAAGTATCGATCAGTCAACTCAAGACAATGACCAAGTCTCGAGTTGAAGTGATGAAGAGTCATCAAATGATTGAAGGTCGACTCGAAGTCACCTGGGGGATGTTAAGAAAATGCGATCAAGTCAAGACAATCTGAAAAGAGATCCGTTGCAGACGAAATCAAGAGAATTACTTAAACAAGTAATACCTCCATCTTTGCCTTTCTTGAAGTGCTCGGTTCGAGAAGCGTGCAAAAGGAATAAACCAATAGGAAGCACTACACCATGTCGAACTACGAAAAAGTGAAAAATCATTCATACGAGGAAATGGAAATTCCAAGGATCGCAACAAGACAAGCCAACGACCACAAGTGACTTTCAAAAATAAGTCTATCTCTTCAACGGGTGATTTTTGAAAGATCACTATAAAAGGCCGAGGAATTCATTTGAGAACGGGTTACCTTGGTGACCTTGATTACTCGAACCACGAATATTCAAGCAAACATTTGAACTATAACCTAAAATATTCTCAAGTCATTCAAGATTAATCCTCAAGCCTACATTACGAAGGAAATCAATCCAACACTCACCTGTGAAGGAAAGATAACTTCAATCCAGTTGAAGAGGAAGTTTTTGAAGAATCAAGGGGTCTACATTCCACGAGGGATTGTAGAAAGGTTCAAGGTCGAACCAAGCTTAAGCTAGTTGGAGGGCTTCGTGATCAAATCCAAGGAACTTAAGCAAGTGGGCTGTAGTAGCAAGCAATTTTGCCTGTGAAGAAGTTCGAGTCGTATGAGAAGCCGAGTGTGTGACCAAGGCATCTCCAGATCGAGTCCTAAAAGATCAAGTCACATTTGTGTGATCAAGACTTGTATCGGGATCGTTAACCACTCGTATATTGATCAATACTTAGTGGATTTCTCCAGGAGTTGGAGAAGAGAGGAGTAGAAGAATTACCTCATCTTGAACCTCTATAAAAACTTATTGTGTCATTTACATTTCAACTCCTTAATTTCTCGCATCTTATTTTTATATCTCTTTGATAAACTTGCTATCCAATTGATAATCAACGAGTGCTAAAACCGAGTATTAAAATAAACTTAACCAAATTCAAGGGTGTTAAGTCTTCCAATAAAAACAAATCACGGTCGAGTTAAGTCTTTAGTCAAAGCAGTGAGTTACTCTATCAACAACTCGATCGAGAGTCCTGCATTTGAGTGACTAACTCTTTGATTAACTAACTTAGTCTGTCCATCAAGGATACATCTCGTGAAGTATTAACTCGAATATTTAAAAGGACTAAATCGAAAAGTTGGTAAGATTTATTCAACCCCTTCTAAACCTTACACTCACACCCCTTGGGACTACAAAGTATATCAAAGTTTGTTCATTTAATTTATAATAAAAATACATGAAGTGTGATTTGTTTGAAATATAAAACTAATCAATATATTTATTGTGTTTCAGGATGCACAGAACAATCCGTATAACAAAACAAACAACAAAAGAAAAATTATGCACAGATAAGTCAAATACTAAACTACTTTTGTGCATATTTAATCGTTCATGATTAACTATAAAAATTCAGAATACAATATAATAAAAATCAATATAAATATAATCCAAATGTTAAACGAAAATACCGTCGTGATTGATGATATTTCTCTTGCGTTTGTTGCCCAAAACTACAGAACTTGTTAGCTTTCTCATGGTTCTTGATAAATTGTACACACTTATTCTGCCTCTTCTTAACCTTCCGTGTTTTGCGGCCATTTGTTTCTGTCAAAATTCTTAAGAAGGGATTGATATAAATATTCGGATCTTTGCTTTCGACCGTGTGTGTTTTTCTTTGTTGTTTTGTCAATCGCCTAAGAAGAGCTTGATATAAATATTCGATTCTCGCTTGACCTTGTGTGTTTTGCGGTTGTTTATCAATTGCTTGTTGTGTCACCTACTATGTGTATTGTGAAATCAGTATTGATCGATGAGAGATGTGTTAAATATTTATACTGAAAAAAGGGATGATTTTTAAAAGGAAATATTTATAAAAGTGAATAAATTAGCTTGAGATTTCTATTCCTTCGTATCTATATATAAACACGGTACACATTATTAGTTAAGCATATTTTGGGCAAAAATTTGTCAAACCATTATTTTTGGTGTATATGAGGTAACTCATATGATTTTGTGTATCATATATGCATTCTTTTGTTTGATGAGATAAAAATGGTATAGATATTGATATCACAGGTCAATTTATAAAATACAAATAGATACTTATCAGGAAATATATCCCTGTCGATTTGATTGCAGTTTTCGAAAGATATATATAGAAGTGAATAAATATAATTTTGATAAGAACACTAACTAATAAATATTTTAGAATAGATCTATACCCTGTAAAAAAAAATTTATACACTTAACTAATAATTTACCAGTATATAAACATCTAGTTTAAATTTTAAATCAAACATTAGAGATAGAACCATAATTGGTATAATTTTTGATTGTTAGCCCAAAATAGTATGTTTTTCAGACCCTTCAGTATACTTAATACATATATGTAATATATATTAAAAAAATCTGTTACTTTATAACTACACTAAATGAAAGTGTGGAAAAACCAATTCGAATAATAAGGTTAATGTGTATTTTACTTAAATTTTGTTTTTGCTAATGATTGTTATGTGGTCCGAATCGATAGGTACTTGTTCTTGATTATATGCAATTTTAGTAGTAATGATATTGATAAGTACTTATGCCGATTAACATATTGTATTGTGTATTTATTTCTTTGCTAATGATTGTAATGTGGTGCGAATTGATATTGTTGGCGGTAATGTTGTGATTACGTTTTTATATTGTGACTCATTCTATTGATTTTTATTGTACTATCTCTTATGTAGATTTGATTTTTTTATAAGTTACCCCAAAGAGATCCTAAGCAAAAAACCACTTGACCCTATACCTTGAGTGTAGTGAAATCTCGTTGGTTCTTAGGTTCTTTCATGTTTTTAAATTGTCACTCTAATATTTATTCTAGAGTTATTTAGTTATATGTTGTAGTATAGTTTTTTAGAATGTAAGAGATCTATCGACCACAAATATCGATAATCTGAAAAATAATACAAAAATGCAATCACAAAGTTGTTTAATAATATTTAATTATCCAATTAATATTAATTTATTTCAAAACAATATAATAAAAACAAAATTTAAATTATAACATAAATAACCTTCACAATAATATAAGTTTTTGATAAAATCAAAAACTTTGAATTAGCTTTGTTAGCAAGCTAAAAAAACTAAAATTTTATAATGAAGCCCACTATATTAATCAAATCAAATCTATATTAAAAAGTAAGGTTTAGATCTATTAATTATTAATAAAAAAATTAGCCCCGAATATCAAAAAAGCAATAAAAAATTGAGCATGTGTTAAGATTATTCAACACATTCTGAGAATAATTTTATAATTCTTTGATTTATTAATTATTAATATAAAATTAGCCCCTTATATCAAAAAAATAAATAAATAAAACATTTGATAAGATTATTCAACACACTACAAAAAAATACGAGAAAATCAAAATCCAACAATAAATAAAAGTAATATTTTATATAAAATCATAATGCCCATAAAGCTTGGGCTAAAAATCCATAAAGATCCTCTAAAACACAGAGGATTAAAACCGTTATTCAAAGCAAAACTAAAATATCCATAATGATTAACGAAAACTAAAAAAATATTAAAATAAAAATATTATTCAAAGTAGCATATTGAAATGATATTAAAGTGCAAAATATCATATTTAATGATACTATTCAAAAAACATAATTTTAAAATAATATCAAAGTGCTACAAATCATTAATAACATTATTACAACAAAATTTTTAAATGATATCAAATTGCAAAAAAACTTATTTGATGAAATTATTTTAAAAGTCATATTTTGTATTATTTTTGAAAACAGATTTTTTAAATTATATCAAATGCAAGACATAATATTTAAGAAAATTATTACAAAAACAAAATTTTTAAAAGATATCAAACTGCAAAAAATCATATTTAATAAGATTATTCGAAAAAAGCATATTTAAATGATTCTAAAATCAGAATAATGTTATTAATACCTGACTTTCTATAGCAAAGTAGAATATTGCTTGAGCAATTCAGGATCTGCCGTCGGGTCTCATCATCGAGAATGCCCAGGTAAAATGCGACATGATCGACCTTGACTTGAACCTTAAAAAGAACCTTTTTGTCGACCAAAGCTGCTAACTCATATGGAATATCTTGCAAATCATCTCTCTGATTTTGATTCAAAAGAACAAATCAATTAATTAATTTTATTATTAATATTATCAAAATCAAAATTTAAATATAACTCACTAAAAAATAAAAATAAAAAACAAACCTCAGCCAACTCGTTTTTTAAAGTAGCACATGATTTTCCAATCAAAGTTTCGCACTCCCTATCCCAAACCAACAGAGGTGTGTTCGCACTATCATCCCCAACTTCAAGTTGAATCCGATACCTTGAAGATTTTTAAATATAGAGAAATATTAGCAATTATTTCGATACAAAGAAATAAAATATTTAATTTTATTACCTAAAATTTCAAAATGCGAGAATTTGTCGCATCGCTCACAATAGAACTTGTCTCCAAATTGCGTAAGTTTTTTAGGACATTTTTGCACGATAGATACCACCAATCTCCAATAAAAGAAAAGATGGTGGCACTAATCCAAAACTCCCAACCTATTTTGAAAAATAATAAAATTAATAACCAAATGAAATGTATCTTTGAAAATTTAAAGAAAATATGATATTTTAAACATTTAAATAATTACCTCTTCATTAGCATAAAGTTGATCAATCAACCGAAACGGTGATTCGCCTGAAGCTAAATCCTCCGGAATAGACCTTGCAACCGGATAAGATACATAGCTGATGGAGCGAGTCGGGTTGTTGCTCCTCGTATCTCTGATTAATTTAAAACATACTTTAGTAAATTATTTCGTAATATTTTAAATAATTCGGAATACTATATTGTTATCTAACCTATTTTTAAAATCAGGAATCTCCTCAATATCATCACTCATAATCATTTGAGTGACATGATACGTGTTTGAAACTTTAACTTCCTCTCAAATAAAAGCACATAAAAAATTTAAAAATTCGTCAATAATTTCAAAAAAATGAAGAACAAAATTTATCTTTTTTCTTAATTATATATTATATCTCACCTCGGTATACCTTCGCCCGACACATTTGAAGAATTATAACCAATGGCTCCAAACTATCTTTGGTCAAGATATGGTAGAATACCATCAACATACTCCTCCCATAAGGTGCAACTTATCCTATTATTCCTATATATTAAAACAAATAATAATATATTAAAAACTGAATTTGTAAACTAATTATAATAGACTATTTCATATGCAATTCAAGTTGAATGCATTAAACAATCTAAATATTAAATAATGTATTGTCAAATAAAACAAAATTCATAAATAAGTTACGTAAAATTGTTAATAATCAAACGATATGTTAAAATGAAAAATCCGAGATTGTTAAATTATAAAATTTAATAAATTATGACAATAATTATACACACAGATTAAAATTATGAATTAAAACAGTTAAATACCATATAATTTTAAAAATTAAATATTAAAGAGTTCTTACTCCAAGTCTTCAATAATAATATCAATGAAACGTGCGAGTTTGCCACCAAATTCCTTTGTTTGAAGCTGATCGCATCGCGATAACTTTTCCTATTACATCCGTGTAAACATAAACCAAACAATAAGCTCAAATAGTATATTAAGTCCGAATTAAAATTTTGAGTACAAATCTACAAAAGATACCAAAAGCATGGTCTCATCCACTCCATTAGCAATCGACAATTCTCGATGCTTTTGAAATTGTACATAAACCTAGGAAGTGAGTTATCATCAAGTTGATAAATATAAGTCTTGTCATGAAACATAATCTTATATTTCATGGATGTTGTTTTGTATTTATCCGTATAGTGAGTAACACCAAAGTCTTTTAGGACATAAACATGCCCTTCATTCAAACATTTATTTCAAACCGTGTCAAATGCATCTTCCTAATTGTGCCATGCATCCTATCGCCTGCGAAAAAAAAATTAGCATAAGTTTTACAAATCAAATTATGTCACTTTGAAAAAAAAAAAATCATTAAAGCTTTATTACTTCGTCATGGAACACACATTCCAAGCTTTGAACTTGGTTCTTGTCGTTATACATCGGCTTCTCATAAAGGCGGACCACCTCGATTTCATAGCCCATTGGCTTTTGGTCATGTTGATATCCTTAATCAAAGAGAATAGTGGTGCCACCTTTTGATGTTGTTTTGGGACTTTTCAAAAAATTTCACAGTGAGAGAATTTTTTATGCTCGAGTATGAAAGAATGCGGTGAAAAAATATCGTGAAGCCCCGATTTTTCCGAGCTATTAATTAATCCTTATTGTCGTTTATACATTTGATCGACTATTTTACGCGTCATTTTGACGGGTAATTATTAATAATATATACATTTTGTATTTTATTTTATTTTACTTAATTACTTGTGATCATGATCATCATTAATTCTATTTTGCATTTATGATCACTTGGTTGATCATTATTACTATTTTTGTATTTATTAGTCACCTTAGAATTTTAAGAGACTATTTATTTGAGACTTTTACCTTATAGAATTAAGAATTTGATTTAGATTAAGTGATCATGAGACTTACAAGTGATCAAGGAAATCACTAATTAATTTAGAGATTGATATATTTCATCTATTATCATCAAATTTTGGACAAAAAAATATGGAATTACCAAATTGCCCTTAGTATGGATGGCCAACATGAATATTTTTGGAGTAAAAATATCATCCAACTCTTGTACACCTACACCTTATATTAGTCATCTTGTGTATAATTATACCATTAATTCAAACATTATACACATCATCTCTTATATTACTTCTTTAATATTATTTTTGCCAACATGTTGGAAGTCTTCCAACATTCCATTCAAACCAAGTCTTGCCCATACCTTTGACCTTCAAATTGTCTCCCATGCATGAGGCAAAATGCAAGACACAAAATTGAACAAAAATTCCTTTTCTCCTCTCACTTGGACGGCCATATGGCCAATTTTGTGCCAAATTCATCTCATTTTTCATCTAACACATTTATTCTCTAGCAAAATCCTCATCCTCCTCTCTAAAACCTCCCAACTTCTCTCTACTCTTCTTCTTACTTTCTTCTTCTATACTTAGAAAAAATTTCAAGATTTTCCCCTATTTCTTCAAAAAAAATTCCAACCAAACTATACTACAAGGTAAGAAATTTTATCTTCAATCCATTTTTGATATCACATGGTTCATCTCTTCCACCTTCTTAACTTAAGTTTGAATTTGGTTTGGAGGTACATTAGAAGACTTTGAAGATTAGAGCTTGACAACATTTTTGAAGAAAGACTTCAAACTTGAAGAAGAACTAGTAGAGGAATTTGGACTACAAGGTAAGAATTGAGTACTAGACCACTTCTTTCCTATTCTTTCTATTTTTTTCAAATTTTAACACCCCTTTTTCATTTTTGAGAAATAGGGGCTGACCTTAGGTGATTTTGGAGTTGAGCCAAAATTTCCAATTCTTAAGCTTCAACTAGTCTCCAAACACCTACTACACAAGGTAAAGTGTAGTCCTTCTCATTTCCTTATTTCCTTCTTTTTCTCCTTAATTTTTCTCTCATTTTTCTAACTTCAAATTTTTGATATTTTTTTGAATTAGGGGCTGACCTAAGAAGCCTCATCCAAAAATTGTGAAATTATCCTGTTATTTCACAATTTCCAATTTTAAGGTGGGTGGAAAAATATTTTCCAACTATTAGGTGTTTTATTAAAATGCATGTAGAAAATTTGATCATGAGCCTTGAGATATATATAATCTATGTATTGCATGTCAATTTTATGTATCAAGTCATGAAAATTCTCAAGAGTTGCTCAAATTTGCTATTTATTGAATTTTAGGTGCATGGATGTGCAATTTAATGTTTTGAGATAGTTACATTTAACCACCCCAACTTTATCCCTTTTTATACTTCACCCCCTAAACTTTCATTCGCGACACTTTGCACCCTGAACTATGAAAATTACTACACTTCGCCCCTTATGGACAATTTTGCCCCTAGGTTTTATCCTTTTAAAACAATAGTTCAAGTTATCCCCTCAAACTCTAATTTGTGACAATCTACTACATAATAATAAATTTATTGCATTAATCATTAAACATGAAAATTTTACTCCACAATCAATTTTGTTTTTCGGATTTTTCGAGAAACGAGAATTATTATTTTCTGTCACTTGTTTTGTTCGTGGCATTGTTACACCTACTTAGATCCAGTCTCTATTCAGAGGTTTTAAATGGATCATGTCAGGTTTCCAGCCTATAAACTCAACAGGACATAATTTAATCAAAATTCTCATTTCAAGTATAAATCCGTATAAAAATTAGGTCTATAGACTGAAAATGAACATAGTCCATTACGACCATATCAGGCCCAACATGCTTCCGTAAAATTAATAAATCCCTTAAAATTCATACCTTCTTTGACCAAACAAAGACACCAGGTTAAATGGTTCGCAACACCACCGATCGGAAAAATTCGCCCCGGATCGTTTGACAAAAGCGGACTCCTCACCTGTTTAACCTCACCCTCGGGGAAGATGATCTCGCAGTTATCCGACTCCTTAAATGTTCACATCATGGAGCTCGGGACGAAAGGATGCCACATCTTTGTTTGTCAATAGTTCTCCCAAAATCAATACGTTTTCTTCCTCCGGATGAACTTGGCACATCCTCCAAGTTCTTGACTCGTCTCGAATATCATGAAGGAGTTCAAGAGTTTCCTTCGATATTTTACCATCGTTTCCATCAGTTCGATCGATGAACTTCACATCGGGTAGATGAATATGGCGGTTGCCATAAGTCGCTTGCCGTCTTACTCGATTTCTCTAAGATCTTCGGAGATCTTAGATTTGTCCGGGAAGTATCTCGTTCCACTCAGGTACTCCATCGGGAATCATTGTTCGATGGAATTCTCATGAACCGTTTCTTGAAGGTTCATCAAGTGAATATATAAGTGCAGTTAAGCATCCAGAATCGCGCTATAATATTCTCGCTTTCGCATTTTGCATTGCCTTAAGGTTTCCCGTCGGCTCCGCCGTTCCTTTTCTTCATGTTGGTATTCCCAATATGAAACCTGGTCAAGGTGTTCTTGTGCATACATCGTCAATATTTGACGATATGTCTGTAAAGGGTACATCTCGGACATCGGTCCAGGATCCATAATCTCGAGTAATTTCTCCTCACCAATTGTTAATTACATAAACATAATAAATTTAACTAAAAGTTCTTAATAAACCTAGGCTCGATACCATTTTCACGGATCGCAAGACCATGAGGAGTAGAATTGAAAATTGCAATGAAATTTATACTAGGTGGTAAAGTGCAACAACTTCAAAGTTTAGGGGGTAAAGCGAAAACCAACTTTAATGAAACTAGGGGTAAATCTGGAAATTTAGGCAAAGTGCAAAATTTCGTAAAGTTGAGGGGGCAAAGTATATCGTTTCAAAGTTTTGGTGGTAAAGTGTAAAAACTCGAATAGTTTGGGGGTTAAGCGTAATTATCTCTAATGTTTTAATTGATGAATTCTTGTATGTATTGGACATGCATGTGCATGATCTTTAAAATCTATGTTTTGGATGCCTTATAACCTGGAAAAGTCGAGCATAATTGATTAAATTTCAATTTTGGACTTAAAAATGTAAAAATGGAAAGTTGGTGGACTAAATTGCAAGAAAATGAAAGTTAAAGGACCCCTCTGCAAATTTCGAAATTTGGGACTGTACTCAGGTTCAAAAATAACTTTTGGACATTTTAATAAAGTTTTAAGAGTTTTAAGATAAATAAAATCAACCTTTAAAAGCCCAAGGACTAGATTGTAAAATTTTGAAAGTTTAAGGGCTACTTTGCAATTTTTAAAACTGCACCAGACCTAAACTTTAAAATTTGAAATTTTTACTCTTAAGGTACTGGGAATTACATATTTTAAAATTATTCCAAAAATCCAAGTGTTTAGGGCTTGGAAAGTAATTTTATAAAAATTGAGGGACTAATGTGTAAAATACTAAACTTGAGGACCCAAATGAAATTTCCAGGACTTATGCAGTCCATGCACCTGGAAATACTAACTTAACTATAACTTAATTATATTTTGGACCCAAGGTTCAAATTTCATAACAATTGGACCCCTAAAAGCCTTAAAGGCAATTATTTCAAAATGGGACAAAAATGATATTTTCAAAAGTTAAAGAACCTACACATATTTCTTTTAAAAACTGCTTTTGTCCCAATATCCTACTAACCTTAGTGACATTTTCCAACTGGAATCACATTAAAAGCCCTTCCGGTTTGTGAGTTCCGATTATTTTAAACTTAAGGTCCGAATTGGCAATTTTTACAAATTTGGGGACAATGTGAGAATTTTACAAAAGTTCGACCTCAAAACTTTAAAAACCTGAATATCTGGACAATTTGGAGAATTTAGGAACTGACCTCATAATTTTTCAAGGTCGGGATATTTATTTATTCAATTTTTAACCCCAAAAGTATTGTTTTTTACAAACGGGGCTAAATTGCAATTCTTCTTTTATAAAGGACCTAACTCAAATTATTTTCTCTTTTACTAAAATAGCCCTGGACCCTCTGACTTGGAGATTCAATTAAAGTATTTTACTTTCCCAAAAATCCTTGACTTATCGGATCAATTTGCCCGATTAATACCCGATCGCATGAGCGACTTCCCTCACCTTGCGATTTTGAATCTATAACGGACTTATGTTCCACCTAATCTTTCAAGATATCGAAGGTTGCTTGTCCTTCGATAACCATCTTCATCCAAAAACTCCACCAACGCCAAAATTGCTACTCGCGAATTTTCAAAAATTTTCCTAAATCGCTTCCCTGAATCAATAATACTCATTTGCCTGGTTGATTTGCATTTTTGTATTTATTTACTTTCGCTCGAGTCAACTTGGTGTGTCGAGCTCCAATCGAAATGGATACGTCGGGGGATGGAACAAGGCAGCTTGGCTGCTATTCCACTCTTCCGACCCCATCGCCCTAATCCCGGCGAGGGACGGAGTTTGTCGAGGGAAGCGGGTCGTAGTACTTGAGGTATAATCATGATTATGACGGATCCGAGCCTTGCAAGCTCCATTGTGGATTTTGTCTTTGCCTATGGAGCGATAAGGTGCCGGTCTTGGACCATCCTGCCTAGGGAGTTACAAGGAAGAACGAAGGAAATGTATCGATCCACACGATCCGGAGTTATCGGACCCGTTTGGTTGGCGCTACAAACCCGCACGCAATGAGCCTACTTGTTTTGCATTGGTTGACGCTACAAATCCGTGACGCAACCATTATTTGCCTTTCATGGGATTGGCGTTACATTTCCGCACGCAATCCTACTGTCTTGATCGAATCACATAATTGTGTGACCATGAACATTTTCTTGAATCGTATAAGTATATTACTTAAATATATTTTATCACGACGCTTGTGGAATGTGTGTGAATTCATGCATCATACTCACGTGTTTTCATATAATCTTGTTTTCTCACATTAACTATATTGCGCCACACTTGCACACGATCACCCCATCCATCGAGATTTTGTCTCATCCCCACATATTTTCTAACCTTAGATGAGGATTTCGTTGAAGATCTTGAACCGCCCTGGATTGAGACCTTGTGCTCCGCTTGTTGGATTTACTACTTCTTCTTGTTGTTGATTGGACTCTTTTCTTATGTTGTTGTCGAACTCTTGTATTTCTCTCCATTCCGTTTTAATCGAAGGGCGTAGGACCCTTTGACTTTAAGTTGCTATATTTTGTTGATTTTCGGGATGTAATTTGGATGATGGATTGTGGACCGTAAGTTGTATTCGTACTTGTTATTTATTTCATTGCTATTTAGACTCTGTTACATTGGGTTCTCGTTGATATTTATCTGGATTGTTTGGTTATTGTATTTAAGTTGTGGATCGTTCGTCGCGTCCGTTGGGGCGTGACAATATCAACCAAGATATCATATTTATAAGAGGTTGTGCATCTTTGTAATTATAGTAATAAGAGATAATTACATTTAACCACCCCAACTTTATCCCTTTTTATACTTCACCCCTAAACTTTCATTCGCGACACTTTGCACCTGAACTATGAAAATTACTACACTTCGCCCCTTATGGACAATTTTGCCCCTCGGTATTATCCTTTTAAAACAATAGTTCAAGTTATCCCCTCAAACTCTAATTTGTGACAATCTACTACATAATAATAAATTTATTGCATTAATCATTAAACATGAAAATTTTACTCCACAATCAATTTTGTTTTTGGATTTTTCGAGAAACGAGAATTATTATTTTCTCATCACTTGTTTTGTTCGTGGCATTGTTACACCTACTTAGATCCGTCTCTCTATTCGAGAGGTTTTAAATGGATCATGTCGGGTTTCCGACCTATAAACTCAACAGGACATAATTTAATCAAAATTCTCATTTCAAGTATAAATCGTATAAAAATTAGGTCTATAGATCGAAAATGAACATAGTCCATTACGACCATATCGGCCCAACATGCTTCCGTAAAATTAATAAATCCCTTAAAATTCATACCTTCTTTGACCGAAAACGACACCAGGTTAAATGGTTCGCAACACCACGAGTCGGAAAATTCGCCCCGGATCGTTTGACAAAAATTGACTCCTCACTTTTTAACCTCACCCTCGGGAAGATGATCGCAAGTTATCCGACTCCTTCAAAATTCAAAGCACAACCTTGGTTCATTTCCTACTCCAGGCGTATAAGTAATTCTTAAACGGGATGAATTAATAGTACATTATGAACACATGTTGAAGCGTAAAGCCTCTTTTTATTAAGAACTTATAGAAATATTTATTACATTAGTAATCTCCTTTTGGGAGGAGAATCTTTGGTTTAGCCTCTCATAGATGAGGCTTTCACTCGAAAATACATAAAACTTAAAACTAAAACACTCAAAATATTACAAATTTTTCACTCAGATTTTATTGTAAGAAAACTAAGGAAATGTTCGATGCCCTCGCCTTCCTTCAAATCCTCGCATTTTATAGAGGTAAGTCCAGGACTTCAAAGGCGGACTTCAAATCTTGTCGATATATATGGCGTCACCGCCACGTCATATCCCACATTATTGCCTCGCCACGGTGGTTTTCTTTTTCTCCGCGTGACTCGGCCCATATGATGTTTGTCGGGGAATCTTTTAAAAATTTGGTTTACGTGGTCCCCGAGGATAACACGTCTTGTGAGTGGGCCCTTATCTTTTCAGTTGTATGATCTTGTCGGTCGGGTTTGGGTCGGAATCCTTTCCCAAACTCGGGTTCCTTCTGTTCGGGGCATGCTTGTGAGATCCGGTCGATCCAACGGCCAACATGCGCCATGTTACAAAATTTCCGGTAGGTTTTTTTTGCTTGCTAGGAATCTTGTTTTCCCAGAGAATTCTTCTTTTGGTCTCGAAGAGTTCTTACGCAAACCCCGTGGTTGATCCGTCATCGAATTCAAAAGGAAAGATCCATTTGCCGACGGAAGAACTTGAATGGATATTTGACTTTGTCCATTTGATTAGACAAACCCAAAAGACCCCATGCTAAATGCAGTAGAAGCTTCGTCTTGAGAAAATGCTCCTACTAACACATGGTCCTTCTTCCTAGGTGAAGCCGCCTTAATGTATTTTAAAGCATTTCCATCCGGTCTTCTTAGCTTGATGAAATGAAAAGCTTCATTAAAGCCTTTCTTATTTGGTTCGGGAGAGCCGCACTAATAAAATACGGTTCAAAATATCGCCTACGGCCAAGTGTGGATTATTGGCCCAGGTCTCGTAAAATGCTTCCCAATCCATTTCGGTAATTTTGAAATTTCGGGAATCCTGGTGACACGGTATAGATCGAAGCTAAAGCTCCAAAAGTATACCATTCTGTACTTCATTTGGATGATTCCTGGTTTCATCCAAACGGATACTTGCCCGAGATATCAACCATTGTCTTTTCCGGTTAATACCTTGTCTTGTAACTAGTTTCTCCCATTGCCGTTGATATACCCGCATAGGAGAAATCTTATTTTCGTCGATTTGAACCTTAGATTTGCACTGTCGTGGCCTAAGATTCAACTCTCCCTCTTTTACCCCGCAGAGGTCTTTGGGTTGACTTGAAGACTCGGGTTGTGACAGGAGTTTCAACATTCGTTCTGATTTGTACACCCTCGGGGATGCATCACTGCAACACTTGTGATTATGGTACTTGAATCCATAACCTCCGGGTTAGAGCCCGTACTCTCTCGGCCCCTTTTTGCAAGTAGGAGATGCGGCTGGAAGAGAGGCCACTTGCGGCAGCTAAGAACAATTGTCCTTGAGCGAATCGGCATGCTCGTATTTGACTAGAAACGGTTTACAGTTGCTTTGTTGAAGTCGTCCGCCCAAAGAACACGCATTGAGACATAATGTCCCAAAATCTCGTTCTAGACTCTCCAGGTTTTCCCGAGATGTCTTACTCGTTTAAGGACCTCAAAGAACGCGTCCTTCCATCTCGTGTCCAGGTAAATCGCAAGAATATTTTCATGAGATTTTATAATGACAATATCATAATCATAATATTGACATTGACTTGCCATCTAAGTAATCGAGCCTTTTCTCGGTTTTGATTCAATTTTGTTTTTGAGAAAAGCCTTGACACTTGAATTATCAATTTTTAAAGTAAACTTTTAGCCATAAAAATAGAGGCCATTTTTTAAAAGCCTTTCGATCGCAAAGAATTCTTTTCGTTAATATGCCACCGAAGTTGCTTCACAGGGGTGAATAAACCGCACTTGATATCGGCATGGCACTTCCTCGTTTGGTGTGACTTTCGTAAGCTGCCGCCACCAATCATCACGGCATCGTGTAAAGAACGATTCGTCCTCGTCTTGGGAAATTGCAAGCTTTGGAAGCTTTTTACAAACTTCTTTAAGTTGCTTAATTCCTTCTTGATGTTCATCTTCCCATTTGAATCTGCATCTTTTTTTTTTAAGCAATGGGCTAAACACCTTTACGTAGTATGCTAGATTGTTAATAAACATTCGCCAAAATTAACAACTCCAAGAAAACTCAAGTCGCTTCTTGTCTTTTTAGTGTATCCGAAATCCTGTATCTTTTCCACAATATGATTCGTCAGAATAATTCCAGATTCATCAATTTCAATTCCGAGGAATTCAATCTGTCTTGTTGCGATTACCGCCTTCTTTTCCGAAAGCACTAATCTTCTTTGTGACAAACATCGAAAATATTTCCAAATGTTTGAGATGCTCCTTCATGTTCTTTGATGCGATTAGAATGTCATCGATATACACGAACATGAAAGCGAAATAATCTTTGAAAAGATTATCCATCTTTCTTTGATATATCCGGGGTGCGTTAGCCAATCCCATAGGCATCACGTTCCAAATATAGTGTCCTGTGGTGTAGAGAAAGTGTAAACTTCTTACTTTCTTCCTCCATCTTAATCGGTAGAATCCGGACTTGCAATCGAACTTTGAGAATATCCTGGCACCTTTGATACGATTAACCGGATGTTCTCTGGCTTGGGATATAGTATCGTCGAACTCCAAAATGTTATTAATCCCTTTTGTAATTAATAACAAGTCTTCGCTTTCCTCTTTTGATTTCTCCATGGTTTCGACTAAGAATCTGGATCTTTGTATGGAGAAACTCCTGGTGAAATTAACTTAAGGTCAAGATGTTCCTTAAGTATCTTTTTGCATATCCTCACGATCTTCTTGGTTCATAAGGATTGGTTTGAATCTCACGAACTCGTACTCCTTTCAGGGTTTAACCTTTAAGGAGGCTTTAAGCTCGTTCTTGTCCCACCATGCCAAAGGATCTTCATGATAATTCCTTTGGATCTTCTTCTTGACATCCTCGAGTGATATTTGTTCCTCTAGGGTCACGTCACTCTGTGGACTCTCCATTAGACTCATCCATAATTCTGCAATGGCTTCTGGAGTAACTCTTTCTTCTCCTTGTACTCTGAATGAATACAAGTTATTATCCCATATCTTTTGATCCTTCTGAATGGAACCAAATTGTCTATAGGATAATAAAGCTTCACCAAATTTCCTTCGATCCGCCATTTTTGGATTGCGAAGTTTGGCTTCATCACCACGCTTGTCTGCGAAAATTAATGGGCATTTTTACGTAAAATGCTTCCCTCGATCTCACGGACAATAATCTTATGATCACATAAGGTTGTGAAAATAAGTCTTCTCGTCTCGTTCTCTTGTGTGAATCGCTTGAATGTTTGTAGGAAATTGTTTCCTAGCAAAATATCTCGCACTGTATCATGGAAATAGATTGGTGGCGTTTTCACCTTGTACCATGGGGTACCACCGTGCCTCCGATCATGATTTTCGCTTGTTTAATTCCCCTGTTAAGGATAAGAATCCTCTTAGAGAAATCTCTTCCCGCAATAGCTGGTAAATCTTCTCCAATTTCTTTAGGAAAAACATCAGAAACTGCAAAGTACATATTCCCGGCACTGAATCAATATAGGCGGCGAAATATTCGGCTTTGTATTGACATATAACATTCCGATAGAAATGTATATGGAGAATGGACTAGTGGTCATCTCGATTCGTATCTTTTATTAGCCACGTGAACTCCATTCCTTCTTGTAATCTTTCCCAAGGTTTATGTTCCTCAAGAAATTCAATTCCCGGTATTAATTGTTCTGGGATCTTTCCCGCAACTCCCGTGATAGTGAGCTCAATTTCTCCTATCTTGAGGCTTCCTTGATACCTTCCAACGATTGGTTGTTGGAGATAATATAGAACATCACAAGGAAAAATGTTATCCTTTTGAGTGATGTCAAATATTACTTCAACCTCTCGCCATCCTTCCTCGGACATTTCGAGTTCTCTGCTGTTTTAAAAACATCGGGTATGCGCTCGAATCGTACTTGGTCTCCTTTCTTCCCAACTGCTTGTTTGCTACTCACCATTCTCTTCTTTGCCGAAAGACATCCTTCTAGGCTCAACTCTAAGACTCCGACTTTTGTTGAAGATCTGGTTGATCTTGAATTATCATATCAATCTCCTTAATAGTTGGAGATTCAATGATTTCTCAGTAACACAACCCTGGCAAAGTCCTCGAAGATTCTTGGGACTTCAATAAATTCTTTTCTCAAGAATACTTCTGAATGATGTGTATTCGAGAGAGCATAGGATATCTTGTATGTGATCGAGTAGGGTCTATTCCCCTCTTTCATCAAATCATCTCTTTTAAAATCTTGATGAAGAGTTAGAACTCTGCTGAAATCTCGATCTCCCAGATTGTATGCAATTCTAGGATATACATTAAATGCCAATTTCCCAAAGATACAAATTTCAGAATCGCTCCAAGGCATGAATCCTTGAGGTTTGAGATCCGCTTATCAAAGATAGCCAGATTGAGTGGCGAATCTATCCCTTCTTTGAATGTTGCTTTAATAATGACTCTTATGGCTCCGATATGAATCCATGAGAGTGTATTTGCAACTTCTCTTTTAACTCTGCTTTTGATCTCCTGGATTTCTTTAATAGGGACCAACTGCATCTCGATCAGGTTCCCGGTAAATTCCATCGGAATGGCCAATTCTCCGGTTGTTACCCTGTGGATAATTTGGTGTTTTCTATTACGAAAACCGATCTTATCCAAAGCCTTTTCCATTGCTCCAATTGTAAACCCATCATATATTTGAAGCTTTGGATCTTCCTTCATAATTCTCATAAGAGTCTTATGAGACACCGTAGTATGGGAAAGGAATCGACATATCCTCCCCGACCGTCTGTTGAAGAATTTCTTCTTCACGATTCTCAATCGGATTCACTTCCATCATCGAGAATAAATCTCTTCTTCATAGATGCTTTCATCTCGAGGGGATATCCTCAAATTGATACACTGTATTAAATCGATAATAATGCGAACTTCTTCGATTTCGGTGTAGCCTCGAATCGACTCGACTCGTTTTTTATTATGCCGGGCAATCCGTTGAGATATGCCCTCTTGCTCCGCATGTCCCAATTACAATCTTTAAAACTTTCATTAGCTCTAGTATGAGCACGCCGAAAGTTCTTCTTCCCGGATTTCTGCTGGTACTTGCTTGATTAGAGCGATGATGATGAGGCTCTACTCCTCTTAGTCTTTAGTCTTTGCCCCGATTTATAACCGGGCTTTTTTGTTTTGACTAACCTTCTAGGTCTCCATGAAGACCGCTTTTTTGTTGTTTTTCCTCGGCGGTATGGATGGCTTCCTCCTTCTTCCTTTTGTGCCGCCTTGGTTGACCTCCCACAACTGTTGTTGGGATATCATTATCCACGCAACATAGAGGAACTGTTTTGTTAATTCCTCTTAATCTTTTGTAATTCTTGTATAGAGCCGCTTGATAGCACCATTCGGATAACTTGGCCTTTAGGAAAGACATTTTTAGCCCACGTTTCTACTTGACTCCACCCTTGTATTCCCGATAAGCATTTCTCTCCGGGGACTCGGAATCTTGGCAAAGAATAGGCATGTGCGGCTTCTTTTTCCTCAATCTTGGATTTCCGGTATTCGGTGAACAACTTGATATATTCGTCAATATGACAAATATCTAGTAACTCAAGGCTATAGAGGGCTTGTTTATATCTCTTTCTTTTTCATCCTCTAATCCTCGAAATAACTTTGTCGATGAACTGGATTTTGAATAGTTTTGCCATACCATCGACAATTCCTTTAAGTGATTCCCTGATGTGACCGAACTTTTCGTACTAGCATCGGTCATATCCGAGCAATCTTCACCGATCCTTCAAGACTCATTTCAATGAGTAAAATGAATGAATCCTTTGTAAGATCGAGGGTTCTTTGAAATTCTCATAGTCAAGCCCATTCATCAATGAGAACTTCTGCATTTTTAAAATCGGGATGTCGATTTAACATCAACCCATACGGATGTATTGGGTCGAGGTGCGATCTTCCATAAGGCGTCGATAAACATTCGGCCTTCCGGTAGGTTGTCTGCAGTTCCCGCAAGAGGTTTCGACCCCCGTCCCGAAAGTGGATCACTCCCGGTCGTGAAATCCCAAAGATGTGGCATCCTTTCGCCCCGAGCTCCATGATGTGAACCCGCATTTCTTCGACGTTAGGATTAAGCGGTGGCGGTGGTGGAGGAATTGGTCTACCTTGTGGGTCATAGGTAACCAAAGCCGATTCCTCACCGCATTCATCTTTAAATCTACAATACCTAACCCCTTGAAGGATTCTCGCCAGTCATGTAGATCTTTAAGATTCATCTTTTCAATATCCATCTTTTTAATTTTTGATGGATTTTCCTTTGATTAAATCAATGAGCTTTTCCTCATCCGTCATTTTTCGTATGACTTGGTTGGTTTCCCCTTTTGGTGTAAATAGGGTAATCGTCCCCAAAATCAATCGTTTTCTTCCTCAGGATGAACTTGGCACATCCTCCAGGTTCTTGACTCGTCTCTCGAATATCATGAAGGAGTTCAAGAGTTTCTTCGATATTTTACCATCGTTTCCATCAGTTTGGATCGATGAACTTGTATCGTAGATGAATATGGCGGTTGCCATAATTTCGCACCGTCTTCGATTTCTCTAAGATCTTGGAGATCTTAGATTTGTCTGGGAAGTATCTCGTTCCACTCTGGTACTCCATCGGAATCATTGTTCGATGGGAATTCTCATGAACCGGTTCTTGAAGGTTCATCAAGTGAACATATAGTGCAGTTAAGCATCCGAAGCGCCTATAATATTCTCGCTCGCATTTTGCATTGCCTTAAGGTTTCCCGTCGGCTCCTGCTGTTCCTTTTCTTCATGTTGGTATTCCCGATATGAAACCTGGTCAAGGTGTTCTTGTGAATACATCGTCAATATTTGACGATATGTCTGTAAGGGGTACATCTCGGACATCGGTCCGGATCCATAATCTCGGAGTAATTTCTCCTCACCAATTGTTAATTACATAAACATAATAAATTTAACTAAAAGTTCTTAATAAACCTAGGCTCGATACCATTTTCACGGATCGCAAGACCATGAGGAGTAGAATTGAAAATTGCAATGAAATTTATAGACTAGGTGGTAAAGTGCAACAACTTCAATGTTTAGGGGGTAAAGCGAAAACCAACTTTAATGAAACTAGGGGTAAATCGGAAATTTAGGCAAAGTGCAAAATTTCGTAAAGTTGGGGCAAAGTATATCGTTTCAAAGTTTTGGTGGTAAAGTGTAAAAACCTGAATAGTTTGGGGGTTAATCGTAATTATCTCTAGTAATAAATCATGTCATCGATGTTTTATGAGATGTTCTCGATTTTTTTTAATGTAACACTGGACATGAAATTAACATATAAATTCTATTTTTTTATTATTAGATTAGCGATCGTCCTTTTCCAATTAAAATTTAATTTTTTCCATTTATTAAATTTATTGATTCATATGGATTGCCATAAAAAGAATCTTTGAGAATTTTGTAGATATTAAATTTGATGTGATTTCGATATGAAAAATTAAATTGAGTAAAAACTAATGACGTGATTTGATTAGAATCGAGAAAATTTTGATTTGATTAGAATCAAAAAAATTATCTTATCGAATTTAACTTCCATATGAATTTGTTACAATTCGGAATGTATTGATTACCCCTTTATTAGAATAATATTTTCTATATCAATTTAGAATCTCAAATTATTGACTAATATTATGTATTAGTCGAATAATATAAAATTTGGATTTGTTTCCATTAATAAATTCCAAATGAAGTTTCTTACCAATCCGAATATAAAAATGTTTCTTGACGATTAATTACAACAATATTTAATGATTATTGATTAGAATAATATAAGATTTGGATTTGTTTCCATTAACTAGTGCCAATCGTGAGAAAAAATTCGATTTCACACAAAAAAAAAATCCAAAAAACAGAACCAATATTTCACTATAAGATTTGGATTTGTTTCCATTAATTAGTTCCAATCATTGAAAAAAAAAAATCGATTTGGACCCAAAAAATTCCAAAATAATCGGAACCAATTTTTTACTAATTGAGGAAGGTTCGTTTAGGCGGGAAAAAGTTTTTTTTACTATTTATAAGTGACTTGGTTATTATATATATATAGATACTATTTATTTATCTCTACTCCTATTCATCTAAATAATTTCATAATTTCTTTATTTAATCATAATTTTGTCATTTTTATTAACCCGGATAACAAAAGCATAAAATGAGATCAATATTACTTATTTTTTGTTTAATATTTTATTTTTAATCAATTTTCTTACATTATGTTTTACATTATTATTTCCACGAATAATTCCACAAACAATTAATATCTCTAAAAGATTTTCCATCATATTAACATAATTATTGTTTTTTTTCTACCCCTTCAACTTTCACTTTCAAAAAACAATTCACCATTATTCACTCAAAAAATAAAAGTGGACGAAACGAAAGCACAACCAATCACAACCGGTTTTCGATTTCAAACAAGATTGTGGAAAATCCACAATTAAATTGTCGCATGAGAATAGAAATGACCATTTTACCTTCTATTGAACACAAAAATATTTTCCCGAGGAAAGGAAATTTGACAAAATACCCCAGGTATTTTTTTATTTTTATCTCCATGTTCGCCCATTTTCTCCTACTAAAATGACCAAACTACCCTTCTTACTTAAAAAAAGAAAAATAAAAAAGAAAAATCATATAAATTTTTGAAAAATTTGATAAAATACCCCTCCACGTAGGGATATTTTTTATTCTTGCCCCTATTTATTAAAACATGATTATTGCCCCCTTAACCCAACTTAAAGACAATTTTACCCTTTACTTAAAAAAAGGCAAAGAAAGGGAAAAGACACAAGAAACCAAGGGTTTTCAAACCTTTGGTATGCAAATCAAAACCTCTCCAACCTCCCGACTCCAAAACTGGCCCAATACCCCTGCCACTATAGAGCACTGCCGAAGCCCGCCGCCACTGGTCACCCTCGGTTTCGACGTTGTAAAGCACCACCGTTCGCCGCACTCAGTTTCTATTTTTCCCCGCTCGTTGCAACGTTGTTATTTCTCCTTCTTCTTCTAGAAAGATATGTTTAAATTCATCTTCTTCATAATATGGTTTTAGTGTGTGTGTAGTGTGCATTGTTATATTTGTACAAAATAGGGTTTGTCATGTTCCCATAATTTTTTGATTAAAATTATTTCGAACTCTATATTTTAAATGTTGCATGTAATTGTTTATATAATCTTGTTTATTATTGGTAAGAATTGTTGTTTTGATGTAATCTTGTTTGTTGTTGATGATGAAAATTGTTGTTTTCGTTCCATTTGAACAAATTACGTTGTGGTGGGCATAAATATTTGAAGCATTAGGGTTTTGTGAGTGAGTAAAATTGTATTAAATGTTAAATATTTAATTTTGTTTGTGTTTTTTTGATGTAATTTTGTATGGATTTGTGTTTTGTGGATTAGATTGTTTGTTTATTTCTGGATTGAACAGAGTATGTTGAATCCACTTTGTACTTTGATCAATGTACATTTTAACCGATATCGTCTCTCTGCCCATGTTCTTGCCACATAACTTGTTAAAATTCATGTATGCCCACTTTATTGCACACTTCATATATTATTTCTAATTGGCCCACATGTATGTCTCCTTCATATTTTACTTTTATATGTTATTTTCTAATCAGCCCACATGTTTACTTACATGTGTGCCCACTTCATATTTTACTTTCTGACTAGCCCACATTTTTGCTCACATGTTTGCCCATTTCATATGTTACTTTGTGATTAACCCACATATTTGTCCACGTACTAATATGTTTATATTTTATATTTAGGTTGATAAAACGGCATTTGTTCCTAACAAGAAGGATCATTTTTCAAAGCAAAGTTAAGTGCTCGTTGCAATTTGAGCACTATGTTGGAAAAAAATTAAAAGATATCTCAATGACCGTAACAAGAATAGATTCGAACAATCTTGTTTTGGTCATTTTTGGGATGTGGAGAAGATTAAATTTCAAGGCCAACTTTATCTATACTTACTTTTTAAGCAAGACTCGCCCCATTCAACAAACAAGATAATATTCCACATCAATAACAAAGAGGGCGAGTTTGGAATAAATGAGTTCTCATTGATTACATGACTTTCTTTTGGTCCTATGTTTGTTATTCCATCTAACTCGACCATTTTTTATAAATACTTTAGAAGGATTGGCCCATTGTGTTTATTGGATATGGAAGACGTTTTGGGGGTAGTTGGTCAAGGAGGAGAAAAGTGATGGGGATATGACGTAGAAGTTGGCCTTACTATATTTCCTCTATGGTGCGCTATTGATTAGAGATTGTAAATATAAAAAAATTAATAGTGAATATCTAAACTTAGTTGAGGATTTGGGTGCTTTCAATTCATAACCTTGGGGTCACATAGCTTTTGGATTTTTAGTGAAGGAGACCGTAACTCTATGAATGGAATGGTTGAGGCCTACCAGGAAAGAAAGAAACGAAAAGTGAACCATCGATTTGAACATATTGATACCTACGGCTTCCATGTGCTCTTCAAGTTTGGGCATATGAAGCGATCCCCGATGTCGTCAAGATATGTGCCAAAAGCGAGAAATAAGAACAGTGGTGCCATGCATTCTACGTTGGACAAAAGTTGTGGTATTGTTTGATACATTAACAATATTGGTTTTCAAGACTTCACTTCCTAGATATATGGATATCGTAACTAATCTTTGTATACAAATATTATTCTATAAATGCATTCAAATTTAATCCCCACCTTATTAACCACTTTTACGCCCACGTAACCCCTCTTGTCCACTTAAAAATATGCCCATATCCCCGCCCAAATAACCTCTCGGTCTCCTTTAAAAAAAATGTTCACCTCCCTACTAGAGTGTCAATTTTGGCCCGACCGGTGGGCCCGGCCCGACCGGTAATATGGTGAATATGGCTGATCACACGTTTTCTTAGGCCCGAAATGAGCGGGTTTTTGCCCGGCCGACCGGACTTTTTCCTTGTATTTTCTTGGGTTGGGTCGGACCGGGCTACAAAAATAGCGGTCCGACATTGTTTGGCCCGACCTAATTTTTTTTGCTTTGGCCCGCCCATTTGACACCTCTACTCCCTACCCATTGTCCTTCCCACTTCCCCCCCACATCTCGCATCTGCTCAAACTTATTTAATTATCTTTTATATATTTTTGTTTAACATGATAATTGATTTGTTAAATATTTTTGTAGGTTGTTATTCACTGGAATTTGGTCGCCTCGAAAGCGGATGCATATGTCGAGTATTTTAAGAGTGTTCTTGTGTGGTCCAAAAAATATTGAGAATAATAACAATAAACAAAAAAACAAAGATAAGAGTCTTGAAAAGAAAGAAGTTTAATTGTGGAGAATGAGAAGGAGAATGAAGAGGATGAGTTGGATGAGGAGGATGAGACAAAGAAAGTACGCCAACAAATATTATGAAGAGAGGTCAAAATTGTGGTGGGACTTGAAGGATTTGAGGATAAGGGTTGATGATATGGAGGCCTCTATTACAAAAGGACAAGATCATTTCGAGGTTATATTGAAGTACATCATGGATAAAATGGAATGTTCACTTCCTGTTGAAGTTTCTGAAAAAGATGCTCCCAGACATGCCAATCTTTCTACCGATAAGTATGAAAACCTTGTTGAAGTTGGGGTACTTGTGGAGAACGACCCATTGAAAAGAGCTAATCAAGAATCTTTTGAAAATTCTCATGCCCACATGTTAGCCGACTCGTCTGCCCATATTCCGTCGAGCCTTCCGCCAACCCTTCGCTAACATGTCTCGCAGCCGACCGACTATTACCCACATTTATGCCAACATGTCTGCCGACCTATCTGCCCACCAATCTATGAAAGATGACTTCCCTTTAAAAAATGAATGCTTTATTGTATGTGGTTCAAAAAATCGAGTTGGTGACATCAACAGTTGATGCTGAAGTACATGATGGTGACGATCTATTACTATTAGTCCTAAGAAAGTATAATCTCCGAAGAATATCAAGTGTATAAAAAAGATAGAAGCAAGAGGACTAGGAAGTCGGGACCTTCTATGCAGTCGCCATTCACTGATCCAAGTTATCATGTCCATCTCCGGAAGAAGACAAAGATCATGTACGATCCAATGAGTTATTTTCCGCCGACAATAATTGATGAATTTGAGAAGTGGTGGAAAAAAATAAGAAAAATAAAGACGTCATTGTTACTTGGTCTGTTGAACCCAACTTCACGGTTAATGCATCCTGGTCCAACAATATTAGAGACCAAGAGACTGGCTTGATGATGTAGTATTTAAACCATGTCAAAATATAAATTTTATATGAAAATAGTTAATTATATAATTGAGATAATGGTTTTGACATTGCAGCATGTGGATAAAATATTGCATTTGGTGGTGTATAAGGCCAAAAAATGGCCTGACCATTTCTTGCCAAACTGGACCACATTTGACTACTTATATTGGGTATGAGATGCTACATTGAATATTTTGGCTTTTTTTTTTGGTCTTTTGTTACTAGCATGGTGTTACTTGTACATAATAATTTGATGAAGAAATGGCCAAAAATGTGGCCAAATCAATGCAAAAATGGTGAAATGGTCGTGGTGGGAAACTGACGAGGCATTACTAGTCGACTACCATGTGATGGGCACCATCTATCGTGGGCTGGTGTGGAAAAAATTTATGGAATTGCTCACGTGAATGGACACCATTGGGTGTTGTACGAGTATCTTGAGGACTTCAACATAATAGCAAAAATGCTCCCAATGGTTTCGGATAGACTCCGTCCACGGTTCGAATCACGCTCGGGGTTCCAAATAATAGTGGAACCGGAACCTTAAACAGACGGTTCCAGAACTAGAACCGTGGAAGTAGCGGTTCTATTTTGGTTCTGGAACCGTGGAACCGTCTTCTTTTTTTAAAAAAAAAAATTATTTAATATAACACTATATAATTCAATACCTAATTTAGATTATTGAAAGACTTTAAATTAAATAGAACAAAAAAAGAAAATAAAAATGGGCTTGAACTTAATATTAATTATTAATATTAAGTTGCATACGTATCCTCTTAGGGTATAGAGGAATCAAAGCCCACGTAGTTCGCTTACCTTTTTACCCTTATTACCTTTTGGGAGTGGTGTGGCTCAATCACTCCCATTTTCCATTCCGGTCGTGGGCGTTGTTCCTTCTTTGTCAAAGTCATCGTTGAGATCTAATTGTGCTTCCATTCCTTGTATTCGTTTTTCCGCTCTAGTCCAATCGGCCAACAAACATTGAGCTTCTAAGTTGTCTGGATGCAAACACGACCTTTGCTCATCCAACATGTTCCCACCGGAGCTAAAAGCTTGCTCTACCGCCACTTTCGAAACGGGACATGCTAAATCTCTTTGGCTATGATTGAAAGGATTGGATAGCTTTGGCTTTTTTGTGACCACCACCGCAATATGTCCAAATCATCATTATCAGCTTCACCAAATTCAAAACTTGTAGTGTAATAATTCTCTAGTTCAATGTTAAAAGTTGGTTGTTTACTTTTTTCCCTAACTACGCGTTGTGCTATGCTAAATTTCTTTAAACCGGTTGAAGTACTAGGTGTAGGTTTTATTTCTTGTTGACAAATGAATTAGAGATTAGAAAGAGATTGAGAGAAATTTCTTAGCTTTAAATAACAAGAGTGAAAATGTGAGATAGAAATTAGAGAGAGATTGAGATAGTGGTGTGAAAAAATTGAATTAGGGGACAGGTATTTATAGAAAAATAAAACAAATAAATTTAAAAATAAAAAATAAAAAAATTGGAGGTTGCACGTTGCAGCCCCAATTCCAAGGCCAATTGGTCAAAGTATAAAGGCCCAATTGATCAAATTGGACCGTTGCTAAGCAACAGTCATATCTTTAATTATAAATAAAAAAAACGGTAACATGACATAATATATTAAGAAAAAATTCAAAACATATATTAGATGGCGGTTCTACGGTTCGAAACCATGGAACCGTAGAACAAGAACCGTGGAACCGGAACCGAGGAACCGGAATCGTGGAACCGGTGGTTCCATGCTTCTTCCAAAGGAGAACCGGCGGTTCCATGGTTCTTCCAAAGGAGGAACTGGAACTGGAACTGGAACCGATAGAGGTTGGTTCCTTCGCGGTTCAAAATCAGGAACCAGTCAACGGTTCCAGGAACGGTTGACCACGGTTCTGGTTCAGGTTCCTCTTCCGATTTTGGTTCTGTTTGGTTAGGCCTAGTTTCGGATATTGAGCTCGTACAATACCCAATGGTTTTCTTTCACATGAGCAATTCCATAAATATTTTCCACATCAGCCCACGATAGATAAAGCCCATCACGTGGTAGTCGGCCGATGACATAATCATTAATGCCTCATCAGTTTTTCACCACGACCATTTAACCATGCTTTGCATTAATCTTGACCATATTTTCGGCAATTTCTTCATCAAATTATTACGTACAAGTAACACCATGTTAGTAACAAAAGACCAAAAAAGAAAAGCCAAAAAATTCAATGTAGCATCTCATACCCAAAATAAGTAGTCAATTATTGTCTAGTTTGGCAAGAAACGATCAGGCTATTTTTTGGACTTATACACCACCAAATGCAATATTTTATCCACATGTTGCAATGTCAAAATCATTAACTCAATTATATAATTAACTACTTTCATATAAAATTTATATTTTGACATGATTTAAATACCGCATCATCAAGCTAGCCTCTCGAGTCTCTAATATTGTTGGATCGTGATGCATTAACCGTGAAGTTGGGTTCAACAGAGCAAGCAACATTGACGTCCTTATTTTTCTTATTTTTTCCATCACTTCTCAAATTCATCAATTATTGCCGGGGAAAAATTACTCATTGGATCGTATAGGATCTTCGACTTCTTCCCGAGATGGACATGATGACTTGGGTCGAGTGGATGGAGACCGCAGAGTTAGATGGAATAACAAACTTAAGACCAAAAAGAAAGTCATGTAATCAATGAGAACTCATTTATTCCAAACTCGGCCTTTTTGTTATTGATGTAGAATATTATCTTGTTTATTGAATGGGATGTGTCTTGCCTAAAAAACAAGTGTAGATAAAGTTGACCTTGAAATTTAATCTTCTCCACATCCCAAAAATGACTAAAACAAGATTGTTTGAATCTATTCTTATTACGGTCACGAGATATCCTTTATTTTTTTCCAACGTAGTGCTCAAATTGCAACGAGCACTTAACTTTGCTAAGAAATGATCATTCTTACTAGGAACAAGTGTCATTTTATCAATCTAAACATAAAATATAGACATGTAAGTGGGTAAAAATGTGGGTTAATCACAAAGTAATATATATATATATATGTATGTATAGGATCATATGTGGCAAGGCCCTAATATGTGGCATTGTGGATGAGATCTAGGCCATTAACATGTTTAATCCAATGGCCTGTTTTTTTTTTTATTTTTTTAAAATTGTAATCGGCCCATTTAAGGGCAAAATAGACAAATCATAAATATTAAGTAACGCCCAATTTTTGTAACTCCCCACAATTTCCTATCTTTATGGGATTCAATCACCAAAAAAATCTCCCGCTTATCCCAAAATTCGAAAGTTTTCGTCCCCTCCCAAACCCACTATCACACGACTGCAATAACTTCATCTCCTCCAAAATTCCTTCTCACAAACAGTTGTAAACACCATTGTTTTTTGAAAAAATCGAGCCAATGGAATCCTCTGTGTACGACGAAATCCAGTTGAGCATAAAACCTCCAAAAAACACGTTAATCTACATCAAGGTTTGCCCCGCTTCTATTTTTTTTTTCGATTATTTTGGGTTTGTAGTGCACAGTGCAAAGGATTTTTTACCCAACTTCGACAACATGTTTTATATCAATTGAAGATGTTTATTTATGGGTTTTTCCTTAGTTTTTGTTGACCTAGTTGTAGGACACAATTATTTTTTTAGTTTGAATTTTTTACGGTTCTTATAATGGCCTTTTGTGCTGTGCATATTTTGTCACAATGTCTGCAGTTTGTATTTTTTTATTCATATTTTGGTGTTTTTTTTGTTAAATTTGGTATATAAGTACACATGGTATTGTGTTATTGCACTAGTACACATTAAGTTTATATTTGGTTTTCATAAATAAATTTTGTTGTGCATATTTTGCACAATGATTTGAAGTTTTGTGGTTTTTCATTCATATTTTGGTGTTTTGTTTGTTAATTTTGGCATATAAATACACATGGTATTGTGTTTTTGTGCCCTGATATTCTATCCATCTTCGTATTATGTACGTCATGTGATGTGTTATTTAACTTTTGTAAATTAGAGGTTAGATGGCAAGAGGAAATAGGAAGAGACTGTCTCCCCAATCCCGAACGAGGGTCTGTTTGATACATGTTTTTATCTTAATTTTGATGATTTTATTTTATCAAAACAATGTTTTTAAAGGTTGTCCAAATACTCCTAAATGATTTAAAATGGTTTTAATATTTTCCGGAGTATTTCCTCAAGTTTATTTTTGATAATAATGGACAACACTTTTAATAATTTTATATCTATGGGTTTTTACGCCTATAATGATTTCTAAATCTTTGTCTAAATACTCCCGATTGGTTTAAAATATTTTTACTAAATTTTCGGAGTAATTCTTGAGTTTTATTTTCGACAAAAATTGGACAACATTTATGTCTCGTGGTCGACCTGGCCGCATCTATAGGGCAACCCGTACCTGAAGATGTTTTTAGAAAGCAGAAAAATGAGACGGAAGTAAAAATGGGCAGTCGACTTGGCCATCAGGCGTCGCCGATCGGCCGCCCGCCCGATGGTCGGCCGGTACACTGCAAGTTTCATTTTTGAAGCAGAACAAAACCTCTTCATTCTTTGATTAGGGGACCGGTTGAGGCAGGGTCGACCGGTCGAAGCCTACGTCGGCCGGTCGCCCTGTTGAAATTTTCAAAGTGTTCTTATTTCTCTTATTTACGTGCGGCCGGTGCCGCCCTATGTATTGATGACAAAAATATGATTTGTTTGTGAGACACATTTTTTAACAACTATATTCTTGATTTTAATTGTATTTTTGTAGATTTTCAATCCCCAAGAGGAGCCTATGCTTGATCAATCATCTCCTATAAATAGAGGAAGTTTTGGAGCAACCAAAACAACAATTGAGATACAACACAACAAGATACACTTCAAGCAAATACTTGGTCTTTCATTGTTATTATTCTTGTTGTAAATTTGCCTAGCTTATCACTTTCACATCCTTGAGGTCTAGGCTATTCTTGATTACACCTTGCACTCAAATTGTATTATTCATTATTGAGTTGTAATCTTGATTTTTGGTTATCATTCAAACACAAGATATCCTTGTGAGTGTTCTTGTGGTAAGAACACACTTGGATAATCTAGGTGATAGGTGAAGAAGATTGTGGTGATCTTTTTATCGAGGTGTTGAAGAATTTGGTATTCTTCAAGGTTGAAGATTGTGGTAATCTTCACAAGTGTCGTTGAAGGAAGATTGTGGTAATCTTCAAAGAGAGATTGTGGTAATCTCCAAAGGTGGTGTTGAAGAAGAGTGTGGTGCTCTTCAAGGTGTTGTAAGTTGAATTTGTATTAATTTTGGTAATTAATAAAATTCTTTTTCTTTTCGAAATCCATCCGGATATCTTTGGGGTGGTAGAGGATTAGGCCTAGGTGGGTTGAACCTCTTTAAATCAACGTGTGTTGTTTACATTCCGCACCTTTATCATTGTGTTTGAGCATTTGATTACAAAAAGAGGGCAAAATCGAAAAGATGGAGATAATCTATTCACCCCTCTAGATTATCGTAGCCGCTTGGACTTACAAGTGGTATCGAGAGCCAAACTCTTTGGCAAGCTCGTTTCACATCGCGAGTGAAGAGAAACGATCGTCGGCTCTGACGAAGCTCATTTATCCGGCACTTCCACCACCAAGCCACCACTATTTGATTCCAAAATTTTAATTTTTGGAAAGAAAGAATGGAATGCTATCTACAAGGTTGCGGGTTCGACATTTTGGAACACCGTCATTAATGGAGAATCCATTCCGACGAAAGATACACCACACACCTCAAAAGGCTTCAAAAAGCTCAATGATGAAGAGAAGAAAATCATCTCCTTAAATGGTAAGGCTTTAAATATTTTGTATTGTTCATTTACTAATTTAGAATATGAACATATTGTAGGAATAAAGTCGGCACATGAAGTATGGCAAGAATTAGAATCCATCTATGGAGTTTTTGCAAATGAAAGGAGTCAAACAAAAGCATCTATTTCTCAAGGTCATACAAGCTCAAATCTAAGGAACAAGCCTTCTACAACTTCCAACTATGAAGAAGTAGAATATTGTTTCATGGGCATCAATGAAGGAAATGAGGTATGTCTTAAACCCTCTACTTCCTATGATATTGTCATTCAAAATGATTATAGTGATTTGCAAAATGATTATGATGAACTTCAAAATGAATTCCAAAGCTTACTTGTTAAATACAAAAATTTGAAAAAGGAATTCAATGTTTTGAAAAATGATAAGGATAGCTTATTTACTTCCTATGAATCACTATCATGTGCTCACACCACCACTCTTGACAAGGTTAGAAACCTTGAAAAAGAAAATAGTACTCTTGTTGAGAATATTGATTGCATGAAAAAGGATTTATTAAAATCCAACTTGAGTACCAATAAAATGTCCAATATTGGTGATATTCATAATTGTGATAAAGGACTTGATCATAAGCCTAATATTGTTAATCATATGAAAAAGGATCAAGTCACTATGCATATTGGTCATTATGCTCCTAGAATTATTACTTGTTTTTATTGTGGCAAAAAGGGTCATACGGCTAATTCTTGTCGGGCTAGAAATAGCTCTAATTATTGTTGGAGACCTAAAAGTCTCAAAGCTAATCCTAAAGGACCCAAACACATGAGGGTACCACAAAATAATGTCATATTAGGTACCCGGCGAAATAATGATCGAAGAAAATCCATACCGCCAAGAAGATATCAAATGACCGTGTCATTTGATCAAAAGGAGAAACTATTCTCAACAAAGCCAATTTCAAAGAAGAAGAGACTTTCAACAATGGGAAGGCAACAAACCTTGGAAATGGAGAAATCAAAGAAGTCATCATCAACAAAGTGACTTCTCGAGGGAAGATACCATCAACAATGGGAACGGCACAACCCATTAAAATGTCGTAATTGGTAACCCGTATCTCCCTAATTAAATATGCATTTTATTTTTATTCTATGCATGTTTTTATTTGTGTCTTAATTGCAAAATGAGTTTTCAAATATTTATTTTTAATTAAGGTCTTCAATATATACTTGTACTTTTTAATTTTTTTTTTTTTTTGAAAAAGAAGACCTTATATGATGTTTTTAAAACTCTTGTGCATTTTTGTAGACTAAAGTGTGTTATCATCTTTTATGGATTTTTATGACATGAGCTTACTTGTGATATCTCTTAGCCTACACTTTTATCATTATGATTTGTGCTAGATATGTTTTAAGAATTGTGTAGGATACATATCTCATGCTCATTGGCTATTACGTCTTCAAGTTTCTTAAACTATCGAGGTACGTTCAATCGTATTTACCTTAAAACTCGATATTATACTTATGCACATATCTTTCAAAATACCCCTTAAGTGCCCCTAAATGATCTTGCAAATATTTTCTTTTAAAAGGCACTAAGTGTTTAGTCTCGATTTTATTGTTTATATGTTTTCCCGAAACCCATATTTGTTGGACTTGATCCAAAACTATCTTTTTGCAAAGTTTTAAAACTTTTGGGGTGAAAAATCGAATTTTGAAAAACTGCAGGAAAAGAAAAATTGCTTTGGGGACGGTCAAAGCGGGCGACCGGTCGCACCCTACCTCGACCGATCCCCCAAAGTACAAAATCACAACTTAAAATCGTTATGTTCTTCATTTCAAAATGCGAGCTTTTTCTCTCAAACCCTTAACAAGCGAGAATATCACCCCCTTTCTTCCAAAATCTTCAATTCTTCATCAATTTTACGATTCTTGTTGCTAATCTTCTTTTTTCACAAGAATCTTACATATATGGCTCCCCAAAGAATTCCACGGTCGAAATCCCATCTCTAAGCGTAGAAGAGGCGGAGAGGGTTCGTCAAGAAATCGGCAAGAGGAAGCCGAACAAAGGGATATTCGAGCGCTCAACGAAACGTGGCTCAAGAAGGTGATGATGTTCAAAATCCCATTCTCTCTCGGGCCCAAATTACCGAGCTACGCGGAACAATTTCGCTCCAAAATTGCCGTTGGGCGAAAGGTAAAAATCCTTTGTTACTCAAGCCCCTAATTCCCACAATGTTCTTAATTTCATCAATAAATATGCGGAATGGTATTATGAGGACTCGGGAATGGGAGGAAAGTCTATTGCTCGGACTAAAATGTGTTGTTTTAGTTCTTTTACAAATGAGTATCCTACGATTAGAGGATTTTTGAGGAGCAAGGTTGGATGTATTTATGGGAACATGCTTATGTTTTGTATGATGATGATATTATCCAACTCTTTTATGCCAATATGTGGGTCGAATATGATGTTGAAAGGAAGCCTATAGCCGTAAATTCACTTATAAGGGGACGACATTTTAGATGGACTCCCAATGATATTTGCCGGTTTTTACGTGTTAGAGAAGGTGGTTGGGATTATTTCTCTTGTGGGACTTGGAATGATGAAATGTTGGGGTGTCAATGAAAGAAGTGAAGACGTATTTGGGAGTATGGCCAAAGTACTCTTTGTTGGCAATGACACTTGAGCATCGTATTTTGTCGGTCATTGTCGCATATTGCATTTGTGGTAAGTCGGGAAAGATGCCTAGCAACATGGATTACTTTTTGACGTATAAGATTGCTAGGAGGGAACCACTTAACTTTGGTGCCATACTTATTCAATGTCTAATCGAGTCCATCACTCAAGGTAATAAGAAGTTAGTTATGGGAAATTGGATTTGTAAACTTCTTATTCAATCGGGACTTCCTTCGTCGGAGTGTAACTCGGAAGTATTTCAAAATGACTTCGACATTGATAATATCTCCCAAATGGTCACGATGCGCAAGAATATGGACATCCGACCAACCAAAATGGCTAGAGGAAGAGGTCAAGAGTCCCCGATCCTAATGACTACTTTGATGACGCCGAGGCCGCAAGATTGGCGGAAGAGGGTGAACCGAGCAATCAGGAGGGCAATACCGGTGCTCAAGCGCCTAGGAGGTATACTCAAGCCGAATTTGATGAGATGAGGGCTTTTCATGAGACGAGATATGAGGCTTTGGAGCAAAAGACCTCCAAAATGCAAAAGTCTATCGGCAAATTGAAGAAATTTATCAAGGATTTTATTCCGGATTTTGCTTCTCCTCGGATGAGGAATGATGTCCCCACCCCTTTACTTTCTAGCATTTTCATTAATGTTGCTTTGTATTTTGATAAACTTTTGTAAAACTCATTTGTACTAATGATATTTGCTTGTCTTTCTTAAAAGGGTTAAAATTGCAAGTTGATAATGACTTGTGGATGATCATGACTTTGATGGAGTATTTGATGGTAAAAATACTCTAAAGCATTGTTTGAAAATTGGTATGAAGTACTTGATGGTAAAAGTGCTTCTCTTAATGCTTTGATCTTTATGCTTAGATGGATATGTTGGGACATTTGATACATGTATTGTTTAAAGCATGACTTATTACTTGATGGATGCTCTAAGTTTTGGCATTTGTAATGCCTTGATGATTCTTAGATTATCTCAATTGGGTTGAACCCTTGAGAATCTACTTTGAGCTTATTATTTGATGAACAAATCGTTGCATATGGTGCATATGATCTTTTTGAGCTTTGAAATGAGGTTGATTGATGATATGAAAATTTTTGGCTTGAAACCTTTACAAGGACTATATGCAAACTCTTTTATTTCTCACGCACACAAGGTGTTTGTTGAAATGTCGCAATGAAACTTTCAACTTCTACATGATTCTCTTGCTTCAAAATGTCTTAAAATCTTTTGAAATCATGTTTTTAGCCTACTAATGAGCTTATGGATCTCTTATGTTTCAATTCTCCCATTTTCCTTGGATTATTATGCTTTAATTGCTCAACGGTTATTAAACCGTCCCTTTCGCGCTTTGATATTATTGTATGGTGTTTTCACCATCCTAACATTCTTTTTGATGATTCCAAAGGGAAAAAAACAGGATATTAGCTCATTAGCTCAAAGAAGCTAATAAAAGTTTGTCATAAAAGCTATAAGCTATGGCTCATAAAAGCCATAAGTTGTGATTTGTTCTTAGTCCAATTGTTGCTTGATGGACTTTATATAATTGTTTAATGATGTTTTGTGACAGGGGAGCTTATAAGCTCTTAAACAAATTGTAAAAGGTAAGCTTTTAGCTTATGGAAAATTGCTTTTACATTATTCTTGATATGCTTGTTGATAGGGAGCTTGTGCTTATTATTGAAAATATTTACTCCCTACTTGGTTGCTTTAATATTTTTGGAAATTTTGGTTGCTTCCAAACGGTCAAATGTTTTTACCGGAAAATCATTTCTAAAATCGCTCTCTTAGTTTGTGTAAAAATTGTTTTGGTTTGAAATCATCAAAAAGGGGGAGATTGTTTGATACATGTTTTTATCTTAATTTTGATGATTTTATTTTATCACCAAAACAATGTTTTTAAAGGTTGTCCAAATACTCCTAAATGATTTAAAATGGTTTTAATATTTTTAGGAGTATTTCCTCAAGTTTATTTTTGATAATAATGGACAACACTTTTAATAATTTTATATCTATGGGTTTTTACTCCTATAATGATTTCTAAATGTTGTCTAAATACTCCCGATTGGTTTAAAATATTTTTACTAAATTTTCGGAGTAATTCTTGAGTTTTATTTTCGACAAAAATTGGACAACATTTCTGTCTCGTGGTCGACCGGCCGCGCCCTATAGGGCAACCCGTGCACTGAAGATGTTTTTAGAAACAGAAAATGAGACGGAAGTAAAAATGGGCAGGTCGGCCGGCCGCAGGCGTCGGCCGTCCGCCGGCCGGTCGATGATGGTCGGCCGTGTACTGCAAGTTTCATTTTTGAAAGCAGAACAAAACCTCTTCATTCTTTGATTAGGGGACCAGGGTTGAGGCAGGGTCGACCGTCCGAAGCCCACGTCGACCGGTCGCCCTGTTGAAATTTTCAAAGTGTTCTTATTTCTCTTATTTAAATGCGACCGGTCGCCTCTATGTATTGACAAACAAAAATATGACCGTTTGACAAATGGACACATTTCCTTAAATTGTGGGATTGATTTCTAACAGCTATATTCTTGATTTTAATTGTATTTTTCAGTAGATTTTCAATCCCCAAGAGGAGCCTATGCTTGATCAATCATCTCCTATAAATAGAGGAAGTTTTGGAGCAACCAAAACAACAATTGAGATACAACACAACAAGATACACTTCAAGCAAATACTTGGTCTTTCATTGTTATTATTCTTGTTGTAAATTTGCCTAGCTTATCACTTTCACATCCTTGAGGTCTAGGCTATTCTTGATTACACCTTGCACTCAAATTGTATTATTCATTATTGAGTTGTAATCTTGATTTTTGGTTATCATTCAAACACAAGATATCCTTGTGAGTGTTCTTGTGGTAAGAACACACTTGGATGATCTAGGTGATAGGTGAAGAAGATTGTGGTGATCTTCTTATCGAGGTGTTGAAGAATTTGGTATTCTTCAAGGTTGAAGATTGTGGTAATCTTCACAAGGTGCCGTTGAAGGAAGATTGTGGCAATCTTCAAAGAGAGATTGTGGTAATCTCCAAAGGTGGTGTTGAAGAAGAGTGTGACGCTCTTCAAGGTGTTGTAAGTTGAATTTGTATTAATTTTGGTAATTAATAAAATTCTTTTTCTTTCGAAATCCATCCCGGATATCTTTGGGGTGGTAGAGGATTAGGCCCTAGGTGGGTTGAACCTCTTTAAATCAACGTGTGTTGTTTACATTCCGCACCTTTATCATTGTGTTTGAGCATTTGATTACAAAAAGAGGGCAAAATCGAAAAGATGGAGATAATCTATTCACCCCCTCTAGATTATCGTGAGCGCTTGGACTTACAGGTCCGTCCGAGTGATGTTAACGAGGAGAAAGAGCGCAAAATCTGCGCTCAAAGATTCGTTGCCCAAACTGAGGACCAGATCCGTCCCCAATGTTATATCGGGCGCATTGGTTCGGCTCAATAATTATCAGACAAGAGCAGTTATTGAAATGGGATTCGGGAGCTCTTTGGGATAAACATTGAAGAACTTCCGGGAGATTTATCGAGTTGATGTTTTAACGAATCGTGTGTATGCATAATTATTAAGCAGTTTGTGTTCAAGTACTATAATTACTTTTTATTTTGGAACTCAATGTAACAATGTACTTCTGAATGTCACACTTATCATGAAATGTCAAACCAATGTATACCAAAACAAGAGTTTATTATACTATAATATAATTATGTGTACACCATAATTTGACTTATAAACCACCAAAGTATTCATATATATATACACCACAATATGCCACAAATTTACTATATTTTTCGATTTTTAGTTGAAGCACTACAATTATTTTTACTATTTGGAAGTCATCGTAATCCTTTGAAAAGTTGTGTATCATCAATCAGGATAGCGATTACAACATAAAAGTGTTTAAATTACAGGGTATATTTTTTATTTAAAGTCAAATGGACTAAAAAACGTGTAAAACTAGAATATAAATGGCATTCGGTTATAATATAAATGACATTCAATTACAATATAAATAACGTTCATTTAACATAAGTCAAATCGATACTTGATTTTTGGACTCTACGAAATTTGAAAATCTTTGGGAAAAGTGTAGTTGTATTATGTAGGTTGTTTGGACATGTTAACATTTGTTGTGAGATGCAATTTTGCCACACGTTCCACACTTCCTCTTTACTTTCGTGCTTGCACTGATTGCTTATAAAACTCCACACCCTTGTCCACCTCGCAAAATGCATGCCCACTCGCGGTATTTTATCTTGTTCAACTTCAGGTATCCAATATTTGGTGTTGCTGAGTGATAGTACCAGACGCTCTAGTATTTCGACGTGCATGAACGTTTCATCACTTGTATCTGCAAAGTATATGTACACCAAATAAGTGAAACGTATACACAAAAATATTTTTCAAAATGCACAATAGTTTCAATATTAGCGTACATTTTCATAAATAAAAAATCTTACAATTTACACTGAATGTTTATACTAATCACACCAATATTGAAGCATATGTATACGAAAATAAGATGTTTTTACACTACTACAGAATTATTCGAACACCGCTTTGTTCTCATTCTAAATCACCAAAGTTTTCGTATATATACACCATAATATGTTGCAAATACACAAGTTTGCCGATTGTTGTACACAACTATATATGTTAATGTATAGCTTCAAATAAACATTCAAACACATATCACATTTTAAATTAACACAAAAACATAAATATCTATACACCAAACATTGCTATACAGGCATATATTTTGCAATATGTGTATACAACGATTTCACATAAAAGATTCATCATCACCCCAGTCATCCCACAACATATACTACATGCTTACATGTACACAATATTAAATATATGTGTACACCAATCTTATACCTAATGTGTACATCTCTGTACATTTCTTTACACTAACATAACCATCAATTATGATTCCATATTTCTAAATAAAACATCTACAGGATGAATAAGGATATTGCGCGATTTTTCGAAACATAAACACACATACCAGGAAAAAAAAAGCGTCTGAAACCCAGCTTTCATCATGCTTGTCCGCTAACACTTTATCATGTTGTGATTCATCGAACTCATCGCCCATTTTCGAAAGGTTTTTGTGCTCTTTTTTTTTGTAGGTTTTCTTTTCTGTGTTTTTTGGGACGTCAAAATTGGCCTGGTTCTTTGGATTTTGGATGGAGGAAGAATGAAGAAGATGATAGACGCTTTGTTTGTTCCTAAATTAACGTTTAGTTTGTTTTGGCAAGATTGCAATCAAGAGGATCCCTTGATTTTAGGTTCTTAATTATGGTATTAATTTAGGCATTTTTTGTAGATTACTGAAATGCCCTTTTGGTATTAAAATTAATTATAAAATGGTGTTTTGAAGGGCTAATCTAAGCCATTGATTTTTTTTAGGATGTAGGGATGGGATCTGGCCCACACCTATTGCCACATGGTAAGAGGCTACCACATGAGATCTCATCTATATATATATATATATATATGAAGTGAGCAAAAGTATGGGCTAGTCGGAAAATAAAATATGAAGTGAGCACACATATAGGTCAACATGTGGGCTAATTAGAAAATAACATATGAAAATAAAATATGAAGTGGGTATTACATGTGGGCAATGTGGGGTAATTAAGAAATAACATAAGAATTAACTTTTTGAGAAATGATCTTTCTTGTTAGGAACAAGTGTCATTTGATCAATCTAAACATAAAATATAGGCATGTTAGTAAGTGGGTAAAAATGTGGGTTAATCACAAATTAACATATATATGAAGTGGGCAAAAATATGGGCTAGTCAGAAAGTAAAATATGAAGTGAGCACACATATAGGTAAACATGTGGGCTAATTAGAAAATAACATATGAAAGTAAAATATGAAGTGGGCATGTCGCCAATTTGGGTTAATTAAGAAATAACATATGAAGTGGGTAATAAAGTGGGCACACATGTAGACATAAATTTTAACAAGTTATATGGGCATGAATGTGGGCGGAGAGGTGGGATCGATTAAAATGTACATTGAACAAAGTACAAAGCGGTCTCAACCTACTTTGTTCAACCAGAACCAAACAAACAATTTAATCCACAAAATACAACTCCATACAAAATTACATCAAAAAAACCCAACAAAATTCAATATTTAACATGAAATACAATTTTAATAACTCACAAACCCTAATGCTTCAAATATCTCTGCCTACCACAACATACTTTGTTCAAGTGGAACCAAAATAATAATTTTCACCAATAACAATAAATAAGATTATATCAAAACAACAATTCTTACCAATAATAAACAAGAATGTATAAACAAATACATGCAATATTTAAAATAGAGTTCAAGTCCATTAGTTAAATGTATTGATTTGTCTTCAAATAGGGCATTTCTAGGTGAACTCTTGGTGTTGCAATCATGCAATAGCATGGATACATGCACATGATGCCTATCCATCAATGAAATGGAATTAAATATATAGTCCATACTATACAGTGGCACAATTTTGAACTAGACAAATGAGATTGTGAAAACATGATTCTACCCTCGTGTATTTAATGCAACTAGATTTTGTAGTACTTTGAATATAAACAGAATGATAAGCAATCTTGATTCTAAAAGAATAACTGGAAAGAAGATAGCTTAAAACTGTAAAATATACTAATTTTTCCTATCCAGATCACAATCTTTAGCATGCCTATCAACACAAAGCTGGGATTAATATTCAGTATTTCCCAATATAACATCAATGTGGTTATAACATTTCCTAAAGATTTCTACACGAACTTCCTTACTCAGGAATACAAATGAGTTCAAGTCACCAAAATCATCAGCACCCAACGCAATCGGCTACCATCCGGAGATAACGTGCTAAGAGCCTAAGATGGCAAAAATAACAGGATAATCTGCCTGACCAAAAAAGTACTTCATGATCGGTGCTTGGGATATAGATGCCATGAGAAACTGAGGTTTAAAGCTTGCAATTCTCACATTTCACCCAACGGACATTAAACATTGCCACTGGAAATAAGCAAATCAGTGGAAGACCTCGCTTGGCAATTGCTAACTTATCACCTTTCCGTTAGCACCAAAGGGAGGATGACGCAAAGGGAAGTAGACTAATAGTCTTTCTTGCTGGGGCATTCAGATGCACGGTGGCCTGGACGCCCACAGTTGAAACATGCACCTCCAAAGCTTCTGCTGTAAACATATTGATGCATGTCAACAAATATGAGATATATAGAAATGGGATAATTACAAAAACTACCTTTGAGGTTTAACTGCTAACAAGCTATCAGGATACCTCAATCTAATCTAGTTACAAGAAAACTCAAGTATCTTTTAAAGTTATAGATACCCCTTGACATGTTTCTATTTTACAAATTGCACCTGTTGAGGGAGGTATTTGAAAAACAAACACAAATTTTAAGTGGGTATTTGTATTTGTAATTTTAAAAGATAACTGGAATTTTTGTAATTAGGCTAAATCTCATGGTGTTTTTTGTAATGATTCCTATAGGAAAAGGAAAATGTATGGGCTGCTGATCACACATGATGAACCAGAGTAACCATAAGAAACACATTTTTAACGCCATAAGCATAACATTGAAGTTCAGGGCCAGAATCGAGCAAGTTTTAACATGTAGATTACCAACTACAATGAACGTAAGATTCTTTGGGATAGCAACCAATAAAACAGGTTTGGTGTCTATAATCCCACCGAGTGGAGTACGATGCACTTAAGTAGAAATATACCTGTCTTTACCCCCAAAAGATGGTGATCGACTAGATCGCCTATCACCGATTAGCCAATCACTCCCACTGCTTCTCGAGCTCCCACCAGACCACCTATTTTCACTTCTACCACTACGACCACCCCTTTTGAAGCCACTCTCAAGACCACTGTCATCCGACCAGTCCCGGGAAGATCTAAACCCTCCTCGGTCCATTGAACCTCTTTGTGGGCGTCTATCACTACGCCTGTCACTGTTAGAAAATCTGCCGTAATAATCACTTGGAGGCCCATCGTCTTGCAGAGGAGGCAACTGCGAGGAAAAAAAAAACAATTGTTTCAGTAAACTAACCCTAGGATCTTCAGGTCTTGACAGAGATCCCTAAAGCATATGCAAGCTTAATATGGCTACTGTGCAGTACGTGTTACTAAGTATATTGCGAAACAGGGACCAAAAAAGGATTCACCTTAGCAATCTTGGCAATAGTATTTCCGGGTGGTAGCTCCTTATTTAGCAACTCTTTAGCAATCTCTTCTGGGAGATCAAAAACTGCTCCCTGAACCTGACAGTATATCTCCAGTTGATCAACAAAATATATTTATAATGAAGTACAGCACAAACTTGGCAGCAGTTTTATGCTTACCTTTTCATCTGCAATAATGTGTATTTTGCCTATTTCATCAGCAGCAGCAGAATAAACATCAGACAGAAACCCCGTGACTGATCTAGCAGATAGGTATCCTCAGTATAAGCAGTATCACGCGTCAACTGTAATGTGACTAAACCCTACAATACGAGCAAACAGTCTCTAGTCAACACCAAAACAAGCAAAGAGAATCAGACACTAATATATAACATTGCATGATAATTAAGCCACCAATAGTAGCCGATTCATACTGCCATTTTAATAAAGCAGACAATTAAGACCAACCGCATGCAAGGAAAATTAGAGAGAGAGAGAGAGAGAGAGAGAGAGAGAAGGCCAACATCTCCTCCATTGGAACTCTATAAGCTGACAATAACGCCAAATAATAAAGAGGAAATTATATTTATACTCGTATTAGCCAAAGTTATTAAACCACATGATACAAATTCATTCGTAGTAGTTCACCGACTAAATTTTAAAACTTGCTGTGCTATCACTTACCTGTTCATGAGTAATAAGAGAACGAGAAGACGGAGGTTGTGAAAAACCACTCAAAGTCGCTAAAGCAGCAGCCAGAGCATCTACTCCTTGTTCTTCAATCATTTTTGCGCAGTTGGAGTGAAGTACTTAACAGATTCAGGATGAACTGCACTGAGAGTGGCTACTACTTGCTCGGCCGATGATTCCAAAACCTCTTGAACAGAAGGTGGACCAATAAACTCAAACTTGCACCCAACATCACGCTCAAGAGATTTGACAGTCCGCCTCTGGCTACTAGTGAACATCAAAACAGCTGTGCCTTCTTTTCCTGCACGTCCTGTTCGGCCAGAACGATGTACAAATGTTTCTGGGTCGTTTGGAAGTTCATAATGAATAACCTACAAAAGAAGTAGCCCACAAAACATGCATGAATACAGAATACCAGTAAACAACCATATGATCAATTAATATGCTATACTTAAACTGATGTTGTCAGACACTCAGATACCAAGAATCCTATCAAAAACAAACTTCAGAGAGATTAACAAAAACAGCATGCCTCAGAGGTACAATCAGAACAGATATATTGCATTGTGGGAGATGCAGTAAACATGCATACGAAGTGATGGATATATCCGGTGGCATTTAATGTAATAGAAAGCCTGATGAAAGGGCAGGAATGCAGGGAATACAAAGCCTTTGCATCTAATAAGCTACGCAAAGTCTCATGCCTCAAGAAAATAGTTGCCAATTCATCAGCAACACAATCCTATCATCTCTGAAGTAGAACCGAAAGAATCTCCCAGAAAGAAAAAGTTGATATCCCCATTGTATATGAATTTGGATGACTAAATTATGACCCAAAAATCATCTATCAAAATGGTTTGAATTGACCATTACGCAATAGTACTACTTTTAAGTTTTTAATGTAATGGCACATCTCAAACAACAGCTACCTTCTTCATGTGATAAATAACAAATCCTCCTTTCAGTATAATCATAAAAGTCATTACTGAATGAGAAATACCCACTTTCCATCCTAATATGACTCTCAAGTAGACCATGCAAATTCATATGTACTTACAAGGTCAACATTCGGAATATCAAGCCCACGAGCTGCAACATCAGTGGCAACAAGCACTGTAAATTTTCCTTGCCTAAAACCATTTAATGTTCTTTCCCTCTGGTGTTGAGAAATATCACCATGCAGTGCCTCTGAAGGAATGCTATTTGTTAATGCTAATGAGACTTCATCAGCATCTCGTTTAGTCTGTGTGAAAACAATGGCTTTTCCACCCTTCGCATAGACCTGAAGAGAAAAAAAGCAATATAACCATTCAAAAGCTACACAGAGATTTTCTAGAGATACAAAATCAAACCAAATCTACAGAACATGAAAAAATGCAAGTTCAACAGAATAAGCAATTGACTCATACTGTCACAAGATCACCAAGGATAGTCCGCTTAAGCTACACAGAGATTTTCTAGAGATACAAAATCAAACCAAATCTACAGAACATGAAAAAATGCAAGTTCAACAGAATAAGCAATTGACTCATACTGTCACAAGATCACCGAGGATAGTCCGCTTTGATGTTGCGGTAGTTGGAATAGCATAGAGCTTAATCCCTTCTGCCAACTTTTCTTCTCGATCGCCAACCTAAAATGGATGCCCAAAATATGCCGAGAGAGAAAACAGTGAGAAAGTATTTGATATGAACTTAACAGGAAGAAATAGACAGAAATAGAATCAGTTAATGTCTCCCAGTATTAGTTAGTCATATGATTCTATATACTAATGAAATGAAGCCAATATTGATATCTTATCGTTTACTCGGAATAGGAAATCAGATCCCATTTGTACAACATACAATTAAATAATCATTGGTATTCATTTGATGAAGAATGTAATTTACCAGATCAATTGTCAGAGGATTATTCAAATGCTTTCTTGCTAATTTTTTAACCCAGCCAGGCATGGTTGCTGAAAAAAGCATGGTCTGCCTCTCTGAAGGAACCTGTTCTAGAATGACTTCCACGTCTTCTTCAAATCCAACAGCAAGCATTTGATCCGCTTCATCGAGGACCAAGTATTTAACTTCACCCAATTTCAGGCTGTTGTTATTGATCAGGTCAATAAGTCTACCAGGAGTTCCAACCACAACATCCACTCCACGGGAAAGTGCACTCTGCTGCGTAGTATATGAAACACCTCCATAGATGCAGACAGTGTTCAAATGTGGGGCAGACTCTGAGATTTCTTTCTCCACTTGCTTAGCCAATTCCCTAGTAGGTGCAAGGACCAATACTTTTGGAAGCCGCCCCCGTCTGCAAAAAAGTAAAAAAAAAAAATTGTTATTGCGCTGATAAAATAACAGGTAACAACATGTTTGAGCATCACATGTGATATACCTCAAAGAACCTCTTTCTTGTTCAGCAACGTCGAGTCCTTTGATTATTGGAATACCAAATGCTAATGTTTTTCCTGTCCCAGTCTTTGCACGAGCAATTATGTCACGACCTTCCAGTGCTGGTACTAAAACAGCTCTCTATATAAGCAAAACATAAGAGCAAAATTGATCAGGCCAAGTATTTTTGAGAAGCTCAAATTCGAAAATGAATATTGAGCATGGCCAAAACATGTACCTCCAAATAAAATGAAAAATTAGTAATTTCCCAAGCCATGATAAATCAGGACAGAGAAATAAAATGATGGAAATTGAGGAAATAAAGTTCATTATTTGTCAAGGTCCAATGGCAACACGGAAGAGTCGCACAGCAACTCTTAAGTAAAATGGAAATGAATTTTCTCATTATGGTAAAGTTAAGGCAGACAGTATCGCAAATAGAAAATAATGTGATAACACATACTATAGATTTTGGAAGTAATAACAACATTTCAATTCAAAGCATAATTGCAAACATAAGGAAAAAGATTTAAAAAAAAACTCTCGGGATATCCTTTTCTTCTGGAGTTGTGTGTTGAATATATTATTATCTCCATATACCTTTTATTTCATTTTTCCCTGTATTATATTTGAGAGCTACCAAGCCAGGAACCTCATTTCAATACTCTCCAGACTTACACTTCCTACTTCCTCAAATGGACAGATTTGACTGGTAAATACTACTCTCAACCATCAAACCACAAACTCATGTTAGAAACAAAAATAATAATAAGAGAAAATCCAAAGGGAGCTAGCCGCTATGAAGGTAAAATACATACTTGAATAGGGAACAGCTGAGTAATCCCACGCTTCTCCAGTGTATCCACAAGGCGTTGAGATAGACCCAGTTTAGAAACATCGAGTTCATCCACATTTCCAGTCTCATTCTCCCCCAATTCCCCTTCAGACTCTTCGTACTCACTCTCGCTTACATCCACGCCGCCCTTGCCGAAAGGCCCGAGCCCCTTGAACGCCTCCTCACTCAAAACCGACGAGTTTGGAGTGAATACAGCTGAAGCAACAAAAGAATTAGAAGCTCTGGATGTGGACTTGAGGCGGGTAGAGTGAAAAAGCTCTAAAGGGGTTGTAGGCGGTGGAGAAATGGATAAGGGTGGGGCGTTTGGAATGGTCGATGGATGGGTTGGTTTGGTAAACGGAGGAAACTCCGATGATAGACGAAGAGGTGGCCATGAGTGTGGGATGGTGAAGAGAGGAGGAGAGGAGGGGATAAGGTGGAGAGGTTTATGGTACGATAAACTTCCACCTCGATGAAGAGGAGGTTTAGCCAATGGGCTGTGGGGTATTTATATTTGGGGGTTTTGAATTGGATTTTGGGGAGATTATATATTATGATGAACCAAAAAACGGTTTTGAAGAAAGACATTATTAATTTTTATGTGTAGTTTTTGCGTTTCTATTTCTTCGCTTGAGGATTTAGTAATAAATGTGGAAATTACATTAAAGGGTGAGGAAAGTTGGTTCAAATATGCAAAATGTTCAATATTTTTTTTTTTTCCTTTTTGATAACTCAATTTTAAGTTTATGTTCGACTATCAGTGATAGTAACTTGACCCTTTATTTCTATCGGGTTAAACCGCGGAATGTTTGTTAGGAAAAGTGTATGATTTCATTTTCAAAAATGGCTAGGAGAATAAGTGTTTAAGCTTAGTCGAGGTGAATTAAATTCGGTCTCTTAAGCACTAAAACGCCCGTATCAATCTTAAAGGTTCGGCGACGCCCCTTAAGATACAACGACTATTTCGATTTAGAGTTTCAAAGACTTGCAAACCCAAAAACGGCGAACAACGAAGTGATTCGACTTTCAAGCTTTGAATGGAATGTATGGCAATATGCTCGAATGTAATATGCCAGGTTAATTATCGATGTTTTTCGTTTTTTGTTTTCATCCAGCAGGGTCGAGTATTATAGGCACCAGGTGCCCCGTCACGGAAAGAACACGTCTTTTGGCTCGAAAAGACAGGTTTTGAACGAACGACGATTCACGATTCGCACCGCGATCGGCCACGCGCCCGTGTGCTGCCCATGCGTGGACGCGAACCAAAATGGCAAAGGTATGGCTTGGCCGCACGGTCGTGCGTCTACCCGTCTCAAGTGCGAACCAGGTATTGGCCGACGCGACGACCCGCGCACGGGCCGTGAGTCCCATGCGCGGGTGCGAACACTGCGAGGTTGAAAATCTTTTGATTAATTACAAAAATTAATTAAATATTTATTTTTAAAGGTTTTTGGTCCAAAAAGAATAGGGGACTTGAAGCCCACGACCCATGACCCACGACCGGACCCGGACGGGCCGCCAAAGCCGAGCGCTTAACCGGCGGGCGGGCAAGACGCACGCGTGTGTGCTTTGAACCAAACCCACAAACATGTAGGTCCTCACCCCTTTAAAAACTTAGGTGCCCAGGGGCCCAAACCCATAAGTCCAACTTTGGATATATTAAGTGTGCAAACTTTGCTCTCTTTATCCTATGTGGGATGGATCATTTCCCTTCCTCATATTTTCCATTTTTCATACCATTTATTTGTATTAAGTGGCTAACTACTAGCATTAATTTCTCATTCACCCGGAATTGATTTTGAGAAATTCCAAATGCTATTCTCATCTACTCTCTTAGTAGAATTTTTACAAATAATTTAATTCTATTTTTCACTAATGGAAACCACTTAATTATTTGGTCAAAATTGGGTCAACACCCATTTTACCAAACAAACAATTCCAATAATCCCCACATAAATGAAATTAATACATGCGTGTATGCGTGATTCGCTTGAAAGTCTCGCCAATTGTTATCAGATCGAGGATATGTAGCTTATGGCTTTGAACCTTCCTTAGTAAAATACTATCGGATTTACTAGTTGCTTAGTGACGCGATGTCTTGAACTACTCGGTCGTTTTTGTGTAAACCGAGACAACAAGATTTACACAATAACAACTCTAATACTCGTTGTTCTCACGTTGTGTCCATTTCCATTTCACGGCCTGGACCATATCTTAGATTCATAAGTGTCTCTTTGAAGTGACCATTACTTCTCACTTATATAGGTGATCTCATATTGAACAAGATATCCGCCATACTCCACCTTTCGGTATAGGAATCATTAAAAGTCTTAACTTAATCTCACCACATTTAGCAGTTTACATTCACTTGGATGTTTGAGAGAATGAGCTAACACATTTCAAGTGTTCAAATTTGAACATTCATAACTTAGTTGTCCCATTGAACCAAGGTCTTGGGATCTCCAATTCACAAGGTTGGGTTACCGCTATGAACATTCTTTAAGTTGTGGATTTTAAACCCATTCCCTTAACTTGAGTTTATACAATTGATCTCGATTTATGCCTTTTGTAAGCGAATCGCAAGGTTTTCTTTGACTTCACGTAGTCAATCGAAATAACCCCATTCGAAATCAAATGTTTCTTGGTATTATATCTACGATGAAAATGTCTAGACTTTACCTTTTTCCTTTGCAAGAAAATACACATTTAATAAATACAACATTTCTTGATTTAATGATCGTACCATCATTTATATCATAAATCTTTGAATTTATTTTCTTGATGCTTCTACTTTAGCCAAAGCACTCCCACACTTCAAGGCATCCTCCTTTATGTGGTTTGCTAAAAAGTAAAGCTCCATTATAATTTCGATATCTTTGTTCAACACAAGATTATCCGAATTTATATGGCTCGGCCGCTTCGCTTTTAATTTTGTTAGAACATTGTCCCAACAATCCAGTTAAAACCTCGTTCTACCAGATTTGGACATTAGTTCCAACAACTCCATTAATACATTTTACAAGGTGTCTAACCTTTGGTGTTATCACATTTTTAGTAAGACTTGATCTTAACTTATTCTGATGTCTTCCTTTAGTGTTACAACACTTTTGGCAATACTTCATGCAAATGTGGTTTTGGTGTTTACAACACTTTTGGCAACACCTTCGTTACATTTAAAATTGCAACGAAACTCCTTTGGTGTTCCACAAAGTGTGGTCATACCCCACATATGCCAATTTCCATTCGGAATCCCGGTTGTCTTCCTCAATCCGAAGTCGAACTATCAAATCCTCAAGCCCCATTTTTCTTCCGCTTGTGCTTGAAGTATTTCTTAAAATCTTTCCACGATGGCGGCAATTTTTCGATAATCGCAACCACTTGAACGACTCACTCGAATCATCCCTTCGTGACATTTAAGTCATGAAGTATGATCCGAATTTCTGTACTTGGCTAATCATCGTCTTGGTGTCAACCATTTTATAATCTAGAAATTTACCGACCACAAATTTCTTTGTCTAAGATCTTCTTGCTTTATATTTCTTCTCCAAAGAGTCCCACAACTCATTGGACGCGTTTTGAACGTGTTATAGGCGTTATAGAGGGTATCATCTAGCCCGTTCAAAATATAATTCCAACACAGAAATCGTTGTTATGCCAAGCATCCACAATGATTCTCGTTGGTTGTTGTTCACTTGGTTTTATACCATTGATTTGGGCTTCCTAGACTTGAGTTTTGTGTTGTTTTTGATTATTTTGAGTCATTTGAGTAGCCAAGCCATGTTGAGAGCCAATTATATTGAGTTTATAGTCATAGTAATGAATCTTGTATCAAAATAAGTACAAACGAGCAAACAACGAGAGATTGATCTCGAAGAAACGCCCAAACGCGCGTCCTCAAATTTCCATCATGGCAGCGTTTCGTATTTTGGCCATAACTCTCTCTACAAAATTGATATTGATATGATTCAAGTAGCTATGGAAAGCTAAGAGATAGGGCTACAACTTTGAAGAAGGGCTCAAAAGCAAATTCCAATATTTGGTGGGTGAAAAACTCGGGCGGGCGACTGCAGTCACGGATCTGGACATTGTAGTATGAATTTCAAGTGGGCGCTGCTGCGCTTAACGCCCGCTGCAGCGCCGGGCGGATCATTTGTGGGAAATTGGGCACCACAGCGCCCCGGGCGGAAATTCCAATGTTTCTCCATTTTTTTATTGAACTTTTGAGGGGCTATAAATACATACATGGGAGGCTTGATCTAGGTTATGGAGGAAAGGGTAGGAATACACCAAGAACACAATAAACACATCAATTTCATCAAGGAAGAATCAAGGGAAGAATCGGGTTGAATCGGAGCTTGAGGATTGAAGATTAATCGAGAGATTATCCATTTCCCTAAGTTTTCTCATTCTTTGTGCTTTAATCTTTCATTTTAGCTTCTTATGAAGATGAACAATTTGTCTATGAGTTGTTTATTTATAATGGGTAGCTAAACTTCTTGTGATTTCGGGGTTTGGAAGTAGATTAATTGAACTCTTGTTGATTGTTTTAATCTTAAGTGAAGTTATTGTCTTGACGCCTATTTGAGTACTTTGTTCTTATTCTTGTTTTATCATTTGGCCAATGATTTAGCATGTTTGATATATAATTCGAGAGATGAGTTTCAATATTAGATCTTGAGTACTTGACATGAATATTTGCATAATCGAGAGGTTTGTGAATATTTGTGAGGATATTTGATCTTTTGTGCATTTGGGAGTTGTGTATCTTATGTTGAGTAGAGATACTAGCATAGATATTTCAATCTACACTTTATATACATCTCAAGAGGGAGGATAAAATACCGTTGTGATCGTCTTATAGGTGTATTGATAATAACTTTGGCTTTGATTAAATTGTAAAACAAGAGGAATATTAATTGAAACCATAACCCAGGGGAATCCATTTCATTTCCTTGGTAATTCCACTATTATTTTCATCTTGTGTTTTTGTGGTTATTCTTATCTTTTCTTCCACAACAACCATTCAATTTCGAAAGCGTCTAAATAAAAATAAGGCTATCTTAGTTCAATACTTAGCGCATTAATTTATTAGTCTCGTGGATACGACCTTGCTTACCCTATTCTATAAACTACACCGTACACTTTGCGGTGAAGCTAAAAATAAGGTGAACAAGTTTTTGGCGCCGTTCTTGGGGACTAATACAATTTTTGGTGCTAATATAGCGATAGATAGAATTATTCTTAATTTAGACATTTTTTTATTTTATTTCATTTTTCTTTTGTAAATTCTACTTCTACAATGCTTGAATTGTTTTTTTGAATTGGTATAGGTGCAACTGTTCGGATGGAAAAGTAAGTTATTTCAATAACTGGAATTTCTACTGATTATTGGAATAATCCTACTCCTACACACTATTGTTTGATTGGAGGAATTACGAAGATTTTTCATATGCTAATACGGAGAATGTGATTCCACCACCATCAAGCTTCAATGTAATAAATGGGTTTACCGTGCAGGCAAAACCATCTTTGGAAGACGCCCTCATTTCATTCATGAATCAACGACTTCATTCATTGAGTCAAATAAATTTATTCATGAAGGAAATGAGAAACAGCTTTACCAAGAACGAAGCAAAGATGGACAAGATGAAGTTGCAATTGACACATTGGCCAATACTATGGATTCAAAATTGAAAAATCTCGAGACTCAAATGGGTCAATTAGTTACAATTATTGGTGGGCAACAACAAAAGAGCCGCTTTTTGAGCACCACCGAAGCCAACTCAAAGGAACAATCTAATGCCATTCATCAAAGGAGTGGTACCGAATACGAGGAGTCAAGATCTTGGAAAAGCAAGAAAGTTCGGAACCAAACACAGTTATTGTGTGTCTATGCACTTTCGGCTCGTGTGTGGTACCGAAAAGGAGCAAAAAAAATAGGACAAGGAACACACGAACCATGCGTGTACGCTGTGCGGCGCGTGCAAGATATCATAAGAAAACTATTCCAGAATGAGACGAGCACGAACTATGCGTATGCACACAAACAATATGCGCGTAAATCAAATCAAAGTGTTCCAACACCAGGACTTCACTACTTGCTTGGAAATCCCAAGTATGTATTACTAGATGCAAACAGAGCAAAACGGTTCTTGACCACGATCCAAAACAGCTAATATATGCATTCAAAGGTGGTACGAATCAAAATTAACAGCGTCGAGCTAAAGATGTTAAATATAGCACTTGTTGGGAAGCAACCCAACGGTTTGTGGTGTGATTTTTATTTTATTTTATTTTATTTTTGTTTGTTTGTTTTCTTCTAAAAAAAAGAGAGAAAATTACCTGATTTTACTTCGCAGCCACACATGGGCAGGGCGTGCGTGAACGCATGGCCCGTGCGTGATTGAGGAATTGGAGATGTTGCTACGGCCCACACACGGGCAACCCGTGCCGAGGAGACGCTTGAGGAGGCCAAGAATTGCCGCCACCTCCATAATAAATCAGTCCAATCCACAATGTTTTTATTGAAATTCTATCTTCTCTTACGTGCGATATAATTTCATTTAAGTTTGGGGGAGAGATAGCTATTTTGATATGAGATGTGTGGATAAAAAAAATTGTATTTTTGTGTGTTTTCATATAGTTGCATGTAAAGCATTTTAGGTTGCATTTGCATTAGAAGACGTTCTTGTTTTAGCACGTTTATTGTTTTCATAGATTTTAAGGAGTGAGTTGACCGTGTGCGACGAGACTTGATGTTTATATTTTTGAAAAAAATTTGTATTGTTTTGATTGGGTGTTGAGTATGAGTTGATTGAGCCATGAATAGATGACATTGAGCATGTGGATATTGAGAACATGGTTTGATGCTTTGAATTACGTATTTGCAAGCCTTGTGAGCAATAGAGGATGAATTGAAGACACAAGACACAAGACATACAAGCAAAATACACAACAAGAAATCGCAAATTCTCAAGCTTTCATATTCAACACTCTTGTTGTATTTATAGCCTAAGTATTTCACTTTCACATCTTGAGGTATATGCTTTATTTCTTGATTACACTTGCACTCAAATTGTAATATTCATTATTGAGTTGTAATCTTGATTTTTGTCATCATTCAACATAAGACATCCTTGAATACACTTGGGTGATCTAGGTGATAGGTGTTTCAAGAGTGTGGTGCTCTTGAGGTATTGAAGAATTTGGTGTTCTTCAAGGTTGAAGATTGTGGTAATCTTCACAAGGTGCCGTTGGAGATTGTGGTAATCTTCAAGAGAGATTGTGGTAATCTCAAAGGTGGTGTTGCGGAAAGAGTGTGGTGCTCTTCAAGGTGATGTTATAAGGTGTTGTATTAATTTTGGAAATTAATAAAATATTTTTCTTTTTGAAATCCATCCCAGAGATACTAGGGTGGTAGAGGATTAGGCCCAGGTGGGTTGAACCTCTATAAATTGATGCGTGTTGTTTACATTCCGCACCTTTATTATTGTCTTGGCATAATTGATTCGAAAAAGATGGCGAAATCGAAAAGATGGAGATAATCTATTCACCCTCTAGATTATCGTAGCCGCTTGATTTACAAGTGGTATCGAGCCAAACTCTTTGGCAAGCTCGTTCCACATCGCGAGTAAAGAGGAACGATCATCGGCTACGAATGAAGTCTACCTTACCAGCGCCTCCACCACCAAGCCACCACTATTCGATTCCAAAAATTTTACATTTTGGAAAGAAAGAATAGAATGCTATCTACAAGGTTGCGGGTTCGATATTTGGAACACGGTCGTAAATGAAGAATCCATTCGAATGATGGACACACCACACAAAGGCCTCAAAGAGCTCAATGATGAAGAAAAGAAAACCATCTCCTTAAATGGTAAAACTCTTAACATTTTGTATTGTTCACTTACCATTTTGGAATACAATCATATTGAGGAATTAAATCGGCACATAAAGTATGGAGAAAATTAGAAGAAGTATATGCAAATGAAAGGAGCCACTCAAAAGCATCTACTTCTCAAATGGATACAAACTCAACATGTGATGAGCTTCCTACAACTTCCGACGTCGATGAAAACGAACGATGTCTTATGGGATTCAAAGAAGAAAACGAGGTAAGTTCAAAACCCTCCACTTCTTATGATAATGAATTACAAAATGATTATAGTGATTTGCAAAATGATTTTGATGAACTTCAAAATGAATTCCAAAGCTTACTTGTTAAATACAAAAATTTGAAAAAGGAATTCAATATTTTGAAAATTGATAAGGGTAATTTATTTTCCTCTTATGAATCACTTTCATGTGATCACACCACCACACTTGACAAGGTTAGAAACCTTGAAAAAGAAAATAGTACTCTTGTTGAGGATATTAATTGCATGAAAAATGATTTATCAAAATCCAACTTGAGTACCGATAAAATGACCGATATTATTGATGTTCATAGTTGTGATAAATTGAAACAAGGACTTGATCATAAGCCTAGTGTTGTTAATTATGTGAAAAGAAATCAAGTCCCTATGCATGTTGGTCATTATGCTCCCAAAATTACTACTTGTTTTTATTGTGGTAAAACGGGTCACACGGTTAATACTTGTCGGGCTAGAAATAGCTCTAATTATTATTGGAGGTCTAAAAGTCTCAAAGCTAATTCCAAAGGACCCAAACACTTGAGGGTACAACAAAATAATGTCATATTAGGTACCCGACGTAATAATAATCGAGGAAAATACATACCGCCAAGAAGACATCAAATGACTATTTCATTTGATCAAAAGAGAAGACAACATCAAAATAAATTTCCAGGAGAAAGACACTATCAACAATGGGAAGGCCAGAATGCTTGGAAATGGAGCAATTGGAGAAATCACCATCAACATGAAGATTGTCAAACGGAAGATATCATCAACAATGGGAATGGCACAACCCATGGAAATGGCGAAATTGGTAAACCGTATCTCCCTATTTAAATATGCATTTTATTCTTTGCATGTTTTTATTTGTTTTTTTTTGTTGCAATATGAGTTTTCATATTTTTAAAATTTAGGTCTTCAATATATTTGTGAGTTTCAAAAATATTTTTGAAAAGAAGACCTTGCATGATGTTTCTAAAACTCTTGTGCATTTAATTAAACTTATGTGGTTTATGATCTCCTATGTAGTTACATAGCACAAACATGCTTAAGATATCTCTTATTGCTTAGCCTACACATGTATTATTGTGTTTGTACTAAATTTGGTTGAAGAATTGTGTAGAATTTTCATATGGTTATCTACTCGTAATATATCAAGAGAAACATGAACTATCGAGGTACGCTCATTATTGTTATTCATAGACTCGATACATGTTGTGCCATATGCCAATGTGCTTATTTTATACAAGTGCCATTAAGAGGATGTTTTGATTTTTGAGAAGGCATTATTTAACATAGCTTGTTTTATCCAAGATTTGTAAAGGATTATATTTTGTTTTTGATAAAACATTTGATTTTTTAAGTTATGCATTTTATTGCACATATAAAATTATTCTTGGTTGCTTTGTCAAAACTCTTGTTCATATGCTTCTTGTAAATGAGGTCTCAACTATATGCTCTTGAATCTTTCAAATTTCAAAAGAGACCTTATATAGCTTCCTATAAGCTTATTTGAACTTACATGTTTTATGAAACTCTTGATGATTTGTTTGAAAGCATAGTATGTGTTACTTGTTATTATGTCTCTATTTTTCGATATTACTATGCTCTTGTGCAAGATATCTTCTTAAGATTTTGCAGAAATTTTTGGTATTTTGGAACAAGCTTGATGACCAAGGCAAGGTTAGTAGCTCTAAGGTATTATCAAGAAGAAGGTATTGATTTTGATGATACATTTGCTTCCGTGGTTTTTCACATTTTGCTTTCCTATTATTGTTTTAAGAAAATTTCAAGCTTTACCAAAATAGATGTTAAATCCAATTTTCTAAACGGTTTTATTCAAGAAGAAGTCTATATAAAACAACCTCCGGGTTTAAAATTTTTTCTAGGCCAAATGATTTTTATAAAATGCCTTGTATGGTTTAAATCAAGACCCGTGTATGGTATGATAGACTTAGCTATTTTTGCTAAATGGTTTTACAAAAGGTAAAGTTTATACTACTCTTTGTTTTTGAAAAAGGGCAAGATTGTTTACTTGTACAAATTTATGATATCATTTATGGTGCTACTAATGAATTATTGTGCAAGTTATTTTCTAAGTTGATGCAAGGTGAACTTAAGATGATGAGAGGAGTTCAAATTTGATCATTGGAATTCAAATTCAACAATGCCAAGAAGGTGATTATATTCCACACTCAAAAGAAGAAGTGAGGCATTAAAGAAGAAAGAACCATTTCAACCTATATGGCCACAAATGCGAAAAATTGACAAAATGGTTGAAGTAGGCATTGACAAACAAATTCGAGGTATGTTCATTCGTTTATTACTCCTTAGACTCAATATTCTATATGTCTTATGTCTATATGCTCGACTTCAAAACTATCCCAACGAATCTCATTAAAGTGCCGTTAAAAGAAATTTTCAAATATTTGTAAAGCACGTCTTCGTATGACTTGTTGTATCCAATATCTTAAAATGTTCTTATTTTCGGGATAACAAGTCCAAATGATAATAATTTTCTTTCAAAATATGGTTCGTCATAATCGAACTAAACATATTGAGATTCGATATTTTTGGGATTGCATGTTTTAACAAAAACTTGAGATGTGTTTAATTCCGTCTCAAGGATAACTCACGACTTTTTAATCGTACACCCCGAGGATTTTAATCCATTTTGAACGTGATTATGACATAGTGTATATTGAATGATGTCTATGTTTGCATTTTGCACATTTTTAAAACTTAGGGGCTTAAAAATCGGTTTTTGGTTCAAAACTCAAATTTTCACAAAACAGAAAGAACCATGGACTAATTGGGGAAGGCCGACCGGTCGCCCATGATGTCGACCGGTTGCCAGCCCCCAACCGGTCGCCCATGCCCAAAATTTGATAAAATCGTTTGTTCTCAAAGATTTGTCATTTTGGATTGTTTTGTGTTCATTTTTCGTCCCCTTCGACTTTGCACACAAATTTCACTTCAAATTTGTTTTATTGCATACATCTTATATTTTGGACTTAATGAGGCTCGATTATCATCATCATTGCTCATCTTTACCGATTAAATGGTAAGAATTTCTCTTTTTAATCTCAATTGGGTTGAACCCTTGAGAATGTGCTTATATCTTGCTATTTTGATGAAATTCTTGTATTAGTATGTTGTATATGATGATTGTTGACGAATGAATATTGTTGTATTGCAATTGGTGATGAAATTTTTCGGCTTAAACGAATCACAAAGGTTTTATATTTCTCTTGTTTTATTCAACGCACGCCAAGTGTTCGACAAAATGCTTCTATGAAAAATTCATCACCTACATGATTCTTTCGATTTGAAAAGTCTTATAAGTTTATAAAGATCATGTTTTGTCAATCAAATAAGCTTTTGCAAATCACATGATTGACTTCTCCTTATTATTTGGAATTTATGTTTCCACGATCAATATGCCGATAAATCGATTAAGTTGCACACTTTGATATAATTGTATGATGTTTTTATCGTGCTAACATTCTTTTGATGATTCCAAAGGGGAGAAACAGAAAACGCATAAACGCTCAAAAGAGCGGAAATAGGCTTGCAAATAAGCTTGCAAGAAAAGCTACAAGCTATGGCTCTTAAAAGCCAAATTACTTAGTCCATGTGATGTATTATGGACTTTTATGCTTGACTAATGATGTTTTGTGACAGGGGGAGCTTATAAGCTCATGATATTCAAGCTTAAGTTGTAAAAACTAAGCTTTAAGCTTTTAGTTGTTGCTTTATATTTACTTGCTATGCTTATTGATAGGGGAGCTTTGCAAAAATGATTTTGAAAATTTTTTGCTCCTATCCTTGTGTGTTTGTACTTATGATGAATCTTGCTTATAATGGATTGATGTTTTAGATAGGAAAATTTGTTTTGTTTTAAAATCAACTTCCTAAAATTGTTTTGGTTTGTAATCATCAAAAAGGGGAGTTTGTTAGATAAATATTTTTATCATGATTTTGATGGTTTTTACACCAAAACAATGGTTTTAAATGTTGTCCAAATACTCCTAAATGATTTAAAATGTTTTTACTAATTTTTGGAGTATTTTTTAGTTTATTATTCGATAAAATTGGACAACACTTTTGATGATTTTGTGTTAATGAGTTTTTATACCAAAACAATGTTGTCCAAATACTCCTAAATGATTTAAAAGTTTTTACTAATTTTTGGAGTATTTCTTAGAGTTAATTATTCGATAAAAATGGACAACACTTTTGATGGTTTAGTTTAAATAAGTTTACAATGTTTATAAATGTTGTCCAAATACTCTCAATTGATTTAAAATGTTTTTACTAATTTTTTGGAGTATTTCTTGAAGTTTATTTTTGATAAAAATCGGACAACATTTCAATTTGGAGGTCGATCGGTCGAACGGAAGGTCGAATGCAGACCAAGAACGCACAAAATGAAACAAAACCAGTTCTGGAAAAAAAGGGAGGGTGACTTCGGCCAAGGGTGAGGCCGACGGTCGCACCCTAAGCGCACGGCCGCACCCCACCTCGACGGTCGCACCCCCGCAACCCCTATCCTGGATCGCACTATTTTCATTCAAATGTTCGAAATCTTATACAGAGCGACGGTCGCTACTGTAATCTTTGACAAAAAATTTGTACCGTTGAACTCCTTGACAAAGAAGATTTGCTTTTCAATTTTGTACAATATTTCTACATCTTGTGATCCTCTTTTTGTAGACAAAAGTGAAGAAGAAGGAGCCTATATTGGGAGCCTATGTTGGTGAAGACTCTCCTATAAATAGAGGATGAATTGAAGACACAAGACATACAAGCAAAATACACAACAAGAAATCGCAAATTCTCAAGCTTTCATATTCAACACTCTTGTTGTATTTATAGCCTAAGTATTTCACTTTCACATCTTGAGGTATATGCTTTATTTCTTGATTACACTTGCACTCAAATTGTAATATTCATTATTGAGTTGTAATCTTGATTTTTGTCATCATTCAACACAAGACATCCTTGTGAGTATTCTTTTGGAAAGAATACACTGGGTGATCTAGGTGATAGGTGTTTCAAGAGTGTGGTGCTCTTGAGGTATTGAAGAATTTGATGTTCTTCAAGGTTGAAGATTGTGGTAATCTTCACAAGGTGCCGTTGGAGATTGTGGTAATCTTCAAGAGAGATTGTGGTAATCTCAAAGGTGGTGTTGTAGAAGAGTGTGGTGCTCTTCAAGGTGATGTTATAAGGTGTTGTATTAATTTTGGAAATTAATAAAATCTTTTTCTTTTTGAAATTCATCCCAGGAGATACTAGGGTGGTAGAGGATTAGGCCCTAGGTGGGTTGAACCTCTATAAATCGATGCGTGTTGTTTACATTCCGCACCTTTATTATTGTCTTGGCATAATTGATTCGAAAAAGATGGCGAAATCGAAAAGATGGAGATAATCTATTCACCTCCCCTCTAAATTATCGTGAGTCGCTTGACTTATAGTGATTCGACTTTCAAGCTTTGAATGGAATGTATGGCAATATGCTCGAATGCAATATGACCGGTTAATTATTTGATGTTTTTTGTTAAGTTGGTATTTTACCAACTTATTTGATATTTTAGAGTAGAATTTGGTTTTATTTTGGGTGTTTTTAGAGTCGTTAGAGTCCTATTTATTTCAATTAGAGTCGATGTAGAGTCAATCGATGATTTGGTAGCCGAGAAATGAAGAAAACGGTGAAAAACGGCTTGAAGAAAGAAGAAATCACGAGAAAGAAAAAAAAATCGTATTTTGACAAGACGGGGGTACAGGCCTTAGCCACGCAATCCATCAAATACGGGCGGAAGGTGGAAGGCGATTTGGAAGCAGCATGTGGCGGCTGCAGAACGCCAACGCCAACGCTGCGGCCGGTGGCAATTGTGAAAAAAAAAAAAAAATGATGGCGCCAAGAGCTCATGCTTTAGCGCAGAAGCCGCCGCCACGTGCGATAAGTGGTGGCGATGCGCGGGCGCAGAATAGCGCATGCATGCGCTGGAAGCCGCAGCGCCCAGGGGGCGGAAATTCCTATGTTCACCTACCCTTCTTCGACTTTTGTGTACTATAAATACCATCTTGGGGCTTGAAATTAGGGCATCTTGGAACCCTTGGGAAGGCAATAAAAACAGCTACAAGACAAGGAAGAAGAATTTGAGCATTTTGAGAAGAATTTGGAGAGAAGAAGATTGGAGGCTTCTATCATCTAGAAAAGAGAAGATCCCTCAACTCTTGTTCTTATTTTGTTGCTTTCTTCATATCTTGTAAGATGTATTGTTGTATTTTCATGGATTCATTTTCTTCAATTATGAGCTAAACTCTATAATTCTAGAGGATTGATGTAATCTATGTTTGAACTTATGTTTTGAGATTGTGGTTTGTCAATCTAGATCTATCAATTTATTTGTGCTATTTAGATCTATTGCTTCTAAATTACTTGATCAATAATTTAGATTGTTTGGTGTATTTGATTTGACACTTGAGAGAGGTAATTGAATACATGACCCTGGAATAGCATAACCTAGATTTCATAAAATTGAGAGATTTGTGAATCCTTTGAAGTCATTTATCAAGATTCATAGCTTTTATTGAGATTTTGATTGGTGATTTTTATAGAGATATTGATTTCCCAATTGAATCTAAAATCATTGGCACTTGAGAAAGGGAATGATTATTGTAGAAATCTTGACTTATAAATTGATAATTGATGATTGATAAACCATATTGACAACATAAGGGATAACTAGATTCATCATACCTCTAGAATTCATTTAATCATTCGATAAACTCATTGATATTTACATAGTCTTAATTTATTTTTAGTATTTTTAGTATAATCAACTCCATCAAATATTGAATTTCTAAATAAAGTTAGACTACTATATTATAGTACTTAGCGATAATTCGATAATTATTCCATGTGGATTCGACAACCCTACTACTCTATATTAAAACTCGACACCGTACACTTGCGGTTAGAAAAATCTCTAACATTTTTTTCGTTTTTTGTTTTCATCTGCAGGGTCGAGTGTATAGGCACCGTGATGCCCCTACGGAAAGAACACGTCTTTTGGCTCGAAAAGACAGGTTTTGAACGAACAGACGACGTTTCGCATTACGCGACTTCGTGATCGACGCACGGCCGCGGCGCCGCCTTGCATGCGTGGATGCGAACCAAAATGGCAAAGTTACGGCCGACGACGGCTCAAGTGCGAACTGATCGATCGACGACGACGACCCGACAAGACGGGCCATGCATCCACCCGCGCGGATGCGAACACTCCATGGTTGAAAATCGTTTGATTAATTACAAAACTTAATTAAACATTTATTTTAAAAGGTTTTTGGTCCAAAAAGAATAGGGACTTGAAGCCTGTGCCCACGGCCCGCGACCCATGACCCGGACCGAGCCGGGCCGAACCGAGCGCCGAGCCGGCCGACAGGCGGGTAACGGCGGCGCGCGCGCGTATGTGCTTTGAACCAAACCCACAAACATGTAGGTCCTCACCCCTTTAAAAACTTGGGTGCCCCTGGCCAAAACCCATAAGTCCAACTTGGGATATATTAAGTGTGCAAACTTTGCCTCTTTATCCTATGTGGGATGGAGCATTTCTCCTTCCCCACATTTTTCATTTTCCATACCATTTATTTGTATTAATGGCTAACTTCTAAAGATTAGTTTCTCATTCACCCTAATTGATTTTGAGAAATTCCAAATGCTATTCTCATCTATTCTCTTATTAGAATTTTTACAAATAATTTAATTCCATTTTTCACTAATGGAAACCACTTAATTATTTATTCAAAATTGGGTCAACGCCAATTTTACCAAACAAACAATTCCAACAGCTTTCTTCGATGTCGCTTTTTCATTATAAGGTATCAAGTAACTACTTAAAAATACTTTCAACATGTTGACGTGCGTTTTGGTCAACAAGGAGAAATACGTAAAAAGGTTTAACACGTGGAAATGAAAACGGCGTAACGATCTTTATTTCTGGCTAATTATGCCTTTCTTTGTATTTTGCCGCAGGAATATGGGGTCGGTCTTTTTACAATTTGTTACTTATTCCCTTTCTTTTTCCCTTTTCGGACTTTTTATACCCCTTTTGAGTAAGTGGGTTTACAATAGTCATCTTTGCACTAACTATTCATTAATTAATAAAATAGCTAAAAAGGCGACACATGTCCCTCTATAGTTGTGCATGTCAGTCAAATTCGCCACTTGTCGACTTCTCTTCATAATTCTCTGACATGTGGCAGTTTCTGATACCAATAAAGTGCTAAGCATGGGCGTGTGATTATTTTTACGAGGTTGTCGCGCGTGTGCTTCATATTGAAAACTGGGCTCGGGGCTCGCTCGGCGGCCGTGTTGTGGTTGGGCTCGGTAGTAGTAGTTGGGCTCGGTGGCGGCGAGCCTAATTCGCGGACGTGTCGCCGACGTTATTGTTGACGCCACTCCGCAGTCGCTTACCTCGGATATGTGTCAGACTGATGACGTGGATTAATTTCTTCCGGCTCGGCTCGGGTGTCATCAAAGGCCCCCAAGTTTGACTTCGAGAGAAAATTCTTTGACGTCGGAGTTAAACTTTAATGCTAATGATGAACAATTAATGGGAAAACGGATTTTTCAAAGGTTTTGTTCTTTCCTGGTACTGCCGCAGAGCAATTAATGCTTGAAACGGCGCATTAATTGGGTTGCTATAATGACAGACACGCGTGGCATCTTGTGGTTGGACCAATCTTGCGCAGAAGAAAAGTTACGCTTCGGCTCACGGTGTGTGGGGACACGACGTTCTCTGTCATGTTTGACGGCTTTTGAACTTTTAAAAGGAGCGTCCTTTCGCACAAACGTCCCGTTTATCGAGGAAACTTATCTATAAATATTTTTGTTTTCCTTCATTATTCACTTTCGATCCTTTAACCCTTGAGCTAAAGTAATTAAAACCGAGCAGAAATTTGGTCGGCTTCCCAAGTTCAGAGACTTGAACTTAGGTATTTTTTTCGAAATACTCTTCCTTTACCTATAAATGTCTTCTTTTGAAGATAGTAGAGTCGTAGTTATAGTGTAGAAGTTGAAATTGAAGATCCTCCATCCGAACCCTCTGTTTATTTTTCACCAAAGACGGCGATCTCCGTCCCACATACCCCGAGTATTATCCAGATATCTTCTCCGGATTCTTCACGAGGTGGAACGCCCTCGAGCGGACGACACTATCTTTGACCCGACACCGTGACCGTTTATAGAGAAGTGACGGTGTATCAACCCTGACCGGTGCAAGAGAATTCCGGTGAAGAATCGCCAAGTGTTGATTCTAAATGCGCCAGCTGAAGAAGAAGATATGAATCCATCCGAGCCGGAGCGTGACAACGCAGAGCGAGTAGATGAACTGTCCGGGATTCGAGGCCGGAAAGGCCACTAGGCCCATAGGCCACCGTAATGGCGACGGGCCGACAAGGAGGAGGACTCGTCTTCGTGTCGAGCCTCGTTGGACGCCGAGTGACATAAACGATATCCCGAGCATGTTGATGATTCGGGAGGTGGATGAGCTCCGGCGGATGTACCGTATTCCGAGCGGTATCTACTTTTGGGTACCGGACGGCACGGAAGTTCCCAAGACTACCCACCGAGGGTTGCATGGCTGTATTTACTCCTAGCCTTTATATGGTTTAAGATTTCCACGCCGCCTTCCTCACGCGGTGGTTTTAAGTGTGGGGTATGCATCCGACCTGTGTGCACCCTATTTCTCGGGGGAAGGATCATCGGCCTCTTGGTGATGTTTCACCGGGAAAAATATCCTCGCCCCAAGTTTAAGGAGATGAACGAGCTCTTTGTATGGCGAGCGACTCCATCGTCTCGGGTCACCATCCGGATGGTATTACGCATGCACCCCGGGGTATCCGGACGGTTTGGTGGAGGTCTCCTTCTTCTCTGAAGGAGTGGAAAGACAAATGGTTCTGGGTGAGCGGCGAGTGGCAAGCTCGTGTGGGGGAAGGAGAAAGTGAAACCGTTCTTCATCCCCCATCAAATTTTGTTTTTGGTTACAGTAAGTCTTATCTTTTCCCTTTCCCTGCTTTTGCTGTTTATTGTTTCCTTTTCATAATTGTCTTTTCTTTCCACCTTTACAGAACCGGCATCAAAGGGCCCTCGCCGCCACTTTTATTCAAGGTCGAGAACATCCAGGCCCGGGAATCATGGACAGCGGATTGAGAGGTTGGCCACGAGGCGACAACTTGGCCGCGGTTTGGTTTGAGGCCTGCTCTGCCCGACGACCCCGAAGCCGAGGGGGCGGCTCGGGATGAGGCGGCCGAGCGGGAGGTGGAGGTCGAGAGAGTGCCTCAACAGAATCCTCTCGTTAATGAAGAGATACGGCCCCATTCTCCAGGGGATCAGCCGGCGAGAACTGAGCAAGCGTGCCGCCTCGCGCGACTAGTCCTCGGGCAGATCATCCGCGCCCGTAGGCGTACAAAACCCCGGAGCCGGCGTGAGAGTGCGGCCGCCATTCGAGGTAAAACACTATTTCTTCCATTTTTTTGAGTTGTCTTTTTGTTTTCTTTTGATCTTTCTTCTAATTGGTGGTTGCTTTATGCGGGCGTGGCTGGATTTGCGTGCACGCCTTCGCGGCAGCAGGTGGAGGAATACAAAGACGGCGAGCTCGGGCGGCCGCCAATCAACTGCGGATGTGGAGGCGGCTCGGAGAGAAGATATCCGGGCCGAAAACGTCCTGGCCGATGGAGTGCCGGAGGCACGTCGCCTCTTCAAAGGAGAAGAGGGGGAATTGTGATGGAGGAGCCTCGATCGATCGAAAGGGTTGGTCGAGCGGCGCGCCGAACATCCCGAGCCCCCAGGAAAATGAAGGTCCGCGAACATTCTCGGATGACCTCGGGCAGGAAGGTCATTTCATTCCTCCAAACCAAGCAAGAGATGAATATTGTGAGAGAATGGTTGGACTACGCCCTCGGTGGTTTGTGGAATTCGTTCGATGTGCCACGCCGACAGAGGAGCAATCACGGGTCTTACCGGAGGCAGGTCGGGCCGCAATGACTGTCCCAGCTCGTGCCTGGACAAAAGGCATCGAGCAATTCTGCTCAGAGACTGGCTTCGAAGAACAAATTCAATATGCTATGGCCATGTCTGGGCGGATGATTGGGCTCTTATGGCATGCGGTTGGGGGAACCCGCGAGTTGGAGAAAAAATATGCCGACCTGGAAAGGCGGCACGGGGATCTGCAGGAGGCCTACGCTACCCTCCAAGGGGTGCAAGAGTCTTTTAAGACTCAAGCGGATGAGGCTATAGCTCGGGCCAATTCCGAGAGAGAGAGTGCTGCGAGGGCCGAGGCAGAGCGAGATCGGGCCCGCAAGGTCAAGAAGAGCTCGTGGTTAAGGTCGTCGCGAGCCGAACGTGCCGCCACCGCCCGGCCGAGGAAATGGAGAGGCGTTATCCGATGCACGCAGGAGGCCAAGAAGCCGCGCCGCAAGAAATCAAGAAGTTCGTAGAGAGGCCATTAAAGCTTACAAAGACTCCGAGGAGTATGCATTCATGTTAACTCGTGGCCATGCGACCAGTCTCCAAGAAATTCTTGATTTACTTAAGGGCGGGCGTCATCGTTGCTCACCTTGAGGAAGATTTGGCCCTTCCGAGGCCGATCTCAATACCCTTCGGCCGAACTTTGCGGAGGCTTCTAATGTGCAGGGCTCTCCTCCTCCGGATGTGGAAGAAGTCGCTTCTAGCGGTGCCGTCGATATTCCGCCCCCTGCTCAGTCTTGACATTTTTATATGTAGCCCTAGGTAGGTAATTTGGCCTCGTGCCTCGAGATGTAACGGCTCCGCCTCCCTTATGTAATTATTTTTGAAGTAAAAATGAATTGTTATTTTCCTTTCTTGTGTATGTGTTTCAAGCTTTTTTGTGGATGCTCGGCTCTTTCCTTTTTGTAAGATTGTTGCCTGTCTTCTTTTTTCCTCTTATTTTCCCAAGTACGGGCTCGATTTTCGGTACTTCCGAGTGAGGGGTCCGCTTCCTTAATCGATTCTTGCACTCGGGGATATAAACCCGTCCATTTTGTATTTGAAATTCCGTGTATAAATTCTTTGATTTGCGCTAGTGCGCAGAAAGTCTTGGTATCGTGCTCGATGCGTGACCAAGTCTTTGTTGTGCTTGGTGCGAACAAGTCTTTATTGTTTCGGTGCGTAACAAGTCTTTGTATTGTGCTCGGTGCAGAATCGAAGTCTTTATTGTGCTCTGCGAAAGCCGAAGTCTTTATTGTGCTTGGTGCGTAACCAAGTCTTTTCAGATTGTGCTCGGTGCGTAACCAAGTCTTTATATTGTGCTCTGCGTAACCAAGTCTTTATATTGTGCTCGGTGCGTAACAAGTCTTTATTGTGCTCGGTGCGAGCCGAGTCTTTATATTGTGCTCGGTGCGTAGTCGAGTCTTTATCTTGTGCTTGGTGCGTAACAAGTCTTTATTGTGCTCGGTGCGTGAGCCGAGTCTTAATTGTGCTCGGTGCGAGTCGAGTCTTTATCTTCAGGCTTGGTGCGTAACCAAGTCTTTATTGTGCTCGGTGGCAGAGCCGAGTCTTTATTGTGCTCGGTGCGTAGCCGAGTCTTTATCTTGTGCTTGGTGCGTAACCAAGTCTTTATTGTGCTCGGTGCGTAGCCGAGTCTTGGTATTGTGCTCGGTGCGTAGCCGAGTCTTTATATTGTGCTCGGTGCGTAGCCGAGTCTTTATCTTGTGCTTGGTGCGTAACCAAGTCTTGATTTTTGGTGAGTAAAAACTTCGTTCTCCTTTAAAGAGCTCACGAAATACCAGATGAAGGGATAATTCTTTGGAATCCTATCTGGATCGTAGATCAAGATCTTTATTGATAATACCGCTTCAGGTATGCTACATTCCATGGATGCGTGAATTTTTCTCCACTCAAATATTCTAATCGGTATGCCCCACCGATAAGACGTGGCTGATCCGAAACGGCCCTCCTGTGTTGGCTTCAATGGGCTCTCGGTTGAATGCCCGTTATCTTTTTCAATACAAGATCGCCGACCAAATCTTCTTTTCTTTTACTTTCGAATTGTAATACCTTTCGCTCCTTTGTTTATACATCGCATTTTTCATCTCAAGATCGCACATTTTTTTCCTCGAGCAGTCTAGTTCGGCTCGGGAGCGGCCTCATTACGCCTTTCTTCAAAATTTGCACTGAAAGTAGGGCTCCAATCTCGACAGGAATCACCGCCTACTCCATAAGCTAAAGAAAAAGGTGTTTCTCCTGTGGCCGCCGATGTGTCGCTCAGATGACCATAGTACGCTGTAGTTCCTCCGCCAATTGCCTTTAGACTCCTCCAATCTCGCCTTCAGGGTATACTTGAGTATTTTATTAACGGCCTCAACTTGTCCGCTCGACCGGGGTATGGTATGGAGTTGAGAAATAGTTTTTATGTGGAAACTTTCACAAAATTTTGAACCTTCGGTTGTCGAATCGTTTCCCATTGTCTCAGAATAATCGAATGTGGTATCCCAAATCTACGATGATAGATTTCCATACAAAGCTCACAACCTTTTCTTCATCTATTTTTGCCGAGGCTCCGCCTCGCCCATTTTGTGAAATAATCCACCGCCACAACGGCATACTTGACGCTTCTTTGCCAACGGGTAATGGTCCGATGAGGTCCATTCCCCATTTGGCAAACGCCATGGGCTAAATACTAAGTAAGTCGCTCAGGATGATATCCGACTGTGGTGCAAATCTCGCACCTCTCACATCTTTTGACGAGGTCGGTTGCATCCTTTCTCGTGGATGGCCAGAGTATCCTTGCCGATTAATTTATAGGCCAACGTTTGGCCCCCAGCCGTGGTTGCCGTGATATTCCCTCATGAACCTCTCAAGCGCATAACTGCGTCTGTCTTTAAAAGCGCAACAGAGAAGTGGGATGGAGTACCCTCGTTTGTAGAGGATGCCGTCTACTAGTGTAAACCGAGCCGCTTGAGTTCGTAGTGTTCGCTTCGCCTTTGTTTTCGTGTTGAACTCCTTTTTCTAAATATCGATGATTGGGGTCATCCAAGTTTGCTCAACGGTTTCGGTTGTATATATTTTTCCGCACCCGAGTGACGGGCGCATGTTGTGTGACAAATGACATCCGTGATGGCATCCGCCCTCGACTAGAGCCGAGCCGAGCTAGGGCATCCGCTTGCATGTTCTCGCTCGGGCACATGTAAGACTTTTGTCTTAAAGTGTGATAACCTTTTCTTGACCAACTCCAAATATTGTGCAATTTTTGCTCTTTTGCTTCATACTCGCGTTGATTTGATGAACACTAACCGAGAGTCACTTGTGCACCAATAGTTGTTTTAGGCCCATAGAGGCCGCCATATCTAAGCCTCGCTATGAGCGCCTCATATTCGGCTTCGTTGTTCGTTGCGGGAACGAAATCGTACGGCCGAGCAAAAGAGCATTTTTCATTTGGATCGATTATCACAATTCCGCCCGCCGGCCCCGCAGTGGAAGAGCCGTCAACGAATAATTTCCATTCTTGGTCTTCCTCGACTTCTAATTGTATGGAAGACGTGAATTCGCCACAAAATCGCTAAAGCCTCATCCTTTTATCAAAGACGTGGCTCGTGATATAATGTCAAATTGGCTAAGTTCGACGCCCACTTAATCATCCGACCAAGTATCGGGTCGGTGTAACACTTGTTTCAACGGATAGTTCGTCAATACTATAATCTTGTGTTCTAAGAAATATGGACGGAGTTTCGCGCCGCAGTAATTAATGAATAAGCCGCCTTTTCCATTGGTGGGTACCGAGCTCGGCATCATGTAACGCTTGACCGGTGTAATACATGGATGTTGAATAGAGCCATCTAGCCCGATTAACACCGAGCCGATGGCGTATTCGGATACCGCCAAATACAAGTCCTCCCTGGTCGGTTTTTGTAATATAGGGATTGAAGATAGGTGTTGTTTGAGGGATTCAAAGGCCATCGTGCCGCTCGGTCCACTCGAAATTTTTGCTTTTCTTTATGATTTCAAAGAAAGGTTTGCACTTGTCTGTGGACCGAGAAACAAATCGGTTAAGGCGCCAATCTACCGTTAGGCTTTGTACATTTTTGACAGAGTTTGGGGATTCTAGGTCGGTGATGGCTTTTATTTTGTCTGGGTTAGCTTCGATTCCCCTTTGGCTGACCATGTACCCCAAAAATTTACCCGAGCCGACCCCAAATGTGCACTTTCTCGGGTTTAACATCATCTTGTACTCTCTCAAAAAAGCAAACATTTTATTAAGATCGTTTAGATGGTCGGACATGTACAAATGATTTTACTAGCATGTCATCTACATAGACTTCCATAGTGTGACCTATCATTTTCTCAAACATCTTATTCACTAACCTTTGATAGGTTGCTCCAGCATTCTTCAATCCGAAAGGCATCATCTTGTAAATGATGAATTCCCAGAAGCGAGAGAAAAATGAGGTATTTTCTTCATCTTCCGGGTGCATCCGTATTTGGTTGTAACCCGAGTATGCATCCATGAAGCTCATCGGCTCGGTCCGCCGTGGCATCTACCATGTAATCGATATTCGCAATGGATAAGCGTCTTTGGGGCATGCTTTGTTGAGGTCGGTAAAATCCACGGAGGCGCCATCGCCATTGCTTTTCTTTACCAAAACAGATTGGCGACCCATCGGGATAGAGGGCTTCTCGGATGAATTGATTGTCTAGTAACTTGTTAACCTCGATTTCAAGTCGTTGCTGTCTATCGGGTACGAAGTTTGCGCCTTTTCTCGATGACCGGGCGAACGTTAGATCAATATTGAGGCGTGGCACGCATGCTTGGGGTCAATTCCTGGCATGTTTGCGTGAGTCCATGCGAAGACGCCAAGATTATTCCCCAAAAAATTCGACCAACTCGCCGATATGGTTTCGGAAGATCATGACCAATACGTAGTTGGCGCCCCGCTTGGCCTACCGACATTGATTGCATCAACCTGTTCTTTTGGTTCCGCTCGTTTTCTTTTCTTGCTTTGCCCCTCCTCGATTTGCGGGGGTAATTCGTCTTCAGCCGCCGCTCGTTGACACGGCCGCTTTCTTCCATCATTGGCTCCTTCCCGGCCGCGCCCTGGGTTATCTTCCGGACGACCACCGCTTCGCTCGGACTCCTCCCGGGCAAGGGATTATCTTGTGTGGTTTCACCGGTTTGCCCTTGTTCCACCACATTAATCTCCACGGTCGGAGTTTAAAGAGCACTCGTGACTCCCTTTGATTCCCTTTATGTATAGCTTCGCCATCGACGTCGGGAATTTTATACAAAAATGATATATTGAAACGGCCGCTTTGATATGATAAAGCAATGGCCTCCCAATGATGGCATTGTACTCCGAATCGGCATTGATTATTTTGAATGTTGTCATAATGATCCGCTTATGCAAACCTTGTCCCATTTGGATGGGCAAATCAACTTCTCCGAGCGGAACTATCCTTCCTCCTCCAAACCCGAGAATCTTATCGTTACATGGACGGATATAACTATCATCCACGTTTAATCTTCGAAATGCTCGGACATAAATGATCGATGAATAGCTTCCGAGTCAATTAAAATTCGTGAACAGGAATACCAGAATCGGTGCCGTGATGACCGAGGGTCGAATGAGGATGGACCACCTGGTCGGCATCCGCATCCGAGAACACAAAGTGGCGGTGGGTTGGCCTTCCTTGATTTCGCCACCGAACTTGTCTTTCGGCATTAGTTGCCTGTCTAACATCGGCTTTTCTTTTCCTGTTGGAGCGTCTATCCTCCATTGTGTTGGTATTGATCCGACTAACACTTGACATCATGAGGATTTCTCTCCCCTGGTTTTCGGTGGCGGGCAGGAGAGCCGGGTTGATTACGCGCTCCGGGTTGACGCATGAGCCATGCGGTGGGGTGGTAGCTCATGAACGTATCTTTTAAGGCCGCCTCGCCGAACAACCCGCATAATTTCCCTAATTAGATCTCGGCACTCGTCAGTATCGTGACCTATCGATTTGTGATAGGCGCAGAATCGACGCGAATCTAATTTTGATGGCTCAATTTTCAGAGGCCGAGCCGGAGGCAACAAATTCAGACCTGTGACTTCACTCCATATGGCCGACGGAGCGTGGGTCAAAGAAACTCCTTAGCGGCGACTTCGCTCGCCTCGGGCGAGCTCTAAATCCGGTGGTCGGATTTTCCGAGAATGGCCGGAAACCCGACCCCGGCCCAACCATCGGTTCTTTCCTTCCGTCCTTTCTTACGTTCCTTGTCGGTGCTCGGGCGGTTACTTGCCATGGCTTCTTCCGCACAAATATGGCGCGCGCGGATTAGAAATTCTTGAAACGAGGTCGCCCCGATTCGTGGATGGAGTAATTAAACCATGTTTTGGAGCCATCCCCACCATGGTCGCGATTAAAATGGCGTCATCTCGACACCGGTTCCATCTCTCGAACTTGTTTGTTGAACCGAGAAATATAGCTTTTCAGGGGCTCGTCTTTCCCTTGTTTGATGTTCACGAGGAGTCTTTAGGCGCGACTCGGACTTTGGACGCGTTAAGAAATGCGTCGTAAAAGCGGAGGCTAGATCCCCCCATGCTTGAATGGATCCCTGCGGCAGGGTCCTAAACCAACGGTGGGCTCGGTCGCCCAAAGTCAGGGGGAAGGCCCTACAGAGGATCGCATCGCTTGGACTGTATAGTTCCATCCATGCTAAGTACTTGTGAACATGAGTGGTCGGGTCGGTTTCCCCATTATAGAGGCCGACCTGGGGGATTTTCAACTTTGGTGGTAATGGGGTCGCCAGGATTCCAGGAGAAAATGGCGACGGAACAACTGGCTGGTTCATTACCTGGGACGGTCTTCGAAACTGTTCGCCATCCGGACCACCTTCTAATTCGTTTAGACGACGACGCAGGCGGTGTATTTCTACATCCCGTTCCTGCCATGAGCCAGGGCCTTGGACTTGATTGATCCTGCGCTGCTCCCGCTCATCCGGAAACCTGAGCCGAGAACTTATCGATCGAGCCGGGAGAAAAGGATCAACTCCCGATCGTCGTCGGCGAACACCGAGTGGGCACGATGATGTCGCGTTGGTTCCAAAGAATGATTCTCGCTATCCGACTTTGCTCCTCTTCTTCTTCTTCGCCGCCGCCTTCTCGTCACGACGGACATGTTGTTCATTACCTCGAATCGCTTTCGGGGCTTCGTGATGAGGAAGCCCGGGAATTTGAGGATTAATGTTAACATTTAGTTGTGGGTTGAGTGGGTTAGTATTTGCAAGGAATGGAGGGTGCTTGAGAGTTCGTGGGTAGCGAGAGTTTGTGATATGAGTTGGTTCATTTGTTGTACAAAAGTTGGGTTGGCAATTAGTCGAGCGAAGGGAAACAAAGTAGTCTTCCCGCCTCCGTTTGGGGTATATTTTGGCCATTAGTAGTCTGGCCAGTTTGGTTGTTCAAATGTTGCTCTTCAGTCACACGAGCATTTCTCGACTGATGACTCATTTTGTCTGTTATGAAGAAGCCAAACGTTAAATTTTACCTGGTTTTTTCTTAACTTGCCTGTGCTTGGAATTCTGACTGGACCAATACGGGCCCTCCTTCTAGCGCCAATTTGTTGACGTGCGTTTTGGTCAACAAGGAGAAATACGTAAAAAGGTTTAACACGTGGAAATGAAAACGTGCGTAACGTATCTTTATTTCTGGCTAATTATGCCTTTCTTTGTATTTTGAGAATAGGAATATTGGGGTCGGTCTTTTTTACAATTTGTTGCTTATTCCCTTTCTTTTTCCCTTTTCAGACTTTTTATACCCCTTTTGAGTAAGTGGGTTTACAATAGTCATCTTTGCACTAACTATTCATTAATTAATAAAATAGCTAAAAAGGCGACACATGTCCCTCTATAGTTGTGCATGTCAGTCAAATTCGCCACTTGTCGACTTCTCTTCATAATTCTCTGACATGTGGCAGTTTCTGATACCAATAAAGTGCTAAGCATGGGCGTGTGATTATTTTTACGAGGTTGTCGCGCGTGTGCTTCATATTGAAAACTGGGCTCGGGGCTCGGCGCTCGGCGGCCGTGTTGTGGTTGGGCTCGGTAGTAGTTGGGCTCGGTAGCCGGCGAGCCTAATTCGTGACGTGTCGTCGTACGTTATTGTTGACGTCACTCGCAGGTCGCCTACTCGGATATGTGTCAGACTGATGACGTGGATTAATTTCTTCCGGGCTCGGTGTCATCACAACATAGAAGCCGAAGCTCCTACCTCAACCGAGTTTTCAGTGCAAAAACCATCGTCAGTCCTTTGAGATATGTGATATTCCCTTCCCTAAAAGTGTGATTTGTTCATGTCGGTATTACATTCTCAACACAAAATCCCTAACAATAAAAACCAATGCCTACCAAGCCATTATTAAACATAGCAACGTTGGTATTCAGTTTCAGTTGTCTCGAATTTGGTGAATGTCATCTATTAGTTTGTCGCACTATATTTCTTACCAGTCTTGGCTTGGCTACACGTTTGAGATTCCAAAACCAAAGCATGGGCTACATATAGTGCATTCAATATCAAATTTGCCTCTTTCCATCAAATTTGGTTTCTTGTCCATATTTTCCATGCCAACATGGTTGGAACGAGAAGTTCAACAAAAATCACCATATGTTTCTGCATCATCGATCACGAGAAGTTCCTAAAAGAGCCAAAACGTATGCTCGATAAATACAAATAAAATGCCCAAAATGCCAACTAGGTGTGAGACACGACAATCCATAAACATGTTAGAATTTGATTCTGCCCATTCCCCACATAAGTTGCAGACTGGATCGATTGGTTTTCTCGTCTAATCAATTCCACTTTAGTTGGGAGAGCATTAATACATGCTCGCCATGGAAAGTGTTTAACATTGGAAGCGACCCTCAATGCCTACATTTGTTTTCATGCCACATTTTGGGAACTCGCTAATGCTATTCAAATATAATGACAATTACACAAGATTCACAAGTGATCAGCGGACCTAACAGTAAAATTGTCAGATTTTGAGAGGAGCCATATTTGTTTGTCCAATGGGAATCGATCAATAAAAAATAATGATATAATATAGCTCACCATTAATTTTCTCATGGTAATAATATAAACATCCACAACACTTTTCCATATATTGTATAAATTTTTTTGAGGAAAAATATATTTTATAAATTTTGATGTTATATTAAAACTACAAAAAACACACGTGTGTTACGAGATTTGTGTTGATTTTATTAATTTGAGCTATTTTTTGTTTTGTTTTTTCTATTTTGTCTTATCAAAATAACACAAATTTTTAATTCTTAATTTCTTTGTTACAAGTATTTTCACATTAATTTTTCATTAGCGTTTAAAAACCACTTAGTTGATAATTTTATTAATCAAAATTACCCAATAAATATATCTTCTATTTTTTACAATAGTTTATTTTTTAAAATTATATTTATCGATTGTATTATTGTATAGATAGAAGAAGCATTGATTTTTGGATTATTATTTATCTTTTATATTATAATAAAATGTATAGATATAATATTTGATTTACGGAAAATATATTGCATAGATATTATCCTTAATTTTAGGATTATTTGTTATCTTTTAGATTATATATGAAATATATATATAATATAGTGTTACCACATAGATAAATATGAAGTCGTCATGTCGAATTGAGAGAATGAGAAGTTGACACATGTTTCAAAATAATTGGGTGACAACATGTGTCATATTTTGTCTTTCATTTAGTATATAGGGTTTATTTGTTATCTTTTAGATTATATATAGAAAATATATATAATATAAGGTTGTCACATGAGATAAATAGGAAGTTGCCATGTGGAATTGAGAGAATGAGGAATTGACACGTGTCCGAGAATAATGAGGTGATAACATATGTCATATTTGTTTTTTCACTTAGTATATAAGGTTGATGTCCTACCATAGTACATAACTAGAATAATACTAGTGTGTTACACGAGATTTGTCTAAGGATAAATTTTTAGTCTCACAACCTTGTTGATTTTTATTGTCTTTCTTTTTTTTTTTTTTTTTGCATTTTATTTGATACATTATAAAATAATAATAATAATAATTTAAGAGATAACAAATTTAAAAGATAGCATAGATAGAATCGTTGATTTTTGGATTATTTGTTATCTCTTAAATTTGTCCAAAGATCGACTTTTCCAAACTAATTGTGAGCAAATTCTTTATTTTTGGGATAACAAATTTAAAAGATTGTGATATAGAATCCTTGATTTTTGAATTATATGTTATTTTTTAAATTTGTTATCATTTCAATTTGTAGATAGGGTTGCCACATAGCCAAATGTGACGTCTCCATATGGAATTGAGATGATAAGAAATTGATAAATATTTAAGATTGATAAGGTGATGACGTGTATCAATTTTGTTTTTTCTTTTAGTATATAGGTAGACACTGTTTTATTCAAACTTGTCCGTTAGATGTCTCAAATTGCAATTGCTAAAGTAATCGGATACTATGATTATCACATTTATCGAAAAATTATTTGTAACAAAATAAAATTATGATGTTATATGGACAACAAATTTTCTGTATTGACATTCTTAATAAATGCGTATTACTCGTTGTATTTTCATATCTAAAAATACTAAACGATAATATTTTAAAGAGTGTTATATATCAAATAGTAAAATTACATCGTTATGACATAAACTTCAATATTATGTATCATTTTAATCATTTGGTGTGAAAATCAGGGTAAATATAAAATTGGTCCAGTAACTCTCTAATTGGTGAGAGTGTTAAAAAAGTCATTCAAATTCAAAAAAATTGGTTTGTATGTAATTAATAAAAAAGGAGTCCTGTCAAGATTTGGCTGAAAATTATATAATTAGTCAAAAATTGTCACAACGATTTGAAAATGTTGTTGGAATTTGGTTATCTTAAATTGGGTGTTGACCCAATTTTGACCAAATATTTAAGTGATTTTCATTAGCGCAAAATATAATTAAATTATATGTTAAAATTCTACTAAGTGAGACGATGAGATTGGCATTTGAAATTTTTCAAAACCAATTTTGAGTAAATGAGAAATTAATGCTAGAAGTTAGCAACTATAAACTAGAAAGTGGTATGGAAAATGTAAAATGTGGGGAAGGAGAAATGCTCCATCACACATAGAGTAGAAAGTCAAAGTTTGCTCAATTTATAAATCACAAGTTGGACAATTGGGTTTGGGCTCTTGGGACACCAAAGTTCTTAAAAAGGTGAGGACCTACATGCTTGTGGGTTTGGTTCAAAACACAAGCGTGCGCGCCGCCCACCCGTCGGCCGGTCGACTCGGCTCGGCCAGGCCGCCGGTCCAGTGGTGTTCGGGGGCACCGCGAAACGAGGGCGAAATTGATCTCGCGCGTAGGTATGTGCGGACGTGCACGTCGAAATGATGCACTGTTCAAGCAACCATGTGCATTTTTGGTTGTAGACATATCTTTTCGATCCAAAAGACATATCCTTTCCATCGAGACACCTTGATGCCTATATATACGAGCCCTTGAAGATGGAAATCGGACACGAAATAATAAGCCTAAAAATCGAGTCATTGCATCAAAGATATTGATATCTTTCCTTCAAACTTGAAAGCCTTATACACTTAAGCTCGTTGTAGTTCGACTTTTGCAAGTGTTGCTAAGTCGAAACAGTAAAGTCGTTGTATCTTAGGGATGATCGCCGAAATCGTAAGCACTTTGTATACATGGCGATTTCGTCTTATGAGACGTATTAAATACATGCCTCGACTTAATCATGTCCAAGTTTTGTCTATACACTTTTAGCCATTTTGTGTAAATAAAGAAACCACCATTCCAACAATCACAAGACGAAATTTCTTCTGTTGTTTTCAAGCGATGGCATCCGTTTCATTCACGATGGTTGTTGCTCCTACTCACGGCGAAAAATTGTCGAAGTTCTTCGGCATTGACTTCAAATCTTTGGCAATAGAAGATGCTCTTTTACCTCACTACGATGGGCACATATTGTTTTTCGAAGGAGGACCCCCTACCGTTGGCGATGAAGAAACCGACAACCAATGAAGAATCATTGTGGATGCTTGGCATAACAACAATTTTCTCTGTTGGAACTATGTTTTGAACGGGCTAGATGACATCATCTATAATGTCTATAGTTCATTCAAAACGTACAAAGAGTTGTGGGACTCTTTGGAGAAGAAATACAAAATAGAAGATGTCGGCACAAAGAAATTTGTTGTCGGCAAATTTCTGGATTACAAGATGGTTGACACCAAAATGGTAATCAGCCAAGTTCAAGAAATTCAGATCATACTTCATAACTTAGTGTCTGAAGGGATGATTCTGAACGAGTCTGTCCAAATGGCTACAATAATATTGCCGCTATTGTGAAAAGATTTTAAGAACTACCTCAAACACAAGGAAATCAGGCATATGGATCTAATAGTTCGGCTTCGGATTGAGGAAGACAACCGAAAATCTGAAGTGAAGTCCAGTAAGTCTGGAATAGAGGCCAAGGCCAATCTTGCTGAATCAAGCACTGGCAAGAAACGGAAGCATTCCGGAAAAGACAAGGGAAAGGCCAAGAAATTCAAAGGGAATTGCTACAACTGTGGCAAGTTGAACCGCATGGCTAAGGATTGTCGACACCGAAAAAAGGCAATCAGAATGGCAACCAACAACAAGCCAATGTGACGGAGGACAAGTATGTTCCAATAGACATGTCGAAGCTTGATCTCACCACCGATGTGTTTGAAGCCAATATGGTGGATAACCCGAAGGAGTGGTGGATAGATACCAGGGCTACTCGTCACATTTATACCGATAAGGAGATGTTCTCCTCCTACACTATGGTAAATGGAAAGAAACTTTTCATGGGAAACTCTTCAACTTCCAACATCATGGGGCTTAGGAAGGTTGTGCTCAAGATGACTTAGGAAAGGAGCTTACGCCTATGGATGTCTTTGCATGTCCCAGGATATATCGCAAGAATTTGGTTTCAGTCCTTTGCTTAGTAAGGTTGGGTTTAGACTAGTGTTTGAGTTCGACAAGTTTGTAATGACCAAGAATGGTCGGTTTTACGTGTAAGGGCTACCTTGAAAGAAGGTTCTTTAAAATGTCTCAGAATGTCTGTTTTTTCCACCAAGAGGCGAAGAATAAAAGTGTTACTTTTGTTTACTTGTTGGATTGTTCTAATTTATGGCATGATAGATTAGGACATGTAAACTTCAACATAATTAAAAGGTTAGTGAATCGGAATTAATACCTACATTTAAAACCGATTCACAAGACAAATCTGAAATTTGTGTTGAAGCAAATTTGGCTAAAGCATCGTTTCATTCGGTAACGGAAGTACCAAACAACTTGAATTAATTTATACGGATGTGTGTGATTTAAAACTTGTGCAAACTCGAGGTGGCGAAAAGTACTTTATAATGTTTATTGTGATTGCACAAGATATTGCTATGTATATCTTTTGAAAAGCAAAGATGAAGCTTTAGTAGCTTTTAAAACTTATAAGAATGAAGTTAAAAATTAGCTTAATTTGAAATTTAAGATGATTCGAAATGATAGAGGCGAGAGAGTATGTTGGTCCGTTTGAAGAATTCTCGCTTCGGAAATGGGTATAATTCATCAAACGGCGGCTCCCCCACTCACATCAATCAAATGGTGTAGTAGAACACAAAAATCAAACTCTTAAGGAGATGATGAATGCAATGTTGATAAGCTCGGCTTGCCCCAAAACTTGTGGGAGGAAGCCATACTTTCGCAAACTACATTTTTAATAAGATCCCACACAAAGGTAAAAATGAAACTCCATATGAGTTATGGAAAGGACGTAAACCGTCATATAAATACCTCAAAGTGTGGGGGTGTTTGGCTAAAGTCAAAGTACCTAAGCCGAAACAATTTAGAATCGGTCCAAGATGATCGATTGCGTTTTCATTGGATGTGCTAACAATAGTAGTGCATATCTTTTTTTAGTGCACAAGTCAATTATTCCGATATAAATGAAGGAATGATCATTGAATCAAGGAATGTTGTATTCTTCGATAATTTCTTTTCGAATAAAGAAAGGAAAGAAGAAAGTTCGAAAAACAAACTTATGAAATTGCAAGGTTACCTCAAAGTGATGATGTAGATGAACCAAGACGCAGTAGAAGGACAAAAGTAGCTAAGGCTTTTGGCGCGATTTTCTACTCATATGTTTGAAAACAAACCAAGAACTATTCAAGAAGCTTTGTCTAGTCCGAAGCTCCTCTCGGAAAGAATTTATCAATAATGAAATAGATTACATCATGCAAAATAACACTTGGGAGTTACTTAATCGCCCACCGAGTTGCAAACCTTTGGGATGCAAGTGGATCCTTAAAAGAAAGTATAAAGCAGATGGATCTAAAGACAAGTACAAAGCCCGTTTGGTAGCTAAAGGGTTTAGACAAAAGGAGGGATATGATTTTTTTTCGTACATATTCTCCTGTTACGACGATCACGTCCATTCGTGTTCTCATTGCTATTGCGGCTTTGCATAACCTTGAGATACATCAAATGGGCGTAAAAAGACCGCCTTCTTGAATGGTGAGCTTGAAGAGGAGATTTGTATCGAACAACCTGAGGGGTTCGTTGCACCCGGTCAAGAGCGAAAGGTGTGTAAACTTGTTAAATCACTTTATGGACTAAACTAGCACCTAAGCAATGGCATGAAAAGTTTGACTTAACTATGAAGTCAGACGGTTTCAAGATCAGTGAATGTGCCAAGTGTGTCTATATTAAAGCAATGGCATGAAAAGTTTGGCTTAACTATGAAGTCAGATGGTTTCAAGATCAATTAATGTGACAAGTGTGTCTATATTAAAGGTACTACAAATGATTATGTCATAGTATGCCTTTATGTAGATGATATGTTGATTATGGGTAGTAGTCTTGATTTAATCATGTATACTAAGAACATGTTGAAAAAGAACTCTGACATGAAAGATATGTGATTATCTGATGTTATATTAGGAATTAAAATCTCTAGAACTTCAGATGGAATTGTCTTGTCACAATTTCATTATGTCAAAAGCATACTTAGAAAGTTTAATGTTTTTGATAGTCCTCAAGCTAAGACACTGTAGATCTAAGTCTACACTTGGCCAAGGATAGAGGATAACCCATTTCTCATTTGGAATATGCAAGGATAATTGAGTTTGATGTACTTAATGAATTATAAACGTCCATACATTGCATATTCAGTGAGTAAGCTAAGTAGGTTCATAAGTAACCCGAGTAAGGATCACTGGAAAGCCGTGACAAGGGTACTTAGATACTTAAAGTATACCATGAATTATAGAATACTTTACACTAGATATCCAACAAGTATTAGAAGGATATTGTGATGCCAACAAAAGACTCCAAGTCCACAAGTGGATATGTTTTCACAATAGATGGAGGAGCGTTGTCGTGGAAGTCTTATAAGCGAGAAGTGCACAAACTCGATCTACTATGGAATCCGAGTTCATTGCTTTAGATAACCGGAGAAGAAGCAAAATGACTTAGAAACTTCTTAGAGGATATTCCTTGTTGGAATAAGTCGATTTTTGTTGTTTTGATACATTGTGGTAGTCTATCAACAATTGGAAGGGCACAAAGTAGTATGTATAATGGCAAGTCTAGACATATTTGTTGAAGACACAATACAATTAGACAATTGATTTGAATGGGGTTATTTCGGTTGACTACATGAAGTCAAAGGAAAACCTTGCGGATCCGCTTACAAAAGGAATAAATCGAGATCATTTGTATAAATTGTTAAAGGAAATGTGTTTAAAATCCACAAAATAAATAATGTTCATAGCGGTAACCCAACTTTGTGAATTGGAGATCCCAAGACCTTGGTTCAATGGGACAATTAAGTTATGAATGTTCAGCTGGACACTTGGAAAATGTGTTAGCTTATTCCCGAAACTTCCAAGTGAAATAGAAACATGCTGAATGTGGTGAGGTTAAGTTTAAGACTTTTAATGATTTCTATACCGAAAGATGGAGTATGGCAGAATACTCTTCAATAGGAGATCACTTATATAAGTGAGAAGTAATGGTCACTTCAAAGAAACACTTATGAATCTACGACATGGTCCGGCCGAAATGGACACAACGTGAGAACAACAAGTGTTACAATTGTTATTATGTAAATCTTGTTGTCTCGTTTTACACAAACAATCGAGTAGTTCATGACATCGCGTCACTAAACAGCTAGTGAATCCGATAGTATTTTACTAAGGAAGGTTCAAAGCCACAAGCTACCTATCCAGATGCAGTAACAGTTCGCTGAGACTTTCAAGCAAGTTTGCATACATGCATGCATTGATTTCATTCATGTGGAGGATTATTGGAATTTGGTTATGTTAAATTGGGTGTTCACCCGATTTTGACTAAATATTTAAGTGGTTTCCATTAGTGAAAAATGGAATTAAATTATATGTTAAAATTCTACTAAGTGAGTAGATGAGATTGACATTTGGAATTTCTCAAAACCAAATCCGGGTGAATGAGAAATTAATGCTAGAAGTTAGTCACTTTAAACTAGAAATTGGTATGAAAAATGAAAAATGTGAGGAAAGAGAAATGCTCCATCCCACATAGAGTCGAAAACCAAAGTTTGCTCAATTTATAAATCCCAAGTTGGACAATTGGGTTTAGGCCCTTGGCGTAGCAATGTTTTAAAAGGGGTGAGGACCTACATGCTTGTGGGTTTGGTTCAAAAACACGCTACAAGCACACGCGCCGCCGCCGCCCGCGCCGTCATTAGCCCGGCCCGAGGTTGTGGGCCACGGGTTTCAAAGCCCTTATACTTTTTGGACCAAATTTATTTAAAACCCTTTAAATTAATTAATTAATTATAATTAATTAATCAAGTGTTTCCAACTGGAGGTGCGCGGGTGCACACACCGTCTGCGGAGCTGGGCATGCGGCGCAAGATGCGCGACGCACACCACGAAACAGTGGGCGGCCCGATCACGAGTGCGGTGTGCGCGGACGCACACGTCTCAACTGTTGCACTTGTTCGAGCAACCATGTGCATTTTTTGGCTGTATACATGTCTTTTCGATCCAAAAGAGATATCCTTTCCATCACGCACCTTGATGCCTATATATAAGAGCCTCTGTAGATGAAACCGAACATGAAATAATAAGCTTAAAAATCGAGTCATTGCATCGGGATATTGATATATTTCCCTTCAAAGCTTGAAAGCCTTATACACTTAAGTTCGCTGTAGTTTCGACTTTTGCAAGTGCTGCTAAATCGAAACAGTAAAGTCGTTGTATCTTAGGGACGATCGCCGAAACCGTAAGCACTTTGTATACGGGGCGATTTCGTCTTGCGGAGACTGTATTAAATACATGCCTCGACTTAATCCTGTCCAGGTTTTATCTATACACTTTTAGTCATTTCTTGTAAACAGTAAACCACCATTCCAACAAATGTTGGGTTTTCTGGATCTTTAATATGATGCGGCGTCCACAGAGAGAGAGATAATACGGATGAATTTAAATTAAAAATGTTTTTTGATTGAATTTGGCACGAGGAAATAAAAATAAATAACTTAACCAAAAAATACAAAATTACAATGTCCCGGCTAATTCTAATTTCAACCGACAAATTAAGCTCAATTTGAACCTCCAATTACACATCAAGAGGGTGTTTGGCTAAACTTATTTAAAACATCTTATAAGCTCCTACATCCGATAAGGCTGTTTTTGGAGCTTATAAGATGTTAGATCTTATTTTAAAAATAAGTCGTCGAGTGTTTGGTAAAATGAGATAGTTGAGCTTATATAGGGTGTCAATCGTGTCGTGTTTCGTGTTCGCGGGCGTGTTTTTACGGTATTACAGTCCGATACTTAACCCGAATCCGACCGTTTAATTATTCGTGTCGGATACACGACCCGAACACGATCCGTTATAACACGGGTAATCCGACCCGGACACGAAAAACCCGTATAATTTAAACTTGACACGAAAAAATATTAAAAAATCGAAAAAATTAAAATTACAAATAAAAAATACATCAAATATTAAAATTTATTAAAAAATGCATATATTAATTTTTCCATCATTATATAACCAACTAAAACATCACAAAATATTAAAATAATATATCACAATAAAATTAAACGGGTTACATAGTCAATCGTGTCAACCCGGCCGACCTATTTATTTTTCGTGTTAACGTGGTCCCACCCGATTTTGACCAACCTCGTTAAGGGTTATATGCATCTGCTAAATTCGTGTTAGGTTTCGTGGTCGGGTTATCGTGTCGTGTCACAAATTGACGCCCTAAGCTTATAAGATGTTTTTATATCTTATAAAATTATTAAGTATATTTTTGTCTTTTGAATCTTTAAAATAAAGAGCTTATAAGCTCTTTTAAAAAAAGTTGGGGTGTGATACTTTTTTTTGAAGCTTATAAGCTCTCGACAACTTTTTAGAGCTTATAAGCTCTTTTGAAAAAAAATTACCAAACACATTTTAAGAGCTTATAAGTTCTCTTAAACATCTTATCGCTTTGTTTTTAAGAGTTTATAAGCTCACCAAACACCCTCTAAATTGACTTTTTTTTTTTCTTTTTGAATCCCAAAACAAGATTATTTCTTACACCCATTAAGTTACAAATTAATTATGCATTTCCCGAAAAACAGGGATGAGATTTTCTATCACGAGAATAGTGTTTTATCTTTTATTTCATCGTACAATCACGTGTATAGAAGTTTACTATATTTATTTTGAAGATAAATCAAGCTAGATTGTAGGTTTTTAATATGGTAGAATTCTATACACGCCACAATCATCCGTGTGGTGGAACAGAAGATAGAAAAGCTATTTTGAAATAGAAGAAGTGAAAAACAGTGATGGGTCCGGAGAGGAAGGATTAATTTATCCTCTTTGGGCTGGCATGCTTTTGTTCTTTTTTGCGCAGGGATAATGGAAGGATAAAATATAGAAAAGACGGTTAAGTAATCACGGCACAGCAAAACCAAAAACTATAACTAGAAGCTGCCATTATTGCCTTTTTGCCCCTACACCAACTCCGGCAAACGCGCTTTTTGCCCCGCTTTTAAATTTTTCATCCACAAGACCACAACCACAATCATTTGTTCTTCCTTGTTTTTGAACAGATCTAATCACTATTTGTACTTAAATCAATATTGCAATTTTTCCCCATTTTGTGCCAAGGAACTGTGAATTATTTCCTTGATTTCATCGATAAGGTGAGTCAGTAACGCAACTGCACTCATTTTGGTCCTTTTTTTCTTCGTCAAGATCAATTCAAACTTGTTATTTCTTAACTGTGTAGCGACATTATTGCTTTATCTGTTGCCATCCACGAGTCCCACTTCAAATTTATGGTGTTTCTCGAATCTTGATTTAATCTTGGGGTTTTTTGCGTTAGTTTAAACTTCATTCGCTCATTTTATCGAACAGTTTGTGATCGACATTTATTTGTTGCGTTCTCTTTCAGTCCGTCGTGTGGAAATATATGCCATTGTGTTGGGGATTAGGGATTTTATGAGTTACTGAGGAACTTGAGGAAAATAGTTCGTTCCATGCCTGACAGTTGAAGTTACTGGTATCCAGAGAAAGGGGATAGGACTGAATTCTAGTATTTGAGGTTTGTATAGTTTTTTGTATGGAGTATTTTGTTAGATAGAATTGGTTGCTGTTTTTTCTCCTCATTTGGTATCAACTCGTTCTCGTTAACTACTGATAGTATTGTTATCTTCTTAGGTTCTGGGATAAGCTATTTGGTTTGCTTTGTACCCTTGGCCGCAAATGGGGCCAATATACTACATACTGATAGCATTGCCTTGTACGGTTGGGGCAATGACATTGGCGATTCTCCACATTCACAAACATCTCCTGAATTATACAGAGCCAACATATCAGAGATATATTGTCCGCATTATTTTTATGGTTCCTGTGAGTATTTTGATACTCTGACTTTGGACTTAGTGATCATGCTCATTTTTTATACAATTGAACCTTTTTTGTGTTCATGTTCACAGTTGAAATATTCTCTCTAATTTGTGTGGTCATATGCTTACTCAATTTCACTATTATTTGCTTGTTGCAGCTAGTAATTTAGTCCATTAAATGAGTGGCCGCTTATTTATTATTTACTTATTGGTGGGAGCAGATTGTTTGAAGATTTCAGGATCCTTAGAATCTTCATGTCTTAAAATAATTGATTTAGTATGTGGGTGTGACTATGATTTGGTTGAAGCTTTCTGAGTTACAGTTATCATATTTTTGTTCTACCCTAAACAATATAGGAAAGTCATAAATCCCAGCACAAGTGGAAATTATGTGGTAGATGATTAGAGTAAGACCTTGATACATGCATGGTATTAATGGACTTATGAGTGGTATAGCAGGAGCTGCAGGACGTGTGTGATTCTCATTATCAAGGGCACTTTAGCTATAAATTCATGTTGCTTGTTTTGGTATCTCTCCTTTCACCTTTTTTTTTTGGTTTTTTGTGCGTGTGTATGTGGTCTGATAGAGCTTTTTTTTGTTGTCTGGTAGATAAATTATGAGACAAAAGTATTTTACATGTTACCTAGTTTTGAGCAAAAAGCCTTGTAAAACTTGAAGACCCACCTCTCTTTGAAACTATTGAAAATGGGCAGATAACTGTTTAAAATGAATGTACATTACATTTTTAAGGGTAATTCAAGTAATAATAACAAAATTAATGTGTAAGTTTAAGTCACATCTGAGTCATCGGTCATCCTGAACAGCAAGGTAGATAGTGGTGAGAATGTGATGTAAATTGGAAAAATGGCGTCTAATCTTTAGAGCACCAAAACACGGGAAGCAATTTCTCCATGCTACTTCGGCTGTTTATCCTTCTGAGGAGGAGGTTGGCTGTTTGATTGGTACATTAGGCATATCTATTAATTGACAGTTGCACCCTGTTAGGAAAGGCCTGGTTCTGTTCTGGTACTGTTTATGGTATTTCACAACAATGAAGTGTACAGCTTTTGCTTCTCCTTCTGCCTGTCCCTTCCTTGCGGTGACATGCTTGCATACCAATTGATACACAGTTGCCTATTCACGTAATGCCGGACAAGTATAAACTTTAATCCATCCACCCAATAGGTAGTGGAGGCATGAATCTTGGCTTGATTCAGTAAAAAAAAGTTGGCAAAAGAGAATTAATGTATGGCGACGATATATATGAAGTTGGACGATATATGAGGCCTGATTTTGATTTAGAATGAATGATGTTTAAGGCTGTTCGTGGTTGATGTGAACTGTTACCTGAATTGTAAAAGCTGAATAAAGAATAAGAGGGAATAGAGAAGGAGAAAATAGAGGGAAGTTCAAATTCTCACATAATAACATTAGATTCGAACAATGATTATCTAATATTGAAGTTGGAAAAATGCATTCATACAATCCTATTATAACACAACATATATTAGGAACTAATTAAGCAAGAAATTATGTTTAACAAGACTCTGCTAGCTACTTGATATTCCTATCAAGGACTTCTTTATGCAACCAATAAAGACACGGTTGGCTAGCAAGCCATTTCAACTAAGACCAAAAAGGCGCCTGACCCTAAATCATTTTAATTCATAAATAGAAATTTTCATCATCTTAATCAAATTTATCCTAATTTTGGTATTCATTATAAATAGTCATACACATGTTATTGAATTTGTTGTTATTTATATTTTGTTTTGATGAGGTTCATTGTATGAGTTAATGATATTGATGTTAGTGGAATCTTCCATATTTGCAATAACTCAATCACTCGTAAATGTGTTATGATCATCTTGAAATTTGCAGGTTTATGCATTGATGTCTTTCTTGTCACTGGTCCTAAATAAAGGTGCAATTTACTTCAATTCAATAAGAGAAATGTAAGTATGTTTATCTGATTTTCTTTTTGTTGTTCTGAACAATTCGAAGTGATAATTAGTGAAACTCAATGCTGCGTATTTTTTCAGTAGTATAGGTATAGTATAGCTATTTCACTGTTATGAGTATCATCTGCCTTGTCTTTTACATCACTATGGAAGAAAATAATGAGAGCTTGCAATATGATATTTCATAATGCCACTAAAAGCGTATGAGATCAACCTAAAGTTTTAGAGTTTAGACCTATACATCCATATTCTTTTGATTGAATATAATCATTATGTTATGGCCAGAAGTCAGGTACATAATGACTATCTTTAAGTTAAAAACGTAAATATTATGAATCATTCTTTATTTGGAGTGGTTAAGAAGTTTCAAATCTGGTCTGGCCTTTATCGACATAGGCAATGTTGCCATCTGCTTTGTGATGACAAACAAGAATTCTGTTCTCTTATGTCATCCTCTTAATTAAACTATGTGCACTTGGAGCACTGGATCTTGTGATAAGATTGACATTATAGGTGTCGAATAACCATTGACTTGTTGTCTAGCTTGGCATCATTGTAAGAGTGTTGCGAAACAAGTAGCACTAGAATAGGCCCTACAGTTGTTTAATTATTGATCCTACATTGCATGTAATTATTTTAATAGTTATCTGACTACTTGTTTACCTGTTTGTACCCACTTTCCTTTGCTCATACAAAGTTATTGTCCTTTATTTTAACTCCAGACCGCCTCTCTCTCTCTCTCTATATATATATATATAATATATATATATATATATATTCTTCAGGGGTGAACATGAGCTACATGAATATTATTATTGTTAATAATAATAATAATAATAATGATTATGCTTCATGCTTTTTGAGGGGAAAAAGAAAAACACGAATTTGTCAGTGTATTTTATGTCATGTTGCAATGCAATGCTATCTAATTGGCACTAAGAATTTAAGTGTGTGACATCCGTGAATCCTCTGCTTGTTTTTAGTCTTACTTAGCATGATGTAAATTCATTTATATTTCCTTGATTTTTTCGATCTTTTATTGCTTTCAGTAATTTGCGGTGCTTTCGCCTGTGGCTAATTTCTTTTGCTTCAGGAATTTGATGGTTCTGATTAACTGTCTCTGCAGATATGAAGCCTGGGTCATTTATAATTTCCTGTCCCTGTGCTTAGCTTGGGTTGGTGGTCCAGGAGCTGTTGTGCTAAGTCTGTCTGGCAAAGTTATGAAGCCGAATTGGTGTTTAATGACATGTTGCTTCCCCCCAGTTCCACTGGATGGGTTAGTTTTCTGTACACAAACTGCCATTTGTTTGACTGATTACATACATGGTTGACAATTCTTCAGGTTCCTGGACATCATATATGGCTCTCTGTCTTAAGTTCAAAGTAACGGTGGAATGAATAAATGCATCTACTTTTTGTTGATTGACGGAAGAATTTGACTTGCATGGTACTCATAGCATTGAAAGCCAAAAACACATGCCTATGTAGATATTTGGGGTGCGATTGGATATACTTTCATTTTGAAAATTTTCATTTTGTTAGAGAATAGTGGAAAAAGAAATTTGAAAGGAAAAAATGAATTTTGAGAGTATAATTGGACATGAGATGAAAAAGTAATGGTGAAAGTTGTTTTGATATAAAAATAGTAAAATAATGATTGGATATGATTGATAGTCAAAAATATGTGAGTCAACGAATAGTATAATTTATGGAAAAATGAGTAATAATTATTGGTGATTAGATGGATTTTTGGAAAAGGTGTAGAAGTGATTGATGGGAGGAAAAAAGTGAGTGAATAGTGTATTTTCTGAAAATTTTCATAAGCATTCACATTTTTGGTAAAAAAATTCCCTAGTGTAATGAAAATGAAAAATTTTCATAAGCAATTGCAGCCTTGATTTCTCAATGCTATTCTTTTCATTTTTTATATGTTGAATAGTTATATAGTGATCAAGTATATCAAACAGGCATCTTTAACTCATTCTATATGTGGTTATTGGGAAATAGGCAAAGGTTATCTAGTTAAACATTTGGTGTATTGCGCCTTGATCCTGCACTCTTTTCCCATTCTGTATTTATTAAAGTTAAAAAATGCTCTAGAAGGATAACAGTGGTGGTACATAGGTTGTACAACTCAATTCGAGGCTGTTTTTCGTTGGGTAGGTCGTTATCTTACATAGTTTCGAATGGTTTAGGGCCTTGAAGTTCTCGATTTTCTTTAGACATGTGAGAATTTAGAATAGTTTCATAGATGGATTAATCTTTGAGATCCTGATCATTTTATTTCATATCATAGGTTGTTACGATAGTTGACGACATTGTGGGTTTACTGCTTAACTTGTGCTATCCATCGTGTCACACTCATTCTTTAAGGGCTCGTTTACGTCATTTGATGGGATGATGAATGATTAATTAAATATATGATGAGATTTTGGATTAAGATTAAAATATCTCAATAGTTTAATGTGTACTTCATATGATTATTTAAATAATATATTAGTTAAAATTCTTGTCAAACGTGTGCTTTGATTGATGGGCTTTTTGACAAAATACAGTACTTTTGAAACTAACTTGACAAAATGTGTACTTTTGGATCCTTTTGTATAATTAAGTGTAGGCGCAAGACTGTTTTGAGTCTTTATAAGAAGCTCAACAACAGTTTGCACCTTCTTCCTTTTTTTTCCTGGGAAATTAGATGAAGCGCAAAATTAGTTCGCGCTTGCAGGTTTTTTATTTTTATTTTTTTTCTAAAAACCTGGATGAAGCGCAACATATATTTGCACTTGTCAACTTTTTGATTTTTTAATAGTATTGAGCAAATTTTATTTTGACCTTTTAATAGTAAATATATGTTGACAAGCGCAAATATATGTTGCGCTTCATCGGGTGTTTAGAGAAAAAAACCCCTGCAAGTGCAAACTAATTTTGCGCTTCATCCGATTTCCGAGAGAAAAAAAAAAAAGGAAGAAGGTGCAAACTATTGTTGAGCTTCTTATAAAGGCTCGAAATAGTGTTGCGCCTACATTTAATTATACAAAAGGATCCAAAAGTAATACATTTTGTCAAGTTAGTTTTAAAAGTACCGTATTTTGTTAAAAAGCCCTTGATTGATAAACATATGGCTTACTATGTCTTGTCTAGTTTATCCTTAAATAAAAGTTCTGATAAATTAATTTTGATTTAAATTATTGTACAGGTATAAAATAATAGGTCCTATGGTATAAATATATTCAAGAATTTTAATTGAAAGAGTGGGATTATGCATCCCACCTATGAGGTAGGTAGGATGAGTTATCGGCACTAATCCACATCATGCCGGGCTTGGGATTTTACCATAGGCTTTCATCATTTAAAGCAAATATGTGACTAGGTTGGTTATATTAAATTTTTCAACCTAATCAAATGAAGTAAACGGACCTAAGTAGTTGAGGAGCTTTTGTAACTGCCCTATGTACTATAGGTATTTTGGCCTCTTAAAAACTTAGGATAAATTGGATGCCCGGTGATTGCTAATAACTTTATTGCTTTACGCTTTGTTTAAGCTGCAATCTCCAAAAGAATTTGTAATGGTTTCGGATAAATGTTTTCCCTTGAGTATCACACTGCACACATGAATGTTGCACCTCCTAAACTACTTTTGGTTGGCTTACATTTTTTGATGCCATGCAGGCGCTTTATACGGAGATGCAAACAAGGGTGTTTGCAGTTTGTAATCCTCAAGCCCGTTCTAGTCACAGTTACTTTTATACTATATGCAAAGGGAAAGTATGAAGATGGGAATTTCAATCCAAGGCAATCTTATCTCTACCTCACCATTATCTATACAATCTCTTATTCTGTGGCTCTTTACGCCTTAGCCTTGTTTTACGTGGCCTGCAAGGATTTACTTCAGCCATTCAATCCAGTGCCCAAGTTTATCATAATCAAATCTGTAGTATTTCTTACGTACTGGCAGGTAAAATACTTGTAGAAATGTTGATATACATTAGTGAGTGATACTGAAAGTTTACTTGCTTTTATTGCAATTCTGAAGCATTGCTGCTAAATTTTCATGTACTTTTCTATTGCCATATTTTGAATAAAAAGACATCCTGTGTTCTCCTCGACACGCCCGCTCTTATGGTTTTAACTTGATTTGATATTATCTGCCTAGTGTTTTTTTGAAGCTAAATGCATGCATCTTTCATTGCTAATTTTACCTGAGCTGATGATAATGCCGTTATTTGACTACCAAATTTTTTGTGTGACATGACTTGGTTATATGACATGTTATAAGTATCTCAAATAAGCGTTATCTTCCCAAAAGGAAGGTACATTCTTTAACACAGTTGTATTGGAGCAATAAGACTGCACCCACAACCCACCATTCAGCTTCTACTGATTTCCCTCTAGTTTAAATGTGTGGTTCTCTCTGTTTCTCTTGTATATCATTCAAACCTGCATAGAATTTGTCTCCATTATCCTAACACCTACAGAACTCTGCAACCAACACTACACAGTCATAAATGATGAGATGAGCCGTCATCTGTAATGAATCCATGGTTTGGTAGTATTGCTTGAGATTGGGCACATTAGGTATCACTGTATCAGCCTCACATGCAATTTTACTGTTCTCAATGATTATTTTTTGGACTTCTCCACTGTTGTCCTGTTTCCTGAGTTAATCAACTCACCATCATTGTGCAGCCACCATCAGTTCCATATATTTTCTTCTCATCAATGATGTGAATTGGACATGGTGATTAGCTTCACTGATATCTTGTGCTTCTTTTCAACCAACAAGTAATAATGTGATATCTCACTACTAGAGCTCTAGTATATGCCAACTACAGCCACAATAATTAGCAACATTGGTGACTTTTCAGTTTTCATTTTGCTTATGTTTGAGGTTAGACTGTTACTAATGTCGTTTCTCACCTTGAACATGTTTAGTTTTTCTACTGTTTTGATTTGTTAGCAGTTATAGTTTTTGCTTGAATTTTGTTCTCATTGCAATTAAGTAACAGAGCATGACTTCATCTGGTTTTTGTGAAGTAAGATGTCTGCGTTGTGCTTGATGACTATATTTATATGCTGAGAGTCCAAGTTTTAAGAACATGTCTCTCGCAGGGTGTTCTGGTTTTCCTTGCTGCAAAGTCTGGATTAATAAAAGATACAGAGGAAGCTGCAGAATTTCAAAATTTTATAATTTGTGTTGAGATGCTTATTGCTGCGGTTGGCCATCTATATGCTTTTCCCTACAAAGAGTATGCTGGTGCAAATATCGGTGCGAATAGTGGCTTTACTGCAAGCCTTGCACACGCTCTGAAATTAAATGACTTCTACCATGATACAGTACACCAGGTAAAAGTTGCAATTGGAAGAGGGCTTCACTCGGTGTCCAATTTTAGGTTTTGCAAAGCATATGTTTATTCTGGATGATGTCTTTAATGGAGTCCAGCACGTTTTCTTGATTTATGTATTCTCATTATCTGCATAATTACAAATTTCATACAGTTTGCGCCAACCTATCATGATTATGTGCTCTACAACCATGGCGAGGGTGATGAGGGAGCTAGAAAGTATAGGGCCCGTACTTTTGTTCCAACTGGCCCAGAAATGGATGCAGTCAGAAGAAACAAATACATGTCCGGGAACAAGTCGGACGACGTGCAGTTATCGAATCTATCGTCTTCAGCTGGTGGCACTCAAAATTCTGGCGGAATACAAGAAACTCGGAAATCAGAGGCACTGAACTCATCATTGCTCAGGGATGCATCAAATACTGTCTCTGTACCTTATGATCTTTCTCTCATTGACATAGACATTTCTAGTTACCCAGCAAAAGTACCCGCTGCTAAAGAAGCTGGAACAAGATGACACACATGATGCTGTTGAGAATCCGGGTGTTCATTATGTTCCTTTTCTTTAGATATTAGGCCGTTTTCGTCTGTTACTATTGTGGCTGACACCAGGCTTTGTACATGTAGGTTGACACTTGTTTGACATTTTCGCATAGTCACAGGTTAAGCATAAGATTGTTACATGCCAGTTGTGCTGTAGATGCAAACTATGTTCTTGGCATGTCACTATATTACAATAGAGGTCATTATTGTACATGAAATGAGATTCAGGGGTTTGATTTGTTTCATTATCTTGCTAACTCGAGTTTGGGTTGTATTTTTATGGATCTTTCTGTTGCAATTCAATTTTAATGTTATGTACGGAAAAGAATCTTATTGCCCTTATTTTATTTTGTCCCTGTATTATGTGGTTTAAACAGGATTTTATACCTTGGTCTACATTCTTTTGCAGCACTGAAGCTTAAGTTGCAGACTTGCAGCAGTATATATACCCAGTTGTGCTAAGAATATGCCTCATCAGGAATTTGAATTTCAGAAGCTTTGATAATTCTTGGTAAGTCGCTTAGTAAATTGTGATGGATGATGGGTTTACTGAGTATTAGAAAACTGAGATTACACTATTTGGCAGTCTCTTTACTTTTTTTTTCTTTTGTTGCTTTTTATGGGATCAAATTTCCTATTTCACATTCATATTCCACTTTGTTAGATGAATGACATGTGTCTTTGAGATAAACACGTGCCTTTGGACGTTTGAATGTATATACACGCGTCATTCATTTGAGCAGGAAGAAGAATTAGAACTCTGAATCCGCTTTGTTTTAATGAGGAGACACAGAAACCTAAAATTTACGAAAATGGGACATATACTGCCTCTTGCCAGCAACTGGAGATAGCTGATCAACGAGGAAGATTAACTTTTATAGGTGTCTCACAACTTGTCCCACACTAGAGAAACTTTAGTAACTACTTTCTAAAAGGTTAGCTACATTTAGAGGCATGAATCTGGATATATGAAGGCAAGAATTGAGGGAAAGTGATGGAGAATGTTCTGCTAAGTAGTTTTAGGCTTCTAGCAATCTTGAATTTAAACATTCCACTCTAGCGTTTAGGGTTCTCTATCGTACACGATTATCTTAGGCTAATATTGGCCTTCCTCGGAGGAGGATCTCTTATGCCTTGTAAGTAGTTTTAGGCTTTTAGCAATCTTGAATTCAGGTTTAGTCTGCGTATTCTTTATTTTTCAGCTGCTTCTTTAATTGCTAAGCTTCCCAATTTACGGAAGATGTACTGAGAAGCAACATTTATAAATAGAGGCGTGGCTTAGTAATTGATCAAGACATGCCTAATTTATGTTGCAAATTACTTACAATCATTTAATATTAGGTATAGTTACAAAAGCTGCCCCTGAGGTTTCGGGTAGTTACAGAAAAACCTAGAGAAATTTCAAAATTACAAAAATCCCCCAGAGGTTTGATTTTGTCTTAAATGTAGGAGGTTAACTGTGTAAATGGGGTGTTTGAAATATTTTAACTTATGAAGGGGGCAAAGTGTAATACAAAATCAAACCTCAAGGGGATTTTTGTAATTTTCAAAAACACCTTTTTTTTTTTTTTTGTTATTAGCTCAAACCTCTGGGGTAGTTTTTGTAATTATCCCTTAATATTATTAGTGATTCCTGAGCTTACTTTGTGTGCTGATCCTTAATCTCATTTTAAACTCTGATGATTAGTGTAATATCAAGTTCTCTTATTCCTAACCAACATCATTTTATATCATGAGTCTAGTTTCTATCCTTACACTAATTTTGAACTTTGAAGTGAGTTTAGAAGAATCTCCATAGGTCTTGGTTTGCTGGCATTTTCAAGCTTGCTTTTGTACGTAATCCATCAGATTAGGACAAATACAAAAGCTTACAACGTAAGATCTTGCATTCTGGAAGTTGGTTGTATCTGTCTTGATTATCCAATCACTACTTTAATCTGTCATTAAAACTCCTACTTAAAGTTAAACTCACTTTAAGTTTTCCCCACGTCTCTCTCTTACATGTTTATCTGATTGCATTTTCAGAATACTTCCATTTGAAGTTGCATAATTGCACGATCTTTTAAAACAGTAGAGGAATAATTACAAAAACACCCCTAAGGTTTGAGCTAATTACAAAAAACCAAGAGAGTTGAAAATTACAAAAAGAAACTTGAGATTTGATTTTGTTTTAAATTTGGGTTAACTGTTATATTTCTCTATGATTCAGAGAGGTTTTTGAAATGTTTTTAGCTTATGAAGGGGGAAATGTAAGGTAGAATTAAATCTCAATTTTTTTTTTTTTAGTTTTCAAATATATCTGTTTTTTTGTAATTAGCCTAAACCTCAAGGGGTGTTTTGTAATTATCCCTAATAGAAATTATAAAGTGAATGCTGACATTATGTAATCTAACGATCCACATGTTATCTTGAATGCTATGATATCCTGCCTACATCCCCCAAACTATCTAAACATTGCGTGTGGTATTATATGATACGAAAACTAATCATCGGACGATGAGTTAAGCTTGTCGACATAAACTTTGTCTATATCTTAGAGATATTATCTGTATTGTCAACTTATTTGATGTGAGTTAATATATATGTTGGAGTGTGATTGTATGAATTGACCACCAATTAATTAGTTGGTGAGTTGATTTGACATAAGTTTGGTGTTTGGGTGTGAATCTTTGCCATTAGTAGCAAATTAATACTTCAATCTTCAATTTGAAGTGACAAAGGGTTGGCGATTAATTCATTTGATCTTGAATTTATGTAAATGCTTTACGAGGATTTAAAAGGAAAATGATAAAACTAAAACGCTTTTGGGCTAGTTGTAAATTTTGACTCGTTGAATTAGAGGGTGTTTGTGAGCTTATAAATTTTTATAACAAAATATTAGAGAGTTTATAAGCCCTCTAAAATTGTTTGGTAATTTTTTTAGATTATAAGCTCTCAGAATAAGATGTTAATAAGAACTTATAATCTCTTCTTAAAAAGGTGGAGGGTCCCACCTTATTTTAAAAATAAGATTTTCTTTTAATAATCTCATTTGATAAAGTCTTTTTAATTACAAAACTACAATTACTAACATTCTATAAGCTCTTTCATCTTATTTTATCAAACACTTCAACTACTTACTTTTAAAATAAGATCAAACATCATATAACCTCTAAAAACATAGCATCTAAGATCTTTTAAATAAGCTTAACCAAACACCCTGTTAATATATGTATGGAACTAATGTTTTTTTTTTTTTTAATAACAAATAGTATTGATTTTTTTTAATATGTAAGATAAAGTGTTTTCTGGTGAGTGTGAATTCTTGAAAATAGATTGTAGAGTTTGAAAACAGTAAGTAATTACATTTGGACACTATTTTGATATATAATTTCAAATAGAGTAGCAAAATGAACATGTTTTTTCGGATTGCAAATGCTTTCGGGTTTTAAACATAATATAAAGATTGTATTTGCGGGGAAGAAAGAGATTCCCCAAAGGTCAAGAGGAAGTGATGTAACTGAAGTAGTGGACCAATTCCCAGGCTCCAACACTACAAAAAAAAAAAAAAAAAAAGTAATATAAATAGATTAAGATTGAAAAGCAAGTCAAACTATCTGATGTTTGATTGTTAACAAATTATTTTTAACCTAATTTTTAATTTAACAAATGAAATTTAATAATTTTTTGATTAGATTTGAAGTTCGATTTAAATAGTAAAAAAACAAAAAAAAAAAACATTAACTCGATCTTTATTTGATTCAAAGTTGTTTAAACTTAACTTATTTAATAATTAAATTAATTCAAATACTTTTAAACTCAATATTTTTTAAAGGTTTTGAACAATAAAGTGGTATCAATTCATTCACTTTCTGAGTTTCTGATAAGGAGTAATTTCACAAGAAACATAACTGCAAAAGCATACAACGGCCGAAACTCTCGTGATATTATGTCTTAAAATTAATTTTGAGGCAAAAAAATTTTTTGGTCCTTTATCTAACACCACTTTGAGATTTCATCCTTTTCTTTTCGTTTTTGACAAATAGTCCTTTTTCCCAACAAAAATTGAGATTTGGTCCTCTTACCGCTATAGAGTTACTTTGACTTTGTTGAGTTGATTTGGCATTTTTATTTTCAAAATTTTTAATTTTCATTTATAAAACAATATTTAAATATTACATGGCATCCTAGTTGGTTTACATGATGGAAAAATTAATTAAATAATAGAATATTTTTGAAAAATCTGAAAAAAATTATCTAAAAATTCTGAAAATTGTTTTACTAAAATTTAAAATTATTTGAATTTTTGTTCAAAAACGAAAATTAAATCTGAAAATCTGAAAATGAATTAAAAACAAAGACTTTTTGAAATTTTTATAAAAAAATATCTGATTTTTTTATAAAATAAAAAATAGAGTAAAAACTTAGAATTATTTTTAAAAAACTATAAATTAATTTTCAAAAATATAAAAAATCATGTCAAATATGTAAAAAAATCTGAAAATCAAAGGAAAAAATCTGTAATTTTTTAAAAAATTAGATTATTTTTATATATTTGGAGTAATTGTCGATTTGTTTTAAAAAATAATTCATATTTTTTGTAAAAATTTTAAAAGTCTTAGTTCTAATCCATTTTCAGATTTTTAAACTAATTTTCTTGTTTTTAGACAATTTTCAACTTTTTTTATTTTATATTTTAATATTTCAAATAATTGTTAGAGTTTTAACCATTTTTTTAGTTTTTTTCAGATTTTTAAACATCTTTTAGTTTAAAAATAACTTTTTCAAAATAATTTTGAGTTTTTCTATTTCAAATTTAAAATATTTTCAATATTTCAAATAAATTTCAGATTTTTTCAAACAGTTTTTTTTTTTTATTAAATTTCGTATTATTTTATTGTAATTTTAAAATAATTTTGATATTGTTTTTACTATTTTAGTTTTTTAAATAAATTATCAAAATTTTGAAATTTAATTTTTAGATTTTAAAATGGTTTTTCGAATTTTTAGGATGCCATGTAACATTTAAATATTGTTTTCTAAATGAAAATTAAAAATTTTGAAAATAAAAATGCCACATCACCAATGGTCAAAGAACTCGCTATATAAGCGAGTAAGAGGACCAAATCTCAATTTTGTTGAAAAAGGACTATTTGTCAAAAGCGAAAAGAAAAAGGATGAAATCTCAAAGTAGTGTCGGATAAAGGACCAAAAAATTTTTTTGCCTTAATTTTGATCCCTCATATTCCACTCATCATACACATTAAAGTCAGTTAAGATGACCCAATTTAAGAAAGTTTTCTAAAGCTATTCACTTAGAAATATTAATGTTATAGTTTTATCAAAAGAAATAAAAAAAAGAAATACTGTTATATTAAGAGTTCGCGAGTTAGAATTGTAGATTATATTAAATAATATATTTATCAAGTATTTGAATATTTTTGAGCGTACATCATTTTTTTCTAATCACATTTAGTTATTCTTTTAATTAATTATTATTGTTGATTTGTTTTTAGTAAAAACAATTATTGATACGGATTTGTTCACCTGTCATGGTCATTAGAATTTTTTTTAACCCTGATAATTTTTCATATTCGAAATCCAAATTCAATCATAACATAAATAATTTTGAGCCTAAACAAATTCGGAAATGAAAACCATTTTCATGGTGCAAGAACTAGTAAATTGTGAGTCAAAGATCACATTAGTACAAAATAGAAAAATGACAAAAAAGTAAAATATAATATACTATTAAATATCAATATCAAGTATACCATTTGAGGTGTAATCATTTTCTTTTTTAGCATTGTAAAAGAAGAACAAAATAGTTATTCGTGTGTCTTAAAATATTCTATATAGTAGAATATTAGTTACTTTTTTTATAGAAAAAAATAATCAACTAGTACAAAAAGGAATATTGTTCAGTGAAAATTGGTACTTCTAGAAAAGAAAATGAAAGGGTTAACATAACTTTGATTTTAAATAAGATTGATATTTTAATAATTCGTAAAATATATTAATCCCGTGGCCACTGTGGTCTGTGGCCTTATTTATAATATTCCCGTAAAACGTCTCCCATAAGATAAGGAAATTAAAAATCATCTTTTCAAAAAAAAAAAAAAAGGAACTTAAAAATCATGAAAAGAAGAGAGAGTCCAAATAATTTTCATCTTTTTCTTCCATCACAATAATTTTCATTGATTTTAATCTAAATAAAATTTTCCAATAGGTGCCTTTCATTTATTTCTATTAGGCAACCTTTTTTTTTTTTTTTTTTCAGTTAACAAGTTTGTCCAATGTGGCTTGAAAATTAGATAAGTCATTCTCGATTATACGTGATAAACGAGATCATCTTTAAGACGTGTTTCAAAACTCTAATTTTACAGTGCATTACATCTATATTTTGGTTTAAACTTGTGTTTTTAGATTTATATATATTTATGATATTGCAAGGCTAAAAGGAAAATATTCAACCTTTAGTACAAAATTACCAAAACAGCCCCCACATCAGCGACGGCGCAATGGTAATTAAATTTACAGGTGTGACTAATGAAAGTCTCGCCTTCAACAAAAGCCACCCACGAAACCCTTTTTATAAATACCCTTCCAATTCGTCTTCCTCACACTAGAAACTGAACCCCCAAACCCCCTGTTTTTATCTCTCTCTAAAACTATACATACACGCTGTATGTATAGCCAGCCATGGCGCTCAATTATTCCAGTATGGTTCCCACCTACATGTTCAGAAGTGAGACGGGGTACACAGAGTCGGAAAAAAGGCAGCTGTTCTTGAGAAGCTATCAGTTTTCCAGAAAACAGAGTGTGGCTGAGAGAATCAAGAAATCTTTATTCAGAGTGAAAAGAGTTATATGGGTTCGTTTCAGATCAGCTAGAAAATTGAGGAAGATGCTCTGGTTGAAGCTTAAAAATGGCATCTTTTTCACCGCTAGGAGAAGGAGGTTTTTCTGCGACTCCATAACTGTAACTATAATTATTACCATGGCTCTACTACAAAAGGAAGTTCTTGGCAATCTTCTTGTTTCGGGTAGTTTTTTTTTTTTTTTTGAAATTTTTATTAGGGATAATTACAAAAAGCTCCCTCAGATTTGGACTAATTACAAAAGTACCCGTACATGTTTCAAACTTACAAAAAGCCCCCTCAAGTTTGTTTCTGTCTTAAATTTAAGGGGTAAATGTAGTATTTATGTAAGGATCAGGGGTTGAAGAGGGAACATATATTGATATAAAATAGTTAACCTCAAGGTGTTTTTTGTAATTTTCAAAAACCTCTTGGTTTTTTTTTATAATTAGCCCGAACCTCAGGGAGTTTTTTGTAATTATCCCTTTTATTTATGTGATTTGGGAATCTGTTTAGTGAGCAGTTATGGGGGGGTTTTTAAGGTCCAGTTTGGTGTAACATATGCTTAAATTTATTATAACCTGTTTTTTTTTTTTTTTTTTTCATATGGTGGCCTCAGTTATTTATATTGCTGCAGATGTTTATGTTGTCAAATATGGTTGTATATAATATTACATGGTCTGACTGAATTTTGATTCTGGTGATTTTTTTTTTTTTTTTGGTTGTATAGGGCATGTATTTTTGGATCTTCTATTCCTTAAGAAAGAAGATGTGAAACAGATATTGGACATTTGACAAAAACATCTCTCAATTAATTTTCAAGTATAAATTGTGAAATGTGATTACTATTTTTTTTTCAATTATTGAGAACCTAAACCTATTTTATTAGGAGTTAATTCAGTCAAATAGAATTTAGTTTAACATTTAGTAATAAAAAAAATAAAATTGGGAATCACTTGATAATCTCGTGATACAATGATTTTTATACACTTGACTAAGGAAAAGTTTTAACTACATAATAAATAATGCGTATGAGATATGTTATTGTGCACATCACACTCATCAATTGTATTGAATCATCAAATAAAATAAAGAAAAAGGAGATCAAATTCATTTATTTCGTTGAGTGACATTTGCCTCCCTCCCATTGAACAACAAAAGAATTAATAATGATCTGCTTATTGTAATAATTGCATTTTACATGATTTTCTTTTTCATTTTATTTTTAATAATTGAATTTCTTAAGTGTGGATTGGGCTGTAAGTTAATTACAAAAAAACCCAAAGATATTTCAAAATTACAAAAGAGCCTCAAGTTTCATTTTGACTTAAGTTTAATGGGGCAATTATAATATTTTTATAAATGTCATGGGGTTTTTCTGAAATATTTTTTTTACAAAGGAAAATATGTAAATTTAAATCAAATTCAAGGTTTTTTTAATTTTAAAAAATCTCTGGATTTTTATTTATTTATACCGAACTTCAGTTTTTATTTTGTAATCATATATCCCTGAATTAAATATCACAAAATTGATCAGGTTAATGCTTGGAATAATTATTACATTTTAATGTGTTCATAATTCCTCATAATGAAATGGATTTTTTTCAACTAAAGATCATTATGCACATGCCTATCAAGAATTAAAATAAGATTAAGATATGCGAACTGCAAACATTTGAGACTTGAGAGTAATGAAAGTTGAGGACCACACCATTTCTAAGTTTATATTTTTCTTAGAATTAGATGATTTCAGGATCATGCTAGATCGTGATTGATTGAAATATTAACGACCACAATGTTTCCATTCTACTCGATGATTTTACTTATTTGGGTTTGGTAACGTACATAAATCCGATTTCAAGTTTACATAATTACAAAAAGCCCTCCCAAGGTTTGGTAATTACAAAGAAAATCCAACTGAATTTTAGAATTACAAAAAGTACCCTAAAGATTGAGAGGCTTAATTGGGACTTTGATAAACCTAATGGAATCTGTTTAAAATCAATAATGCCTTTGAAGGAACTCGAAAAAGAAAAAATTGGACGAACAAAATAGCGCCCAAAGTTTTTAATAACAAAAAAGAAGATGACATCAACAAATCCCATTTAGTCGATTAAAAATGTTAAGATGAAATTAAACCTCACGAGTACTTTTTGTAATTTTAAAATTTAGCTTTTTTTTTTTAATGTTTACCCCAAACATCACAATATTTTTTGTATTTAACCCTTATAAAAACTTATTATATTTTTATTGCATTGCTTTTTATCCGTCACTTAAAAATTTTTGATTACTAAAATACATATATATGTGATGACAATCAGTGCAGTGTAATAATTAATGGCACAGTAAAATATAGTAAAGTATGTAATTGGATAGAAATGGAAAGGAACAGCCAACCCTTTATGAGTTTCTTTTTGTGTGCAGAAAAGCATGAGGGAAGAAATGGGGTTCACGCCTAACTTAAACTTTGAATATAACAGTTCCCAAAAGAGCAGGCAACCTCAATTTGCATTGGGTTTTGTAAAAAGTCCATTATTCAAACCTCAAAATGTGAATACTAAAGTAAGAAAATAGGATGTAATAAAGTGGCAAAAAAATTTTTTGTCCTTTATCTAAACACTTTGAGATTTCATCCTTTTTTTTCGTTTTTGACAAATAGTCATTTTTTCCCAAAAAATTGAGATTTGGTCTCTTACGCTATATTATAGCGATTTACTTTGACCTGATTGAGTTGAGTTGATTTGGCATTTTTATTTTCAAAATTTTTAATTTTCATTTAGAAAATAATATTTAAATATTACATGGCATCCTAGTTGGTTTACGTGATGGAAAAATTAATTAAATAATAGATTTTTTTGAAAAATCTGAAAAAAAATTATCTAAAAATTCTGAAAATTGTTTTACTAAAATTTAAAATTATTTGAATTTTTGTAACAAAGTCTTAAAAAATTCAAAAAAATATTTTAAAATCTAAAAAATAAAATATATAAAATCTGATAGCTTTTGTAAAAAACTAAAAATAGAAAAAAATCGAAATTATTTTAAAATTACAAAAAAATAAATATGAAAATTTTTAAAAAACTATAAACTACTTTAAAAATCTGAAATTTATTTGAAATATTATAAACTACTTTAAAACGTCGAAAATTGTTCAAAAAACGAAAATTCGTCTGAAAATCTGAAAATGAATTAAAAACAAAGACTTTTTGAAATTTTTATAAAAAAATATCTGATTTTTTATAAAATAAAAAATAGAGTAAAAACTTAGAATTATTTTTAAAAAACTATAAATTATTTTTCAAAAATCTAAAAAATCATGTCAAATATGTAAAAAAAATCTGAAAATCAAAGGAAAAAAATCTGGAATTTTTTAAAAAAATTAGATTATTTTTATATATTTGGAGTAATTGTCAGATTTGTTTTAAAAAATAATTCATATTTTTTTGTAAAAATTTAAAAGTCTTAGTTCTAATCCATTTTCAGATTTTTAAACTAATTTTCTTGTTTTTAGACAATTTTCAACTTTTTTTATTTTATATTTTAATATTTCAAATAATTGTTAGATTTTTAACCATTTTTTTAGTTTTTTTCAGATTTTTAAACATCTTTTAGTTTAAAAATAACTTTTTCAAAATAATTTTGAGTTTTTCTATTTCAAATTTAAAATATTTTCAATATTTCAAATAAATTTCAGATTTTTTCAAACAGTTTATTTTTTTATTAAATTTCGTATTATTTTATTGTAATTTTAAAATAATTTTGATATTGTTTTTACTATTTTAGTTTTTAAATAAATTATCAAAATTTTGAAATTTAATTTTAGATTTTAAAATGGTTTTTCGAATTTTTAGGATGCCATGTAACATTTAAATATTGTTTTCTAAATGAAAATTAAAAATTTTGGAAATAAAAACATCGTTCAACAGGTTAAAGAACTCGCTATATATAGCAGGTAAGAGGACCAAATCTCAATTTTTGTTGAGAAAAAGGACTATTTGTCAAAAGCGAAAAGAAAAAGGATGAAATCTCAAAGTAGTGTCGGATAAAGGACCAAAATTTTTTTGCCTAATAAAGTCGATAAGAATCGTGACTCGTTTGCTTTTACTTTACACATACATGCACATTTGCAACTATTCATAAAACCAGAGTGTCCGCATTCGTGATTCATTTTTTTATTTAAAATTTTATTATATATTAATTTATGAGCTCAAGTTGCATTTTTGAAAGATTATTAATTTTATATGTTTTTAAATTAAAAAATGAGTCTAACAAGTTTAATCACTGGATTTGGTTTTAAGCGAGTTTGAACCTAAGTCATTAAAAATATTAAGTGAGATTATGATGTGTTATCCCATTATTCTTTAAGGTCTACGAGCTAGAAGTTAATGATTGAATTGAGCATTGATGCAACATAACAAGTTGTTAGAGTATTAGTGTTGTACCGACAAAAATTCTCCGATGCTTAAGGTGATTGGAGAGCCAAAGAATAATCAAAATTCATAGACTAGATAGTTAGAAGGAATTCCATACCTTGACAATGAGGTTTGATGGAAGCATTTATAGAATACAAAGATTAAGTAATTTTTCGGTGCACGCGGCGCATGGACCATGTTGGTCCGTTGAGTGCAACATAACAAGTTGTTAGAGTATTAGTGTTGTACCGACGAAAATTCTCCGATCTTAAGGGTGATTGAAGAGCCAGAATAATCAATTATTCACAAGACTAGATAGTTAGGAGGAATTCCATACCTTGACAATGAGGTTTGATGGAAGCATTTATAAAATACAAAGATTAAGTAATTTTTCGGTGCACGCGGAGCATGGACCATGTTGGTCCGTTGAGTGCAATTGAACTTTTATCATAAGTACTACTACATGAGCTTTTACTATAAAGTATAAATACCTGGAAAGCCCATATATCAGATTCCAAACTTAATTTTGTGATGAACTACTTGTACTTATTGTAACATAACTCTCATGATTATTTACTACCACTTATTTTGTTTCTACTTAGTATTTAATAATTAATACGAGGGTGACTGAAACTAATACTTTATGAGTAGGCTATAATTTACAAGGGAAGTTGGTTTTCATTGTATTCAATTAAATTATTATGATGCCAACCACACATTTTACCTACCATACTCATATGTGGAAATGTTGGGGTTTGTGGATGTGGCTTGTACTATTGTACATTTGCTTTGACTGCCCTAGTTGTGCTATAGTGACCGACTTAATTGCCAGTGAAAAAACAAGTACGACTTGACAATTTTTACTTTCCTGCTGGTTTCTGCTAGCACAAAATATTTGACTAGTATTAATCCAGGGATGTCGATGTGTCGGGTTTGGGCCAGGTCCACTGGACCAAAGACCCAACCCATTAAAAAAATGCAACACCCATATCCATACCCGCCTCGCTCATCTAGACCCATACCACCCCGACCTATACCCGTGTCTTGTGGGTAAGGGGATTAGACCCATTAGACCCGCCAACCTCATATATTTGGCCAAATATTTACGATTTTTATTCAAAATGTTATTTATATAATTTTTGTAGATATTATATGAATTATGAAATAAACACCAACATACACAAATCAAGAGTTCTTGAACAAAAATAATATAATATATCCATTCTATATATAAAATAAAATAAAATTTATATGGGCTGGTCCTCTGTCATACTGTCACCCGACTACCTGCCCGGATCTAAAACTCAATACCTCTTACCCGTCCCATACCTATTTATTGGACACATACTCACCCCAGGATGAGGCGGGTTTGGTTGGTCCGAATCTTACCCCGACCATTGCCATCCCTAAGTAATCCCATGCCATACTAATGATTTATAATTATGACATAAGTTTGACAACTACTAATTTTGAAGTATAAAATAATAATGCCAGACTAATAGGATAAAACCCCACAAAAAATGACAATATAAACTGTCTATCACAAAAACAAAATAAATCATAGCAGTATGTACTTATGTAGTATGTATGTGTTTATTGATTGCGAGTCCATTGAAAAGTTGAAAAACGAGTCCTTGTGTAAATGCAACCAAAACCAACCCTTTTTTTTTTTTTTTTTTTTTTTTTCTATTTTTGGTGTAATTTGTTATAGAAATAGGAGGAATCCGGTCAATTGTAAATTACCTTGACATTATAAGAGAAGTCAAAAAGTTGGATATTGCTGAGTAAGATGCAAGAAATAATTACTGTATTAGTGTCGTTAATTTGACTTCAAAGCCATACTTAACTCTTTAATGCAGTGATTACGAGTTTTGGTTTTTAATCAAATTAAATATTTTGGTGGCATTTGGACCGAATGACAGATGTATTAGATGTAGATCTGATTGCCAAGCATGGTTTACTCCTGAGCGCTCTTCATTTTTTTGTTTTTTATTTTTTGTGGTTAATTATGGGCCATGAATATTGGAAGTGACAACCCTATCTCAAGTTTATTCCCAAATCAATTTTTTTTTGGAAATTAAAAAGTTCGACTTCGTCATTGTTATTGTGCCTTGTCATTGCTAATAATACAATTCCAAAACTTCATTTCGTCGTCCAATAGCGACAACTGTATTAGTGCATCTTAATCTTACAATTCTAAATTATTCTCTTCTTGTCCGTTTTGCACAATTTTAGATGAGTTAATTAGTATTTTGGATCAAAACTCCTCCTCGTTGACTGCAATCTCTAAGGATTAGGTAATATTAATGTATGTATAATATTCTCGTTTTTTTTTTTTTTTTTTTTGTCAAGATTCTTACCATTAGTGAAGCCATGCTTCATGAATTAATTATGACCAACTAGGTCACATGTATCCCATACTATGTTGTTATTTTAGAACTAGTGCTTTACCGTGCCATGCACGGAGTGTAATATTGGACAATATGAAGTTATTGTGTTTTTACGATGTTGGGTTTGTTGGGTTCGACCGTATAGATTGGATGTCTATAAAATTTATCATACATTAATAAAAAATAGAAAATGCATAAACATCGACTCGAACAAAAATTAATTACTACAAATTTTGAAAAACTTCTTTGTACACCACGTTTTGCGTTTTGCGTCTGTTTTTTTTTTGATTCATCTTCGCCACATACTAATATTTTGAGAGAGATTGGCCTTGGCTCTTGTTTATGGTCATTGCATAAGACACGATCGAGAGGAAAGCGTCACGTTGAAACTTGAATGGAATTCTCGAGGTCCGACGATGTTAGTGTCATTCGCGGTATCAACACCTTATGACCTTCATGCGTTCGGTGAGAATTTTAGCTTCAAGTACGTGTCTAGAGAGCCCGTAATTACCAATCTAGTCACGTTACACAATCCATTCGAGTGGTCCATGTTCCTCGGGAGCATAAGCGAGTCCCAACTTTCAAATACTGACCCGTGATTGGGAACGCGGAACATTTTATGCCATTCAAAAATTCAGGCGTATGCAGATCATGCAAGAAATCAACATTAGCAGATTTACTTATGCTATCCGAGCTCAAATAAGTATGCCCCTCCGATGAATTTAAAGATGTCATATATTGATTGACGGACTCAACAACATCAAGAGTCGGTGCAAGTATCGCCCTATCTTTAAATGAGTAGGATCATCAATGGCGTCTTTAAACATTGGATAAGTATTCTCTATAATTGTTGCAATCGGATCACGGATGATTCCAAAAGAATATCTTCGTGTATATCAATAGTGGCGAACCATCATTGGATCCTCCAATTGTTCCATTTCCGATGCTTGCTATCCACTCGAGAATGGACCAAACCGCATAATCATCGCCGATCAAGGCTTTGAAGACGATATTTTTAGTCAATCTCGATCTTGTATAATCTTTCCACAAGTATGATGAATTTATCGTGGCATTCACTACATCTTGTCGACTTCCCTTAGGTATAACAGGCGCAATATCGTCTCAAGTCACCCCGAACACAACAGTTTTCCCTCCAAATGGTTTTGATTCATTAGTGGATTTATTAATTTTAAAAGAGCTTTCAAAGTTTCATCCACGGCTTCAAAGCAATGTTTGTGCATCATTGGGGCTTCATCCCAGATTACAAGTTTAGAACGAATAATCACCAAAGCGTAGTACCTGTTTGATATTGCAAGTTGACTCTTGATTTGGGTTTAAAGGAATAACAAACGAGAATGGCGGTCATTCCACCAGGCGGCAATAGGACGCTATTCCACTCGATGCCACGTTCAACACAATTTCTCCTTTCGATCTCAAAGCCGCAGATAAAGCTCTCCACAAGAATGTTTTACTGTTCCCCATAGCCATATACAAAGAACATACCACCTTTATTTGATTTCAATGTTATTATTTTAGAGTAAACCGTTTTTTGTTCCTCATTGAGTCCGAAATGAGGTTCTTGTGTTCTACCAAAAGTGCCTTTACGATCATAACGCAACTCATCATATATCAACTGTTTGGCTATTCTCGGATTTAAAGATCGAGGAAATGGCATCGTATCAAAATCACGTAGACTCGTGCCACGACTTCTCAAAATTCTTTCATTCTCCAACAAAGCAAGATTTTTATCTCGTTCCCACTTAATACCAATTCTCGCAAAAGTAATAATATGACATTCAATAAATAATAAGATATATAAAATAATGTTATTAGAAAAAAATATGATATTTAACATATAATAATAATACTTGATGATGGAGAAGACGTCGCCGTCTATGTAGAATATCATCCGAAAGATATTGCCAACACTTGTCCCATACTACTCGGTCCGCAAAGATTCCGATGATAGCAACGACGCAAAAAGACTTCTAAGACTCTGCGCAGAGGCCCAATGGCTCGCCAGGTGATTGCATCAACATATTCTCTATCATCTTCTAATGGACCAAGAGCATAGCAAACGCGATCAGACGAAGCATGTTGAATACCATTGACCTTCTTGTAGTCATCATGACACGTAGCCCCACGGACAATATTGAGAAGACACCGCAAATAAAATCTTTGTTAGAGATTTTTCTAACCGCAATTCTACGGTGTCAAGTTTTAATATAGTGATATAAGTAGGGTTGTCGTATCCACAGGGGAATGCGTGTATAAGTACCAAGTATAAATTACCTATGCTATATTTTCGGATCAATAATAGGTGGATGTCTCAATTTATAAATAAAAATAACTAGATATAACTAATCAAAATATAAACATCTAAATCTATGGGAGAATGAATTCTAGAGGTGTGATGAATCTAGTTTTCCTTATATTATCAATATTGTATACCAATCACAAATTACCAATTTATAAGTCTAGATTTCTACAATAATCATTTCCTCTCTCGAGTGTCAAATGATTTTAGATCACAATTGGGAAATTAATATCTCTATAAAAATCACTAATTGAAATCTCAATAAAAACTATGAATCTTGGTTGATGACTTCAAAGGATTCACAAATCTCTCAATTCTATGAAATCTAGGTTATGCTATTTCAAGGCCATGTATTCAATTACTCTCTCAAGTGTTAAATCAAATACACCAAACACTCTAAATTATTGATCAAGTAATTTAGAAGCAATAAATCCAAAATAGCACAAATAGATTGGGAAATCTAGATTGACAAACCACAATATCAAAACATAAGTTCAAACATAGATTACATCATCCCTCTAGAATTATAAAGTTTAGCTCATGATGAAAATACAAATACCCATAATCAAATGAGAACGCATCTCAAATGATATACAAGAAACAACAAAGAAAGAATTAAAGAGATTAAATAAGAATCTTATCTATTTCTAGATGATAAATGTCTTCAATCCTCTTCCCCAACTCTTCCTCAGTATCTTGGTGGTGTTTCATCCCCAAGTGTCCTCCATCCCCTAGATCAAGCCTCCCATGTATCTATTTATAGTACCCTCCTTTTAGATCCAAAATCGGACTTTCATTGTTTTGTCCGCCTACTAGCAGCAGCTAGTCGAAAATGGCTAAATGCAGCGCCAAAACACAAACCCGGATGCCCGTTGTTGCACTCAGAAGGCCTCTTTTTCGCTCTGTAGTGCCATCCAAACGTCCGAATTTGCTTTGGGTGTATTCATAAGAGTTGTAGCCATCTCTCTTAGCTTTCAATAGCCACTTGAATCAGCTCAATAGCAATTTTTAGAGAAAGTTATGACCAAAATACTAAAACCTGCCAGTCTTTAGAAATTCCGCACGCGTTTGGACGTTTCTTCAAATCAATCTTTCGTTGTTTGATCATCCTTGCTTCTTTTGACACACGACTCATTAAAATGACTCTATACTCAATATAATTGGCCGTCAAAGATGGCTTGGCCTCTCAAGTGACTCAAACAATAGAAATTAATGTCTAACCTATGAGATATAACAAAAACGACTCAAAATACTAAAAAACAACACAAAACTCAAGTCTAGGAAACCCAAATCAATGGTATAAAACCAAGTGAACAAATACCCCCAAACTTAGAATATTGCTTGTCCTCAAGCAATTACAACCCTAAAATAAAAATACAAGACACAACAATACAAACAAACCGCAAAACTTCACAACCAATATCATTTGTCTCATACTCATTTCACTATCAATCAAGCATGTGTTTTGACATTGTGATCAAATGTGTTGAATGTTCATGCCAATTCCGTTTACATTATTCAAATAGATTCACGCAATCAAGTGTTATCAAAATGATCCACTTTCTGAATATCCGGATGAAATGCTTACTGATTCCATAAGCTTGTCATTCACACTAATCTCCACTAATGTAGGCTAATGTAACACAAGGATCAATAGGACTTTCAAGGTGGGCTTAGGGTAAGGTAGGAAAATATAGGATTAAGTGGCTCAACTCACCCAAACACACAATTATCACTTCAAATCACCAATTGCCAAACAAAATAGCTACCTTCACTTTTGTTGAATTCTCCATTGTTCTCCTTTTATGAGCCTAAATTTCGATTTTTTTTTTTTCAAAACCCCAAACTTATTTTTTTTACACATGAGGGTTCATATTTTCTTTTTTTTTTTTCTCGGCAACTTCATGCAAGTGAACATATACCCTACTTATCATACCCTCCCCAACCTTCAATATTTTGTGTGTATGAGTGATGGGTCATTAGGATTTTCACATGTAGGCTCAAGGTATAAGATTTGGTTGCCAAAGAACGGGTTTAACAGGCTCAAAGGGGACACTAGTGAAAATATATAATATAAAGGTAGGCATTTTTGGCTCTAGTTTGTTCAAAGATGGCCTAAATCATTTCCTTAATGTTACTTCACCTAGGATTTCGACTCGACTAATGATCGAGACAAGTTCTAGAATCCGGTGGGATCATATAATAAACACTCAACTTCATAAATCATTTTCAAATAAATCAATGAATTATGCATGTAGATGGAATTAATGGAACGAAACACAGATCACCGCTCAAACACATGCTCTTTTGACCGTTTAACTCATATTCGACAAATTCACTTAGTCATGCAGTTCTACAGTTCAACAAATGACTCGACTCGACTCAACTCAAAGCAAATATACAAGACACAAAAAAACACGAAGAAAGTAGGATCACAAACTGAAAAAGGTATTACCACTCCCCCAAACTTAATATAACCATTGTCCTTAATGGAAGAGGTGCAACTCCTCGTCGGGAATCGTGGGGTGAAAGAGAAGCAACAGGGCCAATTGGTAGCACTCCATAGGATCGATGGCTTTTTCCTTGCCTTTCTATGATTTAGGAGGCACAATACCAACTTTGTCAAACAAAACCAAACGTGGAAACGAGCAATAGGGTAAAATACCACAATATCATGTGAAGACCATGGGAGCTACATCAATGTTATATAATTGTGATAGACATGTGAACTCCTCCAAGCAATCAACCAAGAAGGGTATGCAAAAGTGTTAAATTTCTCATTGAGGCATTTTATCAAACACATGGTAGGCATAAATCAAGGTAAATGATGTATATGCAATTAAATATCAAATTATGCCAAAATTTCAATGCATCCAAATACTATCACAATAAGCACCTTTTGCACATAATTTCACAAGAATCGCATAATGAGCATGCAAGAGGGATAGGGGTGAGATGCAACATGACTACTTCTAATAAAACACAAACATTCTAACTAATCAAACTATGAAAGCAAGTAAAATGAGCTTGGGTTGCCTCCCAAGAAGCGCTAAATTTAAAGTCTTTAGCCGGACTTTTGTTTTACTCAACCGGGATCCAAAAACAAGTGTCGATCATGCCACACCTTTGTATTTTCCAACAAAGATATAAGCGATCCTTTAGTGTATATAAGACGTGGATGATTAAGGATCGAATATTGATGGTCCGTTGGAAATCAAAAAATGTGTTCCTAATGATGAAAAATGGTTTATCAATCATAGTAAAGATATTTCTATCTTTACTCACATTAAATATCATGAAATCGTAGAACATGTGAATTGATCACCATTTTCAAACATTGTTCCTTCAAGTGTATGCTTCTTAAAATTTGATACATTTGTATTGAAGCTTACATCTAGCGTGCACATATTTTTGTCAATATGAAGATTTTCAATTGAGTGAGAGATAGAGATACTCCCGAGTTAATTTGATGTGGCTCCTCCTCTTGTAAGACCGGATTGCACTCTTCAAAAGTCTCCTCCAAATTTTGAAGGATGTCCACCTTTTTCATAATGGGCAATTCATGTTCATGATTTTCTATTTCACCAGGTCCCAAGAATGATGACGACTCTTCATTATTAAGTTGGTCAATCATTTGTTGGAGTAACTTTGACATATTTTGACATGTGGTCTCAATTTGTTGAATGCTTGCCTCGGTTTGTAGTAATCTATCATCACTTTCGATTTCTTATCTTACACTCTTCGATAAACTCAAAGCAAGATTTTCTTCCAACTTGGACCGATGTTTTATCTCATCTTGTCGTCTTCTTGCCTCACAATCGTTTAGAAATTGATAAAGTATTTTTTCCAAGCTGACAATTGTTCTTGTGGCGATGAAAGGTTTCATGATTTGCCATATTTTGGGTCTATACATTTTCTTGAGGTGGATAATAAGGAACAAAATGGTTCACACTTTGACTTCCAAAAATCACAGTAGCATCATCGGTTGTCCACGTATATGCATACATTATAATTCCATCCAACGATGTGCCTAAACAAATTACACAAAATTAAAACAAGAAAAGAAAAAAACAAAAAAATAGTCAAATTACAACTAGCAATCAACCTTGATATCACACAAAACACATTCCCAAGCAATGGCGCCAAAAACTTGTTAGAGATTTTTCTAACCACAAGTCTACGGTGTCAAGTTTTAATATAGTAATATAAGTAGGATTGTCGTATCCACAGGGAATGCGTGTATAAGTACCAAGTATAAATTACCTATGCTATATTTTGATGATCAATAATAGGTGAATGTCTCAATTTATAAATAAAAATAACTAGATATAACTAATCAAAATATAAACATCTAAATCTATGGGAGAATGAATTTAGAGGTGTGATGAATCTAGTTTTCCTTATATTATCAATATTGTATACCAATCACAAATTACCAATTTATAAGTCTAGATTTCTACAATAATCATTTCCTCTCTCGAGTGCCAAATGATTTTAGATCACAATTGGGAAATCAATATCTCTATAAAAATCACCAATTGAAATCTCAATAAAAACTATGAATCTTGGTTGATGACTTCAAAGAATTCACAAATATCTCAATTCTATGAAATCCTAGGTTATGCTATTTCAAGGCCATGTATTCAATTACCTCTCTCAAGTGTTAAATCAAATACACCAAACACTCTAAATTATTGATCAAGTAATTTAGAAGCAATAAATCCAAATAGCACAAATAGATTGGGAAATCTAGATTGACAAACCACAATATCAAAACATAAGTTCAAACATAGATTGCATCATCCCTAGAATTATAAAGTTTAGCTCATGATGAAAATACAAATACCCATAATCAAATGAGAATGCATCTCAAATGATATACAGTTAAAACAACAAAGAAAGAATTAAAGAGATTAAAGAAGAATCTTATCTATTTCTAGATGATAAATGTCTTTAATCCTCTTCCCCAACTCTTCCTTGTATCTTGATGGTGTTGGTTTTCATCCCCAAGTGTCCTCCATCCCCTAGATCAAGCCTCCCATGTATCTATTTATAGTACCCTCCTTTAGATCCAAAAATTGGACTTTCATTGTTTTGTCCGCCCACAGGCGCTGCAGGCTGAAAATGGTCTTGCGCGCAAAACACAAAACCCGGATGGCGTTTTACGTGGCCGGCAGCGCAATAAGGAGGAGGCGCTATGACTCCCATTCTTGTTCATTTGCACTTTCTTTTTTATTTTTGTAGCGCCATACAAACATCTGAATTTGCTTTGGGTGTCTTCATAAGAGTTGTAGCCATCTCTCTTAGCTTTCCATATCCACTTGAATCAGCTGAATAGCAATTTTGTAGAGAAAGTTATGACCAAAATACTAAAACCTGCTAGTCTTTAGAAATTCCGACAGCGTTTGGACGTTTCTTCAAATCAATCTTTCGTTGTTTGATCATCCTTGCTTCTTTTAACACACGACTCATTAAAATGACTCTAGACTCAATATAATTGGTCGTCACCATGGATTGGCCTCTCAAATGACTCAAACAATAGAAATTAATGTCTAACCTATGAGATATAACAAAAACGACTCAAAATACTAAAAAACAACACAAAACTCAAGTCTAGGAAGCCCAAATCAATGGTATAAAACCAAGTGAACAAGTACATATCACCAAAGACCGGAGGGACGAAAAACACTCGACCTATTGATTTCCCCATTTTTCTTGGCATCTACTTACATCGGGTTCTTTCTTCCATGTGAATTTTGTTGGGGCTTCAAAGATAAGTTAGCTCACGGGCTTCGGGATATATTTTGTTTGCTTCCATCCATGCTAAAAACATGCTCTCCTTAATCTGAATCGTTATTAAGCACATCGTTTATTCGCTCGTTATCATCGAAAATAACACTCTGCTCATTTGGAAGATGGAAGCTAAGTCGTTCGATCAAGGATATTTGTATTGAATCTCAAACCCTAATAACCTCCACGCACTTCACATGATGATATATATCTACAATCATAAAACATGCTAACTTCATCAACGGTTTTCCCGAGTCCTCATCGTTGGTGCTTGTATAAAACACGACGTCACGCGATCATTTCCTTTGTTGACATACTTGAATAGGTACTTAATAGATCTTGCCTGGTTACACCATTCCATATTTATGTGAGCTCCATACTTGAGTAACAAATCGACGATTATGAGGCACCACATATCCGTTGTCCAGGGACACCGTTTTTTCAACTACTCTTCCATCATTCCTACGCCTCATGTAACGCGGATAACCTTCTTCATCAATAGTAGTCGCATCCACAAATTTTTGGGAAAATGTTTAGTGCAACGACCATCGACCATACAGGAGAGTTTTTCCGACATCACCACATGGACCATGAATCATATGATCCTTTACTACAACATAATAGCATGAATCGGTTCTCTCAGGTAATTCGGGTAATTGATATGATTCGATCAATGTCATCCGATTGGATATCTGTCTTCCTTGGCCAAAAAACAACAATATATGTGCATGAGGCAAGCCACGCTTTTGAAATTCTATTGTATAGATAATCGCAATATAATAATAATAAAAATAATAATAAGAATTTGAGACAATAAACTAAGTAAATGAATATTACTATATTATACAAAATATATTAAAAATAATTAAAAAACAAATGCTAACTCGCATTTACTTTCCCAAATAATTTATTTTGTCGAAGGTCTTTAATCAAAGTGATGGCTCAAAAGCTACTCTAGAAAACCATAGGCAAGTGCACCTATCGTTTTGTAGTATAGATTATTGAGTACCGAGTGTCATTCAAGGAGGATTGTAAGTACTAATAATTACCGTCTTTTTGTTATTTAATCTAACAATTTTCAAAGTTTTGTTTGTTTAAAAATGAAAAATAAAGAATTTAAAAATAATTGCAACTTACAAAAGATCAAATAAAAGTAGATTGTAGAATTAAGAAATCAAGAGCTAGAAATGTGTTTGAATGTAAATCTCTCTAGAATGTTTTTGTGATTCAACAAGATAAAAATACAACCAAAAACCCTTAAGCAAAAACCAATCTCTTTTAATAAAAATGCATGTTTCATGGACCATAGAAATTCCCAATTTAAGTTAAACCTCTATCGAGCGAATAACTTCTAACCTCAAGTTGATTAATCAAATCTCTTTCTAGTTAAAACCCCAAGACAACATTATAACGATTTGTGAATTCCCATATTAGGTTTGACCATAATCCGGAAGATTTATGCCGTCCTATATCTAGGATTGCATGCAACTCTTTTCACTTATATAAGTTCTATTTCACCATGAATCTCTCGATTTCCGGTGAAGAATAAACTTCAAATCAATATCGCTAATACCATTTTGAATGAATAAAGCATAATATAAGTGAATCACACAAATCATGAAGATTTTATTAAAAACATACAAGCCTTAATCACAAATTCATTCTAGAGTTCATTACATTCAAACACTAGAAATTTAGCTACACATGGCTTTGACAAGAGAATATACTACACAAGAAGATTTGAATAAAATGAACATGGTGTACTTAGCTCTTATTCAAGACCAATTCAAGACTTCCTCCTTGATTGATTGCAATGATGTTGAGCTCCAAGTCTTCTCCTCTATTGCTCTTCAACTTCCAACTCTACCTCTCTTTTATCCTCTCAATGTATTTTGCTTTGAAACTTAGAATATACAATGAATATACAATGAATCTCTCTATCAATGAATACTACATGAATTCCTTTCCCAACTCAAACTCTTGGTTTTTATAGGCACCATCTTTGTGAAAGAACACATCAATAATGCTAACAAATGCTCCACTTCCATGGTTGTTGGTTGAATCATTGTGTGCACATTCATGGTTGAGTTGGTTGAATCATTGTATTCACATGACAATACTCCACTTCCATTGGTTGAGTTGGTTGAATCATTGTGTCCACATGACAATTGAGGGAATAATAGAGTTTGGTGCGACAAAATGAGATGTAAAAAGTTGTTCAAAGGTTGTCAAAAAGCAAAAAGGAAAGCTTCCATAATTTCCCAAAAAGAACATCCAGATCGACGAAAAACACGCTTTGTGCTTTAAAAGCGGGCGGGCCGTGTTTTTGGATCTTCAACACTGCGGCCGTGGTTAAAAAGCACGACCTGGCCGTGTTTGGTACATCGGGGTCGAAAAATTGCTCGTTTTTGACTTCTAAAAAGCACGGCTGTGCTTAAAAACGCGTACCGCCCGTGTTTGATGAAAAGGCCCCAAAATGACGCTGGCGTTTAGTTTGGGATTTTAAGTGTTTTTGCATCCATAAACCCCGGGTATGTTTTGACATGAAACCATGACCCAACATTCACCAAAAACAGCTCCAAATCATCAATCTACACCAATAAAAGCACTCGGAGTAATGTGAACTATGTACAATCAAAAATTTATGAAACTAACAATAAAATAACTCAAATCATACTTAAATATACACATAAAATATGCATAAAAAGACCCTTATCAAACCACCTCCAACTTTGAGCTTTGCTTGTCCTCAAGCAAAACATTAAATAAAAAAATGATTCAATAAATTACAACACACAAGGATTTTTTTCAACACATTGAACACAAGCAGTCAAGTTCTTAGCCTTCTCAACCTGAATTAACCATTCAAGAAAAAACACAATTTTGCAAAGCGATCGATCAAGAAAGATCGAACATCGTGAGGCATTATTCAAACTTGAAATCATCACTCCACAAATATTGATAGTTATGAATAACTTCAATTCAATAATATCATGAAAATACAAGAATTCAATGGATCATTGTAGTTAGCCTACTAGTCATATAACCAAGCTTCTTGAACTTTTATTGGAATGAGAATTCAAGGAATATACATTCTCCCTTTCGATTTTTTTTTGTAGGTCCTTTCGAGGCATTCTTCCACTAGGTTTATATTTTGAATTTTCGTTCAAACACTCCTAGGGTGGTTTTCCATACTCATATTTGTGTCGCCGTTTTACGTAAAAGACAAACATGGGGCTCATGAATGCTCCTAGTTACTAAGCAACAACAAATAGAGGAGTATAACCTCGATTGGATTCCTTTTTTTTTTTCTTCTTCTTCTTTTTTTTTCATTTGTTTTTTTTTTCACAAGCTTGGTATAACAACTAGTTAACCACCACTAAATCATGAATTCTCAAACGTTCATAACACTAAGCTTTGTCGTAAATGCCTTAACAAATCAAGTATTATGGAGTTGGAAATCTCGTCAAAATTTAGCACACATCTACATCAATCTATCCTAGACAATCAATTGCTTCACATTGAAAACATAAATCAAAAAGTTAATTTTGGTGTAATTGGGCTAAGTTATTGACTAGCAAACACTCAATTTGTTAAAAAAAATTACCTCTTGTCGACAAACTAAAAATAAAAGCAAGCACACACAAACTAAGAATGTAATTGCACCCACCTCCAACTTTAATGGTTCACATTGTCCTCAATGTGAAAGAAAGAGATGAATGAACACAAACAAAACACTCAAAAATCAACCACACTAGAAGAAAATAAAAGAGGTGGAAAAGAAAATACGACCTTCTTTGGAAGAGTGAAATCGGTATTGAGCGACCATTGGGTTATTTAGTACGGGACCTTCATCGGCATCTTCATACCTAATCAATGATACACAACTCAAATACCGTGAATCATCAAATATAATTTTTTTGCATTTTTTTTAATAATAAAAGCACGGCCGGGCGTGTTGGTCACGATTTTTTGGCCAAAAAAAAAAATTTCCTACAAAACCTTGGATTTTTGAACACGGCCGCAGAGTGTGCGCGGGTGGGGTGAACACGGCCGTGCTTTTTAAGCACGGCCATCGTTTTTTTTTTTTTTTTTTCAATCCCCAAGCAATAAAAAAATTAAGTAAAAGAAAATACACACAAAATGCCGGGTTGCCTCCCGGTTAGCGCTTCTTTAAAGTCGTATAGCTGGACCGTTTACCCAAATGTGGAGATTAGTCGGGTGGAGCTTTGGACTTATGAAAATCCCTTAGGTATTTAGTAGTATTACCTCCAACTTTATGCTTCAAAATGTGCTCTTTGAACTTTCCAGGTCCCCTTTTCGGGCATAAGCTTCCAACATGGACTTTGAACAACACTTTTCTCCAAGAGATTTTTAGATTTCTCATCGTGCAACGAAATTGAATCGGCAAAAGAACAAGTAGTATCCTTTTCAATATCAACATGAATTTTAAAAATTACTTGTTCATCCCCCACTCTCAAAGTTAATTTTCCTCATGAACATCAATGATAGATTTCGCAGTAGCAAGAAAGGACGCCCAAGAATTAGAGGAACATCAATATCATCATGCATATCAAGAATAACAAAATCAATCGGGAATATGAATTTATCAATCTTGACTAACACATCATTAATAATACCTCTAGGATGTTTAATCGATTTATCACCTAAGTGAATGTCCATCCTAGTAGGTTTGATTCACTTAATCCCATATGCTTGAATGTATCATAAGACATCACGTTGATACTAGCTCCCAAGTCGGCCAGTGCCCTATCATCAACAGTAAATCATCAATTGTGCAAGGGATAATAAAGCTTCCTGGATCATTAAATTTTTGTGGTAGTTCATTGGAAGGACATTTATCATTCAATTGCACATTTGATAATTTGTTAAGCTTATTTTCACTAGGAATGATGTCATTAAGATCCCTAACATGATTTGAAGGAGGTTGAACAAGTGGAATATTAGTATGTAATTGCTTGAAAGAATCAAGGTACTTACCAAATTTGTCCTCCCTTCTATCTTCTTGATTAAACTCAAGTAAGGAATCTTGGGCTTGTATTTCGCAACCACCTTTTTCACGGGTTTGTCATCCCCACATATTTCGCATGGGAGTGTTATGATCATATGGAACATTGATGGTGATTGCTTTTACATGCTCTCGGGTTTGGCTCGTGTTACCCGGCAAACTTCCTTGTGGTCTTTCGAAATCATTTTTGCAATGGCCCTATTTGGTTTTCAGATTATGGATAGATGCCTCCCGATTTCTTAAAGATGTCTCTACCGCTTGAATCGAGTATCACATTGATTGCACAAATTTTGTTATAAGATCTTCCAAGTTAAGCTTACCTTGATTTTCTTGAACTCAGGAAGGCGTGTGTAGGTTAGGATTGGGATTAAGCCGTGGTTGACCTTGATTTCCCAACCGAAATTAGGATGTTATCGCCACCCAGGATTGTATGTAGGCCGTAAGGATTACTTGGGTAATTTCGGCTTGATTCCCAACGAATTGGCCATTCGGCTTGTGGTATTGTGTGTGGGCGATCCCGATTATTATGCAATCCCCGCAAGTTTCACAAGATAAACGTGTGGTGGTGGTGGTTTAGGAGTCGCTAGATCGCCGATCTTTTCAAAGCTTCGACTTGTGCGGCTAGTGTAACCACCGATCCGCATTATAAACACCCACCTGCTCATTGGTAGGTTTACCTCGACGGATTGCCATTGATAGCCATTCATGGCCATTCCTCTATCGATCTTGGCGGCCCGGTGTTTTATTGTTCAAAGTTCCCCCGATCGCCGATCGATCATTTGCCTTGTTGACGAGAGTAGCCCATTGTAAAATGTTTGGACTTGCATCAAAATAGGAAAGACCGTGATGTGGGCATTTCCGCAACAATTCTTTGAATCTCTCCAGTGTCGTACAAGGTCGTTGTCTTCTTGAGTGAATGAAGAGATTTCATTCCTCAATCGTGCGATTTTGGCGGTGGAAAATACTTCAAAAGGAACTTTTCGCCATGATGCTCCATGTTGTGATTGTTCCTTTGGCAAAGTATTTAGCCATTGTTTAGCACGCCCCGAAGAGTAAATGGGAAACAGCGTAAGCGGATGGCATCGTCGAGACCCCATTGATTTTGAATGTATCGCAGATTTGAGAAAATTTGCGATATGATTATTCGGATCTTCGCCTGGTAGCCGTCAAATTGAACAAGCTGTTGCACCATCCGAATGACATTTGGTTTTATTTCAAAATTATTGCCGCGAAATAACGGCCTCACGATACTTAGCGATGTCCGTCCATGGATGGTTTGGCATAATCGCACATAGTTCTTTGTTCATCCGCCATGCCGAAATCTTTGCTTTCGTTAATATCTTCGTGGGTACGTAGATAGTACTTTCCTCTCGTGTTGCTACCAGGCGGTGTCGCGCTTCCAAATTCGACGACGAAGTAGGCATGCATGCGGTAAATAGAGAGGATAAGTGTAATCAAGACTTACAAAGATAGATAAAAAGAAAAATGATGGTAAAAAATGATTAAATTAACAAAAATAAAGCGTTCTTAATATTACAATCCCCGACAACGGCGCCAAAAACTTGATGGCTCAAAAGCTACTCTAGAAAACCATAGGCAAGTGCACCTATCATTTTGTAGTATAGATTATCGAAAGACCGAGTGTCATTCCCACGAGGATTGTAAGTACTAATAATTACCGTTTTTTTTTTGTTATTTAATCTAACAATTTTCAAAGTTTTGTTTGTTTAAAAAATGAAAAAGGGATAATTTCAGAATTAATACCCCAAATTTACCTACTTTTTACTTTTGGTACCCCATGTTCCCAACTCATCAAAAATAGTCATCAATGTTACATTTTTTAATCTGTTTTGGTACTTTCCGTTAATTGACCATCAAATGACACCAATTGACCTGCTACAGCATGTTAGTGTGAGAAAAAATGAGGTAAATACCTTCTCTTTTTCATTTTTATAAGTGTTTCTCATTTCTACGTTGCAGACTTATTTTTAAGTAAAAAACTTTAACTTTGTTATAAAAGTGAATTTTATTATACCTATAATTTTAATCGAAATATTAAAATAAAAAATTACTGGCCCTAATTGCATCCATTATTTTTTACAAAATAATTAATTATTGAAGTGAAGTCTTCAATATACTTATAAGAATAATACAAATTATATTTTAATTCGTAATTAAAATATCAAACCCATTTAAAGAATAATTTTAATCAGTAAATTTCTTTGATAAGTTAAATTTTATTTACTATTGATTATCTTACAAAATAATCAATTAAGCAGCAAAATAAAACATTAATTATTTTAAAAAGTAATTTAATAATAGACAATTCAGTGAATCCAATTAGTGCTCAAGAAGAAATAAAAAAAAAAACACTCATTAAAATTTGAATCATTATATTTATCGATCAAAGAAAAAAATAAAAAATAAAAATGAAAAAAAAAAAAAAACAGATCAAAGCAAAACCATTTCAATCCCATCTGTAATTGTTACCAATCATTGCTTACATTGAAAATAGTTGGACAATACCACATGTCCACAAGACTAAATCGCCACCCCAATCATGCTCAAAAAGAAAAAAGAAAAAAATAGGAGATAATGATCAGTACCACAATTGATTAGACAAATGATAAGGATTCTTCTCTTCAAAGCGTCACTTCTCTTTCTCCTCTTATTTTTTGAACCTCCAAAATGAAAATCTTGGTGTCTACTGTGAATCGTCGTTCTATTTTTTCGCCATGGAATGTTGAATTCCTACTGTGATTCATGGATTACAGATCTAATTTGAAGAATTGGGATTCTAGTAGTTTTGAGGTTTTGGGTTACACTTCAAACTGAAATTATCCAGGAGCTCGAGTTTCAGTCGAGAAGTTTCAATTTTAGACTGCAATCAATTTTTGGGGTTCGAATTAGTTAGGAACCAAATTGGGAGTAAAGATTTAGGTCAGGTAAAATATTGAGTGGCTTTTAAATTAAGAAATTAGGGTTTGGGATCAATTTGGGGAAGAAACTTGTGCATTTTGGCTTTTGGCACGTAAATTGATATTGTAACTGGTTGGATTAGGGTTGTTCACCTCCAAACCTACAATTACAAGTCAATCCGTTAGTCATTGATGGTCAACTAACGTCCAAAGAGTAACATCGATAAATATCAGAACGTCGGGTACACATATTTGATGAGTTGAACATGGGGTATTAAAAGTAAAAAGTAGGTAAAGTTAAGTCTAATTAAAGAAATGTCCCAATGAAAATAAAGAATTTAAAAATAATTGCAACTTACAAAAGATCAAATAAAAGTAGATTTGTAGAATTAAGAAATCAAAAGCTAGAAATGTGTTTGAATGTAAATCCTCTAGAATGTTTTTGTGATTCAACAAGATAAAAATACAACCAAAACCCTTAAGAAAAACCAACCTCTTTTAATAAAAACGCATGTTTCATGGACCGTAGAAATTCTCAATTTAAGTTAAACCTCTATCGAGCGAATAACTTCTAACCTCAAGTTGATTAATCGAAATCTCTTTCTAGTTAAAACCCCAAGACAACATTATAACGATTTGTGAATTCCCATATTAGGTTTGACCCTAATCCAGGAAGATTTATGTCGTCCATATCTGGATTGCATGCAACTCTTTTCACTTATATAGTTCTATTTCACCATGAATCTCGATTTCCGGTGAAGAATAAACTTCAAATCAATATCACGCTAATACCAATTTGAATGAATAAAGCATAATATAAGTGAATCACACAAATCATGAAGATTTTATTAAAAACATACAAGCATTAATCACAAATTCATTCTAGAGTTCATTACATTCAAACACTAGAAATTTAGTTACACATGGCTTTGACAAGAGAATATACTACAAGAAGATTTGAATAAAATGAACATGGTGTACTTAGCTCTTATTCAAGACCAATTCAAGACTTCCGCCTTGATTGATTGCAATGATGTTGAGCTCCAAGTTCTTCTCCTCTATTGCTTCTTCAACTTCCAACTCTACCTCTCTTTTATCCTCTCAATGTATTTTGCTTTGAAACTTAGAATATACAATGAATATACAATGAATCTCTATCAATGAATACTACATGAATTCCTTTCCCAACTCAAACTCTTGGTTTTTATAGGCACCATCTTTGTGAAAGAACAAATCAATAATGCTAACAAATGCTCCACTTCCATGGTTGTTGGTTGAATCATTGTGTGCACATTCATGGTTGAGTTGGTTGAATCATTGTATTCACATGACAATACTCCACTTCCATTGGTTGAGTTGGTTGAATTATTGTGTCCACATGACAATTGAGGGAATAATAGAGTTTAGTGCAGCAAAATGAGATGTAAAAGTTGCTCAAAGGTTGTCAAAAAGCAAAAAGGAAAACTTCCATAATTTCCGCCAAAAGAACATCCAGATCGACGAAAAAAACGCCGTGCTTTAAAAGCACGGGCAGCCATGTTTTTGGATTTTCCGACACGGCCGTGCTTGAAAAGCATGGCCTGGCCGTGTTTGGTACGCGTCGGTCGAAAAATTGCTCGTTTTTAACTTCTAAAAAGCACGGCCGTGTTTAAAAACACACCCGGTCCGTGTTTGTCAAAAGGTCCCGAAATGACGCGCGTTTTGTTTGGGATTTTGAGTATTTTTGCATCCAAAAACCCCGGGTATGTTTTGACATGAAACCATGGCCCAAAATTCACCAAAATGACTCCAAATCATCAATCTACACCAATAAAAGCACCTCGGAGTAATGTGAACTATGTACAATCAAAAATTTATGAAACTAACAATAAAATAACTCAAACATACTTAAATATACACATAAAACATGCATAAAAAGACCCTTTATCACAAAGAATCTAACTTCAGTTTAAAGACTCTGCAGACAATATCCGGACGATCTTCAGGATTTAGATTCTTTTTCTGGAGAAAACGAATGATCTCTGGCCATTTGGGATTGCAAGTAAATGTTATAAACAAATCCGGGTAACCCGCCCAACGACATATGGCCATTGCATCTTGATAATTCTGTATCATATATCGAGCACCTCCGGTGAAACTTGAAGGTAATATAATGCGTTTACCCTGAGTACTCGGATCAATGTCACCACGCAAAACAACATCAGTCAACCCTTTATATATATCACAACGCAGCTTTTTCTGATTCAACCGGATATATTTCAATCGAGCGGACTCGACCATTGTGTATGCATCGACAACAAACTGTTGAAACAATCTCCGAGAAGACAAAATAGTAGCCGATTCATTGTCTCTGTCGTGTAATCTGTACGCAAAGTATTCACGGACACTAATTGTTCTTCTAGCACCGGTACTATTACTCTTATTTATTGAAAATGGTATATCTTCTCTAAAACCATCCTCACCATACGGTAATAATAATGGATACTGTAAGGCCAAATAAGAGGCATTCAATTCATTTATCCGCTGCAGAAGTCCAGATCTTGTTTCAACGATAATATCCCGATCGCCTAAAGCACGATCAAAATCACCAACAATCAAAGCGGCGACTTCACCGCTCGTTGGCATATTATATCTCCTAGCATCCGTACTCTTCTACCAATTAAACGTAATTTTACATCCGGATATCCATGTTCTCGAATCTTTTCTTTTGCCATTCAAAAGATTTTACCAAGACATTGTTCTCATCCAACATTCTCTTCAATTGAGATACGATAGCTTCGTGCAAATTATTGGTATCACTCCATTGCCTACAAAATTAAACAATATTTTATAAAAATTAAATAAAATTGCGTTTAACAATTTGAACAATATAATAATAAATATACACTAAATAATAATAAAAAAATACAAACCCGTGTAATTCAACCTATGACTTATTTCATTCTCCGTATCGTATATGTATAGTTGAGCAAATTTGGGGTCGATCCATCGGAGGTAACAAACTTCCAATCGGTGATAATTTTGACCGTACATTGAAAAACGGAAGACCTCGACCTTTGTTTACATCTGTGTCAATCTTTCCTCCCATAATGTAAAACAAAACATATTGTTATAAGATCGTATATATTCTCTTGAAAGTGTTTGCTTTTATATCCATTTCCAAACAATAGATCTTCAAGAACACTTGGTGGTGGTTTGATTGGCGGAAGTTGAATATTTCCGTGGCCACAACAAAAAGAGTAAGCGAGGCTTTGATTTTGGATAGGAGGATAGTCTTTCATCGAACCAAAATAATGCTCCACAAAATTCGCATTTACAACTCGCATCTCCTATATCCCAATACTCTAAAAAAAATAAAAATTGCTTCAATTAATAGAACTATATAAGATAATATTAATAAACTCATATATGAATTGAACATATATATAAAAATTCACTAACCGACATTTGAAGGATTTAATACTTCACCGAGATCAATCTCGCTTATGTTAAAACCAAAATTTTCATTGGTTGTCACTCATTTGAAGTCACATTGGCTTCATTTCGTTCATCTTCGTAAGATCAATTATTACAAACTTCTTTCGAACTCATCAAAGAGGGTGTCCTAAGTACCATAATTGGACACATCACGATTAATAATATTTCTTCCGAAGAAAGTAACCTTGTGCTAGAAACTATAATCATTTTTCAAAAATTTTGTCATTATTATTAATAAATGTAAGAGTATATTACTTAGTTGTTTATAAAAAAACGAAATTAAACAAATTTCAAACATACCGTTTGTGATATCACTTAGTGGGATTTGTTGGATAATGGATAAACCATTGTACTTGATGATCCTTTGTCAAAAGACATCCTTTTAGATAATGTTATATTTCTGAAAAATAATTTAAAATTGTAATTTATTAAAATGACTATAAATTAAAAAAAATAATAATATCTATATATATAAATGGATTTATATAATTCAAAACTAATTGAATATTCCATCATAAATATAAATAAATTAAACTATATATAATAATACTATTTATACTAATAATATTGATAATAATAAGTATGATAATAATAATAAAAATAATAATAATAAAAATAATAAAAATATTGATTATTTTAAAAAATGATAATAATAATATAATAAATAAAATAAAATAAAATAATACGAAAACTAAATAATTATTTAATGATATAGATTTGCCTATCTATATATATAGAGAGAGATTGCGATTATTAATAATATTATAATTATAATTATAATCAATATTAAGGTAAATATGCTAATAATATATATCAGTATATAATAAATAAATAAATTCAAATAATACAAAAACTTAATAATTATCAAATGATGATGATGATAATAATAATAATAATAATAATAATAATAATAATAATAATAATAATAATAAAATAGGTGTTATTCTTAAAATTAGTAGAAATTTAATTTAAATATATTTAATAAATTAAAATTATTAGAAATTAAAAATTAACTTAAATAAATATAAAACCTAAAATATACACAATACAATAAAGCCCAACACAAAAATAAGAAGCCCATTCAAAAATTGATTTTATATTAATATAGAAGCCCATTTCAAATACATTCAATTCATTTTCCAGCCCAAACCCATTATCTAGAACATTCCATCGATAAAATTTCGAAAATGAATGGTCACGATGTAGACACGTATCCAAAACAAACGGCCGAGATTTAATCAAATTCTAAAGGTGTAAGATTTTCCTTCTAGGTTTGTAAACCCATTTGTCGGTCATTTCAACCGTCTCTATCTCTCTCTACTCTCCCATCTCTCTCTCTAAAACTTACACTTTGTTTCTTCTCAAAAGGTGTTAATCGGTAAATCCGTCGATTCCGTTCTTATCTTTGCTTGAGTATGAATTTCTTTAAGTTATCGGTTCGAAATGTTTTGATTCACGAATTTTCTTTAAAAATCTCTTGACTTATTATTTTTTGTTTAGAATCGAAAAAATCAAAGTTCAAAACCCTAAAATATTTTCGTCAAATTTTTTTGATGCCTCGATGATTTTTTTGAAAAGATCCAAATATTTTTTCAGAGACCACTTTGGTTATTGATATAGACATGTAGATTTAGAATATATATTTTGTAGATCTGATTTTTTTGTATATCCAAATATTTTCTTTGGGTTTTTGATGCCTCGATGATTTTTTTGAAAACATCCAAACATTTTTTTCAAGAGACCACTGGTTATTGTTATTAAATATTTTATTTTATATATAGATATGTAGATTTAGAAAATATATTTTGTAGATCGATTTTTTTTTGTATATCCAAATATTTTCTTTGGGTTTTTAACGGTGAAAATGGGGATTATTAGTCGATTAAACATTTCGAGTTTTAGGGTTTTTTTGTTTTATGATGTATATTTTTTTAAAAGATGTAAACTTAAAATGTTTGATTTTTCGGGAAAAATTGAAGATCTATGTTTTTCAAAGTTTCAAAAACCCTAGATCTGTAGTTCTTACAAGTAAAAATGGGGGTTTTAAAAAATTACAGTGCTATAGTTTTTGGAACAATGATTATCGGAAGTTTTTTTTTCTATAAACGTACTAAAAATGTTTTAATACTTTTTTCTTAAATTTTACTTACATTTTTAATGTATTAAAAATTTTGATTTAGTTTTTAACGGTAAATGTATGGTTTTGTGCAATAAAATAGCTCGGTCATCTTATTGAGTGCCTTAAACGATTATAGTTTTTAAAAATCATTTTTTGTAAATAAGAAACCCCGACGTCAATTTTTCTAATTCTGTTTATATTTTTCATTAGTTAAAACACTAAGGGTGTGAGAGTTGAATGGTAAAACAGGGTGTTTGAAAAAATAGGGTTTTTCGAATGTAAATTTGTAAAAATAATCTTTATTTGAAAAACACACCCGTCTCAGTCAATGGTTTTTTTCAAAAAAAAGGCATTTTCGGAAATGAAAACCCTAACTTTACTAATTCAGATTTTCTTATACCCTGTGAATACCATTTGTATGATGGATGTTTGATGCTCAGAAACTTAAGCATCACGATAAAAAGGTTAATATACTGATGTACATTCTAAACATTCCAAAAACAAAACAATTTGACCCTACAACACGATTGTAGTGGAGTCCTGTTGTTTACTAAAAGAATCTTCATTTGTGTAAAATTGTTATTATGAAATACCAAAGCTTGTGTTGTTGAAGAGCTCATACCAAAATGTACCAAAGAGTATGAAAAAGATAAGTATTTCAATTTTTCAATATTTTCTGGTATTTTTGTTTAATACGTTATTGCATGCTTGACTGATATTTGTTGAAAATGTTACTGAAATTCTTCATTGCTATTTATCATGATTTTGGCACTTTAATATAATCAGTGCTTACTAATTTATTTTTAAAAAAATGAATTTCCAGGTTACCTGATAAAGGATGGTCAGTGATAAAAAAACTTCCAGGTTTTGAAAGATAAGTATTCAACTAATCTCTAATTGTTTTGTTCAAATATGTTAATATAATTATATTAACAATATTTTCTTTTTGATGCAGGTTCTCAATATGTTACAAATCTACAAAAAAACAAACACATGGTCGTGGAATACAACATCAAAAGATAAGTTTTCTTTTTCCAATCCAGACAATAAAAAGAAAGAAGTTTAGGAAACTTAAATATACAAATATATGAACAATCAGGAATAATATTTATAAAATTAATATGCAAAAAAAATAAAAATTTTGTTGTTAAGATTTATAAACAAAAAACATAGATCACCTTGTTCGTATACGCTAGGACTTTTCCTTTTACTGCTAATGATATTGTGACCCGAAAGCTTCCTCATCGTGATGATGGTCCTGTGTGAAGTTTATGATAAATTTTGCTTGAAGATTTTTCTGGATTTTTGCTAAGATGAATGAAATTATTAAAATTATGTTGGGCTCGTTCTGAGAATTGAGAACTACTTATACAATTTAATTTTTTGTGTTTTTGGTATGTGAATCGAATTGGTATCAAGAATTTCTGTAAGATGATTGTTACCCATTTCATAAGATCTATATCTTTGAGAAATCAATAGAATAAAGACTGAATTAAGTGTTATATTAGGCATGTGAATTATTGGAGATATAATCCTCTTTTTTATATTATAAAGTCAATAAGAAAACTTATGAAATAAAATATACGAAATTTATTTCCATAAATAACAAATTATAATCGATAAATTAAATATATCTTTTAACATTACATTATATATCATAATATATTTTGGTAATTAGATTTTTTAAAAATATAGTAATTTATTGTAAGAATTAAGCGTGAGATGTATGTTATATTTAAAACAATGCGGTCATATTTTCGATTTTTTAGAAATAAAAATTCTATATATAAATTCAGTTTATCAATTAAATGTAAATGAATGTTAGATGTTGTCAACTTAATTATGTTTGTGTGATGCCAAAAACATTAATATTGGCATAATATTAATTGTGTTTATTGAAATTGGTTAACCTAGAATGATCCGTGCAAGTGGTTGAGTTGTTGCCGATTGTATGTATCGATCATCTGTTCACATGTTCCTTTTAATCTTTTAATTACGATCGCAATATATGCCGATATTTCCCTCTCTTAGTGTGTGTTTTTCATTTATAACAAAAATACAAACACAATTAAATTAAAAAAACCACTTGACCGTACAATAAAAGTGTATTGGAATCCTGTTGGTTAAAAATGTGAATTTGTTATAGTGTTCATCTTTTTATTATGTTTAGTTATTGTAAAGTGACTAAAAATAAATACCACTTTGACCCTACAACATGATTGTAGTGGAATCATGTTGGTTTAATTTTATTCCGTTTATGTATTGATTTCATTAATATTGTAAAGGAATCTTATTGGTTTAATTTTTCATTAGTTAGTTTTTTCGAATGGAACATATGTATATATATATTTGCGAGTTAGGTAGAAATAGTTAAAATACTTGAAAAAAAAAAGCACAATGTATTTAAAATACATTAATTAAATTTCAAATTTATAATTACAAAGTATTTAAGAAACAAATTTTTAAAAATATATAAATCCCAAATATTTTATGGACCAATACAGGTATTAAAAAACAGACTAAAAATTAAAAAAAAAACTTGAGTATAAATATTGTCAATTTATTTAAAGTTTACTAATATAAAAATCATAAGCAATGTAAAAAAATTAGACTACTTAATAAAAAAGCCAAATCCATAATTATAATGCAAAAATAATATTCATAATGGGTATCTAACCCAATAAACCAAACAAAAATAATTGTTCCAAAATAATAAAAAGAAAACCGAATCCTATGTAGAACTCCAAAGAACCTCTTATTAGCCAAAACTATCGAATTTGATAAAAAAACTATCCACCAACTATCTAAATCAATCAAAATCCCTCTTCTCATCTTCGATCTTGATAACACTTTTTAACTTCATCGACGTTGTTGATGAAGAGAAATCCTCATTCAATCTACGTTTTGCACAGAGGAGATCGGGCGTGGAGGACCTCTTCTTAAGGTTCTTGATTGGTGTATTGACCTCAGATTGCGAGGAAGATTCTTCCTACAAAAATAGAATAATAATTAAATAATTGTTTACTTTTGATATTTTCAGAATATTAATATTATTTAGATAAAAAATAAAACCTTATCATCACCAACATCATCCGATTGTAGCCTCGACAAAAATCGATTCCTATACATCCAAGTAAATTTAAAAATTATAAATTATTTGTCCAAAAAAATGTAATTTATCAGAAAAATAAATTATCCGACTCTCAAGATTCATTACACCATACTTCCGCATTAAACTGGATCTCACGACATCTTAGAAACGGAAAAATTCGGAGTAATTATGTTGCTTCGATTTTATATGAACTTTGAAAAGCAGTTTCTTATTAATTAAACACGATAGCCCAGGGGTAACTCCTCGCCTCCACGCTACAATTTTTGATATAAAAATATGTAATTAATATTTCAAACAAATTTGAATAAAAATTGTATAAAGTAAATAAATAATCGAAAAATAATTAAATTATACCTCAAGATGCTCCTTCCTCAAATCAACATGACTTCCGATTAATTTTTCCAAATCCCTATCCCAACAAAGCAAGGTTGCGCTAGCGGTTTCATCAACTACTTGAACATGTGCCATGTACCTATTGTAGCAAAAATAGTAAGGAGAATTGAAAAACAAAAATATTAAAATCAAATTTTAATTTAAATTTAATAAATATAAAATAATCAGAACCTAAGTAATATTAAAATGTTACCTCAAAATTCCAGTTTCAAACAATGAATCACACTTTCCACAAAAGAAATTATCCCATTGCCGGGATGCATTTTTTTAGTACAATTAGTGCAAGCAAGGTACCACCATTCATCCGAAATGGAAACCACTCTAGCACAAATCCAAAAGTCGCCACTCTATATATATTGTATAAATAAAATAGAACAGATTTTACAAAATAAAATGAAGTGATCAAAGAGATTAAATAAAATAAATATACCTTCCGATGTCATACAAATAATCCACCATTTTCACGGATGCGTCCAGGAGCTTCAAGCTCTTCTCGGGGTGCATGGCGAGGCAAACTCACGTGGTGATGAGTATGTAGGATTATTGCTACTCATTATCCTAATTTTGAAAAATAAATGGGAATTAATAAAATATATATTAATAATTCAAAACAGAAAAATATTAAAATAAATATTACCTTTTCTTGAAGTCTTCAATCTCTTGCACTTTTTCATTCACAAGTAGTTTTGTGACATGAAAGCTATTTGATACCTTCACTTGATCTTACCAATATTAAAATAAAAAAATAAAATTAATACATAACAATATAAAATAAAATAATAAACAGTAAATAAAAATAAAAAATAAAATATTAATAACAAAAATAATTACAAAAAATAAAAAGTAATACACAAAACCTTTGAAGAACTTTGCACGACCCATTTGTAGAATAATAACGATGGTTCAAAAAATTTCGCTCCAAGTGAAGCAAAATTTGTTCTAAGCATAGTTCTCCCAATGCGTGCATGTGAGCCGATTATTTCTCGCAAATACAATTAAATTAGAAATATACATAAAATCATAAATTAATAATTTGAATATGTTATAATATTAAAATAAAAATTATCTTACTCAAGATCTTCCAACGTTAAATCAAGAAATCTCGTGAAACGACCGTTTTATGTCCTTGTTTTGTGCGGAATGCATTGAAATAACTTTACCAATAATATCTAAAAAAGACACAAATAAATCATTAGTACATAAAAAAAGAAATTGAAAAAATATTACTATGAATATAAAATTTTCGAAAATACCAATCAACATGGTGTCATCAACTTTATCCTTGTACAGATCCGTAAACTTTGTAAAATTACACATGAACCTCGGGAAAGTCTCATCAAACATTTCAAACACATGAGTCTTTCCATAGAAAAGAATTTTAACTTTAGTGGTGATGTTTTATATTTATCTGTTTTTTCTCGACCACAAAATCCTTTATGGCATAAACATGCCCTTCTTTAAGACTTCGTTTAAAATTTGAATTTGATATTTCCGAATCCACCGAATGCGATCGCCCGCAATTTTGAACATTTGAAATTATTAAGTAATATATTCAATTCATGTAAAAGTGAATATAAACAATGTTGAAAAAATATAAAAGGTAAAATAACTACCGCATCATCATGAAAAACACATTCAAGTCCTGGATATCTTTTTGTTGTCGTTGAAAGTTGGTTTTTCGTAAATTCGCACAAGCCTTAGCTTAATCGCCCAAAGAGTTTTGCGGTTGTACAGTTCGCGAATGAATGAGGTGAAAATTGGGGCCATTGCAAATTTTATGATGATGATGAATGTATTTAGAGAAGAATTTATTTTTCTTTGTAAGCTTTTAATTCGCAATCAAATATGTAGAATGAATGTGAAAATAGTTCGAATAGGCTTCTAATATTTATAGGGGAAAAACTACCTTTTCAAAGAGATTTTATTTTTGAGAATTTTGAAGTATATTGGGTCCGATTTTCAATATCCATAAATATTTCCGTATGAATTTCATTGGAAAGTATATTTTTGCAAGATATTTTTCCAATAGTTCGAGAATAGGCTTCTAATATTTATAGGGGAAATCAAAAAAATTTGTAAGAAAATCAGTAGAAATTTTAAATTGAGAAATATACTCTAGATATAAAAAAACAATTCAAATTTTTGATTATATGTTGATTTGTTTGGATTCGAATTTTAACTTGCAAAGAATTATTGATTATTTTTACTCAGTAATAAAAGGTGCTAATTTTTACACAAAAAAAAATCGATGCAGATATATGCTTCACAGAAATTATGGAAAAAGATATGAAAACAAAAGGTCATACATTCCATTTATATTTTGGTCAATCAAAAAAGGGAAAAAAAAGTCAATTATACAGATTTTTTTAACATTATCGATCAGTTTGTTATTATGCCAACCAAATTATGCAAACCTAGGAGAGATAATTAAATTTTTTAAATAATCTTCCTTTCTATATCGGACAAATGAAAGAGTAAAACAGAGCAAAAAGGTATGATTTAATCTGTGTTTTTTCCTTAAAACAAATCTAAAGTTTTTAATAAGGTCAAACTTTCTATTTTTTTCGAGACAAAATCGTTAATCAGCACTTAAACAGCCTAAAATAATACCCGAAGATTTTTAACAATAGCGTTTAAGGAAAACATTTATAGAAATCATTTTACTATTATATATATATATATATATATAGATATTTGATAGAGATGTAAAAATGATAGGTGATGTTAGCAATATTTAAAAATTGGGTCGGCCCAAAATAAGCTGACAATTTAATTGAAGCATGATTTATTAGCTAGCCTACTGTCAAAAGATAATGGACTTGAAGCCCGGCTCAAAGGACAACATACATTGATTATTAATTAGTAAGTCCAAAGTATACAACTAAACAAATGAGGATTAGTGAGGATAATGTTGATTATTTTGTTGGAAAAAATGAATAAAAGTAAAGCAAGAAAGATCGATACTGCCATGGCTGAATTGCAGTAAGCATGTGCAGGAGAATATTATATTGTTGTATTCCAAAAAATTGATTTAAGATTACAATATGTGTCCTATGAGAAAAAATGGAATTAAGGACCTCTAGTGATTTTTCCAGTTTTTCGAGGTGTGTCAGGTCACCCGCCACATCAAAAGAAAAACCTATCATTTTACGACCTTTCTCCACAATGGGTAAACATATTCTACAACTTTTAATGGGTCCCACCAACCAATTCACATATTATTTATCTTTATTTCACTTCATTTGACATTTTATATAATATATATTTGTGATAATTATTTTAATTAATATATTTAATTTATATATTCAAAAATAATTATTTTAATTAATAATTTAATATTTGATAAATATTTAATTAATATCTGTTTCTCGAATATAATATAAATTTAAATAACATTACAAATTTGAAATATTACAAATAACTAATACAAATTAAAACTGTTAGGAAATTACGAACCGGAACAAAGCCATGACAATAGTGATATGAGAAAAATAAAGGTAAAATGACACGAATATTTTTACGTGGAAAACCCCAAATAAATTCGAGGTAAAAACCACGGGCAAGTGTAGGAGCAATTCACTATAAAAATAGGGATTACAACACTTTCTCTCTAAATACAAGGAGAAACTATATCACTCTTTCTCTCTTGAAATAGGAGAAACTAATACTCTCTAAATGAGGAAACACTCGTAACAAGAATACCAAATTCTATCACTCTTTCTTGAGATATGATAGATTTGCTTCGATACATTTTCATGATATTTGGATGCTATTTATAGACAAACCTTCAACCATCATCTTCAATTAGTCGGGCTGCCAAAAGAAGAATAATGGTGTGATTTCATGCAAAAAGTCTTCATCAACATTTGATAAAATCCTCCAGATGATATGTTTGTTGAATGTTCAACATTTGCTCGCTATTTGGTGCCAATCTTTGACTCACCTACCAAGCCCATAAAATGGACTTTACATTTTACATTCTCCCACTTAAAGTCAATTTTGTAATCCTTTCATCATTCTCTACACTTGCCACTCATGCCGCTTACGTTTTTGCTAGGCCACACGAGGATCTACACCATTCAATCTTGCCGGTGTTGATTCGTTTAGTCATACAATGCAAGCAGTTCTTATCGGTATTGTTAGGAATTTTATTGTTTAGATTTTGATGAATGCCATGTAAAACTTAGAATAGAAAGTTGGCACCCCAATTCTTGTTTTAAAATGCATTGTAATAAATAGAGCTGCGCTGCCGAGTTAAGTCGCCACGCCCTAACATGCAAGAAGACAATCAAGACTGAAGGAAGACTACTGCGAGACAATTTGAGTATGGCAAAGAAGAGAGACAGAACTCTCTTTGGAGAAGCGTGAGATGCGGTGAGTGGAGCATCACCCAAGTCTCAAGTTGAAGTGACAAAAGAGTCATCCAATGATTGGAAGTCGACTCTAAGTCACCTGGGGAAAGCAAGGAAATGCATCAAGTCGAGATAATCAGAAAAGAACCGTTGCCGTAAATCAAGAGATTTACTTAAACAAGTAATATCTCCATACCACCTTTCTTGGAGTGCTCATCCTAGAAGCGTGCAAAAGGAATGAACCAATGGGAAGCACTACACCGTGTCGAACTACGAAAAGGTAAAAGAACAATTCATACGAGGAAATGGCAATTCCAAGAATCGCAACAAGACAAGCCAACGATCGCAAAGTGACTTTAAAAATAAGCCTATCTCTTCAACGGGCAAATTTTTGAAAGTTCACTATAAAAGGCTGAGGAGTTTGTTTGAGAAAAAATAGGATGACACACACGTGAGATAAACAAGCATATTAGAAAAATCAAACATTCTCAATCCTCAAGCCTACATTACGAAGTACATCAATCCAACACTCACCCGTGAAGGAAAGAGAACTTCAATCGGTTGAAGAGGAAAATATGAAAACAAGGGGTCTACATTCCGGAAGGATTGTAGAAAGGTTCAAGGTTGAACCAAGTCTTAAGCTTTTGGAGGGCTTCGTGATCAAATCCAAAGAGCTTGAGCAAGTGAACTTGTAGTATCAAGGCAGCGCCCCTGTGAAGAAGCCGAGTCGCACGAGAAGCACGGTGAGTGATCAAGGCGTCTCAGATCGAGTCCCTAAAGATCAAGTGTTTGTTGTGATCAAGACTTGTATCTGGACTGTTATTTACCACTTTGTAAACTGATCATTACTTAGTGGATTCCTCCAGGAGTTGGAGAAGAGAGGAGTAGAAGAATTACCCCATCTTCGAACCCTCTATAAAAACTTCATTGTGTCATTTACATTTCAAAGCATTTAAATTCCCGCACTTTTAATCGCTTATATCTCACGATAAATTTGCTATCCACCGATAATTTATAAGTACTAAATCAAGCTCTAAAATCTTGCTTAACCAAACTTAAGGGTGTTAAGTCTTCCATGAAAATAAAACCACAGTTGAGTTAAATTATAGCCAACAACCGAGTTGAGTTACTCCATCAAGCTCAAAGTGAGTCATTGAGAGATTAACTCTACTGAGTGACTAATTCGATTGTCCATCAAGGACACAATGTGTAGAATCAACTCTGTAGATTTAAAAAGACTAAATCGAAAATTTGGTAAGGTTTATTCAACCCCTTCTAAACCTTACACTTACACCCCTTGGGACCTACAAGTGGTATCAGAGCGGTTGGTTCATTGAACCCTCCGCACTGTTCTTGAACTAGATCTCCAAACTTTTCAAAGTCCGCTTTAGTACTTAAGTTTTCAAAACTCTTCTTATCATCAAAAGTTTTTATCATGGAAGCAAATTTGACACGCATCCCTATGTTCACTATTGAAGAATTTGATGATTGGAAAATTCGATGCAGTGCTCATCTATCAAAGATTACATGATGAGATGTGGATAGTGATAGAAGATGGGCCTCGCAAATATTAAAGGTGAACACAAATTGCATTTAAGAGTTGTGAAGGAGGAGAAGAAGATGTGCTCCCTGCACAGTCATGGTTGAAAAACCAAGAACCGAGTGGACAAATGATGACAGAAAAAGATACAACATGGACAATGTAGCCAAGGACATTCTTTACAAAACCTTAGACAAAGCCATGTTCAATAAAGTCAAATCATGCAAAACGGCTAAGGAAATGGGGACAAGCGACACTGATTTGTGAAGGCTCAGAGCAAATCAAAGAAAACAAATTGTCAGTGGATGTACGTAAATTTGAGAACTTCAAAATGATCTCAGGAGAAAACCTGGATCAACTGGATGCTCGGTTCACGTAAAATCACAAATGAGCTATCTCGCACTTGGAAAGGAATATACACAGGAATGAAATGTGTATGAAAATCCTAAAAAGTCTTCGGTGAATGGGAAATGAAGGTCATGGCATGAGACATTCCATGGACCTATCAAAGACATCCAACCATGAACTATTCTCGGACCTCAAAGCCTACGAGTTTGAGCCGAGAAGAAAAGACCGAGGAAGAGACAGTTGTACCCAAAACACTGCTCTAATTGTTAAAGATGGGAAGAGAGCCGAGGTCAAAGAAGTCATTGACCCGGTAAGAAATAGCCCTACGATGGTTAAAAGGTTCAACAAGTTCTTCAATAAGAACTACAAGAGAGGAAAGGGTGAATCTTCCGAAGACACTCCTCCCTCCAAATCAAGGGAAGACAGCCAACCAAGAGAACAGATCATCAAAAAGTTGAGTATCAAAGGGTGACAACTCAAGAATGGAAAAAGTCGATCAAAAAGTGAATATCTATGTTGGAAGAACGTAGAGACAACCAGGTCACTATGCCATTGATGCTCATATCCCGTAGTCAACAAGTATAGGGATGAAGAAGAAAGGAAGGTCTTCATAGAAAGAAGACAAGAAAAGAAAAAGGCAATGATGGTCGCAGTAAATCACGAAAAACCAAGTCAAGAGAGACAAGTGATTGAGGTGAGAGGTGAAGCCGACTACTCAAGTGACTACGAAGAAGAAGCCCCGATCCGCTTGATGGCCAAAGAACAAGACCAAGAAGATGAGGTACAATCTAACTCATCAAACTCGGACACGAGTGATAGTGATCGTGACACACACACTTCATCACCCATCGATCTTTATGATTCATTAGGCAAAATGATGAAAGATTTTGAACACATTAAATCCTCACACACACTATTGAATGAGGAAAACAAAATTTACTCAAAAGTCAAAACTCAAAGCCGACTAAGGAGTTGAGTACTCTAAGTCAAATAGCTAATGAGAATAAAAGTTTAAAAATTTGAAAATGCTAAATTAATAGCGAGTAAATTGCCGCTATAGAAAAGAGGGAGAATGACCTCAAGAATGTTATTGCCTCATTCACTAAGGCATCTAAATCATTGGATGATCTTATTATGAGTCAAAGAGAATGTGGAGACAAGACAGGCTTAGGATTTAATTCTCTCGTGCTATGTCAAACCTCAAGAGTAATTTTGGAAAAAGGATCTTCAAGTCATGAAGAGTCCGAAAAATCCAAAACTCTAAATGTTGCACACACATTCACTCCAAAGCACAATAATAAGCAAAGCGGCCTTGGTTACAAAGGAAAAGGAAAAAACCCGAGTTGAGTGTCTTGAAAGGACAGTGAGAAGAGATTGGCCGAGTCCCTCAAAAACTCCAAACAAAAATACTCTGTAAAGAAGAAGCAGAGCTACAAAAAACCCTTAAAATCCATAAAAGAAATACATATGATGGGAATGGTAGAAAATATCCAAGCCAAGTTGATTGGAATAATGTGAACTATCAAAGATAGACTTATGGAATATAAGCCCAAATGGCAAAGGCCTAGAACTCAAAGAAAGGCCATTCCAAAAGCATAAGAGCTTTCATCAAAGACACATATGCACCTAGGCACTACATTCAAAGACACCACAATTACCAAGGAAGGCAATTGCTAAAACACATATGCAGGCATACGGACAAAAGAGACAATTGTATGAACCTAGAATTCCCAAGCAATTTGCCAGGATTAATTATAATTATGGCAGCGATAGATGGCAACCCCTTAGAGTCAAATCATTTGGCTATAGGTTGGTTGGATCATCTTACAATTCTAACCCCTCAGGACCTGACAAGTATGGGTACCTAAAACTTAATTTCCTTGATTGCGAGGTTCAAGGCAGTGAGTGCCAAGGAACCTGGTACATGGATAGTGGTCATTCGGACATATATGACAGAAATAAGAGAAATCTGTCAAAATTCAAGGAAGTCAAATGAGCAAAAGTCATATTTGGAGGAAATGAAGCTCCCCTGGTGAAATAAGAGGCATTGGATCCATCAAGAGGAATGGATTAGAGATCACAGATGTTGCATATGTTGAAGGACTAAACTTCAATTTACTAAGCAAAATACCAACTCTGTGACAAGGGCTACAATGTTGGATTCAATATGGGTATATGCCAAATCAAAGATATTGAATCAAATGAAGTTGTCTTTGCAAGGATGTAGACGAGAAAAATATGTATGTAGTGGATTGGTCAACCGCAACACCCAAAGACTTTGTCTACTAGCAAAGAGTACAATTTGAATCAAGTTGGTCGTGGCACAAAAAGTCGAGTCACCCGAATTTCAAAACAATTAACAAGTCGGCAAGAAGTCATCTTGTAGAAGGACTTCCGGACTCAAGATACAAGAAGGAGAGTATATGTGACGCATGTCGAAGGAAAACAAATCAAGTCGTCATTCAAAGAAAAGACATGCCCATCCTCAACAAGAATATTGCAGATCCGCCATATGGATCTATTTGACCGGTGGAACCGGCCCAAAGATAAGTGGAAAGAAATACACCTTGGTGGTAGTAGATGACTACTCAAGATATACATGGACAATATTCATGTGTAAGAAGAAAGAAATTCTACAAAAACTACCACGGTGATGAAGAGGATTCAAAACGAGAAGAGTCAAACCATTATCAAAATAAGATCGGACAGAGGAACCGAGTTTGTCAATGGAATAATAACTCAAGATCTTGTATTGAGAATGGTATTGGTCATGAACTATCGCCAGCAAGGACTCCTTGTGAGAACGGAGTTGCGAAAGAAGAAATATAACCTCAAAGAAGCAAAGCAAGGACCACGTTAGTCAAGCAAAGTGTTACCAAAAAGATTTTGGGTCAAGCAATCAACACGACTTGCTACACTCAAAACAGGATGTATGATAAATAGACAAGCGGTGACAAAGACTCCTATGAGATCCGGATGGAAGAAAACCAAATGTTGCATATTTCGAATATTTGGATGTAAATGCTTCATCCACAACAATGGCAAAAGACAATCTAAAGGCTTTTGATGCTAAAGTCGATGAAGGTATCTTCTTAGGATACTCGGTGAAAGCAAAGCCTACTGAATACTCAACAAAAGGACTATGGTTGCAGAAGAATCCATTCATGTAGTATTTGATGAGCCAAATATAAATGGAGAAGACATTGGAGAGACATTGGATGATAAGCTGAATCATCCAACTATACGAAGAATCCCTATCAAGTGAAAGTGGAATTATCAATTCGGAAGAAGATGAGATAGTGAATCTCAAAAACAATTTTGGAAAATTTGCAAACTAAGTGATTACGAGAGAGTGACCACAAAGAACACAACCTGCAAGTCGATGAATCTAGCTAACTTACTCCAACTGATGTAAGATGGCCGAGAGACCATCCACCGTAACTTGTCATTGGAGATATAAGAAGGCGTCAAAACAAGATCCGAGAACTCAACAAGAAGCAATGTTCACATGCTTCATCTCGCAAATAGAGCCCAAAGATGTGTCACAAGCATTGGATGACACACATTGGATTCGGCTATGCAAGAAGAGTCAATCAGTTTGAGAGAAATAAAGTATGGGAATTAGTGCAAAGACCCATACATCAAAATGTTATTGGAACCAAATGGGTGTTCGTAAATAAGATGAACGAGGAAGGTTCGTGGTAAGAAACAAAGCAAGGCTAGTAGCCAAAGGATATTGCCAAGAAGAAGGGATAGATTTTGATGAAACATTTGCCCCTGTAGCAAGATTGGAAGCTATAAGAATGTTTCTTGCCTATGCAGACTCACAAGAATTTCATTGTATATCGATGGATGTAAAAAGTGCATTCCTAAATGGTTTATTGGAAGAAGAAGTGTATGTTGAACAACCTCCAGGATTTGAGCAGAAGACTCTTGAAGACAAGGTATACAAACTCAAGAAAGCCCTGTATGGATTGAAACAGGCACCCAGAGCATGGTATGATACTCTGTCACAATTCCTAATCGAAAATGGATTCACAAAAGGAAAAGTAGATAGAACACTTTTCAGAATTCAAGACAAGAAGAGTATCGCTTGTTCAAATATATGTGGATGACATCATTTTTGGATCCACTAACAAAGAGTCGTGTGAAAAATTTTCAAACCTCATGCAAAGTAAATTTGAAATGAGCATGATGGGAGAGCCGACATTCTTCCTGGACTCCAAGTGAAACAGTGAAGGATGGAACCTTCATAAGTCAAACAAAATACACCAGAGATTTAATGAAGAAGTTTGGTATGGAGGAGAAGTCTTCTCGTAAAAATACCAATGAACACATCAGTCAAAATGGACATGGATGCGGATGGTAAGCCTGTAGATCAAACAAGATACTGAGCACTTATTGGATCATTGCTTATCTCACAAAGAAGGGCCGACACCACCTTTGTCTTTGTAGGTGTATGTGCAAGATTTCAATCGCTCCAAAAGAGAGCCACATGACAAAGCCTAAGAGAATATTGAGATACTTGAAAGGAAGCCAAGAAGAGGCCTATGGTATCCAAAGGAAGGTGGATTCAAGCTAATTGGCTATTGATTCGACTATCTTTGGATGCAGAGTGGACAGAAGAGCACTTCGAGGCACATGTCAAATGCTAGGAAACAGACTAATTTCCTGGTTTAGCAAGAAGCAAAACTCAATAGCCACCTCTACGGTGAGGCGGGAATACATAGGCGGGCAGCTGTTGTGCCCAAGTCCTATGGATGAGACAAAGAAATGAGAGACTATGAAGTTGAAGAAAAAGAAATTCCAATCATGTGTGATAACACAAGTGCAATTGCAATCACTCAAAATCTGTGTTGCACTCAAGAACGAAACATATTGATGTCGATATCACTTCATAAGAGATCATGTTGAAAAGAAGGACATCATCCCGGAATATATCTCAACCGATAAACAACTAGCCGACATCTTCACAAAACCACTATGTGAGTCAAGATTTGAAGAACTCAAGCATGAGTTGGGGCTAATTGAGCTAAGTGACACTCGCACAAATCAAAGAAGAGAAATTGAACAGAAAAGGGGTGAAAAAGAGCTGAAAACAGAAATCACTCAAAATCACCAGATCGGAAAAGACAGTTACACCGAGTCGGTGATATGAGTCACTAAGAGAATCTGCGAGAAGTAGAGTCAAATCGGCTAAGGGATAAGTGAATAACTTATGAGCAAAGTGACAAAAACGCAATCGTTTTGACTAAGCGGGAATGTTTTAAGGAACACGTCAAAGATAATGATGATGTGTACAAACATAAAGCCGCACACCAAGCCTATGATTGGATATAAATGCTGCCGCATTAAATACGAGACATGAAATGCTCAATAGGCGTGCGAAATCCAAGCCGTTGATTTCGATCACAATTCAAAAACCGCCTGCACGTCCTTTCATAAACCATATTTAAACCATTTTCGTCCGTTTCTCTCTCACACTTCTAAAACTGTTCATCTCTTTCTCTCAAAAGCAAAGGCAAAATACTCTCGAAACCCTATCAACCTTCAAATCAATTTCTGAGTTTTTCCTTGATATAATCCTGAGAAATGGCACCAACTTATGACTTTACCAAGTTAGGAAAGCAAATCCACACCGGTTCGACGGTGGATTTCGACGGAATGGTGAAGCAGGGGTCCGACGACACCCTAGTGAAGAAAATCGCTGAGAAGTTGGAAACGTCCGGGCTAAAACCGTTTCTAACGCTAGAATATCCGATGACCTATGTGGAGGAGGTCGCACAATTCTACGTGAATGCTGAGATTCACGATGAAGGAATCAAGTCATCTGCTCACGGAAAGCGGTGACTATCTCTCGCCAAGGATTTGGTGAATATTGCTCACTACCAGGAAGGAGCATCCGAGATTAAAGAAGCCGATGTAAACTTGGCCGACGCCCGGAAAGAAATAGCCAAGTCCGACTTTGCTTTGATAAAATAATATACACAAAGAAACAAGAGATGCCAAGGAGGATTATCACAAGTTGTTGGACATAGTTGCCAAATGTATCGACATCAAATTTGGCAGACTTTGACCAATCAAAAGGCAAAGCTGATTGTAATGGCTGCAATCATCGAAGAAAAGAAGATAAATCTGGCTGAGTTTGTATACAGCAGACTCCGCTTAACGTGGGGAACAAGTCCTTCAAAGAAGATGGCTCATTTGGAGGATCCTAGGATATGGCCTAGTGATTGGTCGGCTATTGGAGGTGAAAGGAGTCCTCTTAGACATGGAAAGGCATTCCATGTTAACAAGAGGATGTTGAGCAAACCTCTCGGCGCATGTAAGAAGAGAGCTTACGCCAAGAGAGCCGACACACCGTGAGGGGGAATCGGTGACCCGAAGATACAGCTTGTTTCCTCTCCACCAAGAAGAAAGTCGCCCCTGCACTGCTAAGAAGATGTTGCCCCCGGCAGAAAGAAAACCAAACATGCTCCCGCCCCGCACAGAAGTCACCGCCCCAAAGCCAGTCGTGTCCCCGCCCCGCAGCAATGGGGTCGAGAAGGACTCACAAATACCTTTCTCCGATCGTCAAAAGGAGGAGAATCGACAAGCCAAGACGGCCGGCTCCTCGTAAACAAACACCAAGACGCCCCATCCGCACAAGACTCGAAGACACCGTCTCTCGAACCAGAAATCCTCCGGTACAAACTAGAGACGAAGACGAATTATCAAGCGCTCCGAGTGGAGAAACCATGAGTCACCACTCAGCTAGAGAAGATATCGAGAGGCTGGAGAAGTAGAGTCTCCGATGTAATTGATGAAAATGACCAAGTCTCTTTGAAGGCGATCAGCAGAGGCAACCAAGACACAACATGTAGCTCACACGGTGAAGCTAAAGAAGAACCCGCCAGAGCGGATAGTGATGTAATGATACTATCTCCACCTTACCCGGACATCCAAAATCGTCTGCGTGAGTGGCGGAAATGGAAGTTGAGTAAGTCGGGGGAACAGTTCCAACGCCCGAGTTCATAGAAGAAGAAGAGGAATCGCTAAATTTCCTTGGATTAACTATCGTGCTCCCAGCCTCGACGGATGAAGACAATCGCACAGACATCCCGCAAATTTACAAGGACAAGGAGAGAGAAAAGCAAGCTAAAGAAGCCGAAGCACGTGAGAAGGCAAGCATCCGTCCTATCTCCGCACCACGTAACACACACATCCTCTCCTTGATGTCTTCTCCGACAGTGATGAGGATCAGGAGAATGTTGTCGCGCATTGAAGAGTTGCAAATGCAGCAAGCATTACACGAATCAAGAATCCTTCACGAGCAAAGACTAATGGAGGACCAGGAGAGTCCTCCGAACACATTGAAATCGATCCAATGGGAGTGGTTCAAAGAAAATAGCCACTGTTGTTGTTGCCACCACTTCCCCACTCACTCGGAAGAAGGCAATAAGGACTGGCGATGAACCGGGATAGTGGGGACCTGGGCGGTCGAGCCAACCCCTATTGAAGGTGTGCTACCACCGCCCCAATGGTCGAACAATCAATCGAGACACCGGGAGTTTAGAGACAAGTGACCCCATTACAAGTCACTCACCTGGTGCGCCACGGTGAGGGGGAACTCCCTCCACCGCAGCTAGGTCGGAGGATGTCGCAGATGACTCCACAACGAATCAAGGAGGCGAAGAAGAGAAATTACAATCACAAGAAGAACAGCAAGTTGCCATCAACTTAAGCTCAGGACACGATTGAGACTGTCTCGGTGAGGTGCCAACCGCTCTGAAGGCTAATGACGCCGCCGATGCAATCGAGGCACGAAGGAATGTACTGGGAGTTAACACTGGCGATGAAAGTGCAATCCATGGGGTTGAGACTCCAATGGATGCCATCGTAGAAGACCCTAAGTACCGACATCGCCGAAAGGGTGGACCAAGGCCTTGCAGCAAGAGAGACCGGAGGTAATGAAGGCCCACGGGAGGTTGAGACTTCCGGGGTAAAGAAGTCAAGTAGAGAACATCCCTCCCGCTATCATTGACCCATCCGAGAGGGAGATCAGCGCACTTTATGATTCCCGTGACAACCCCGATGTCACTTTTCCGGGATCGGGAAGGCGAAGAAGAAAGTTCGAGTCATCCCCATGACAAATCCAAAAGACTCACCGTGGATGTTCCAAGCACGAGCAAGTCGATCCCAAGACTACTCGTCAAACCTTTAATTTTGATGATGAGCCACCAATGGAAATCTCATCATCGTCCGATGACGCTCGATAAGGCCAAGGACCAGTCTCATGAAATGGAAAAATCGGTGAGACCAACGGTTAAGACATTAAGACAAACCGAGGCTCGCAAGAAAGGTCTACTTCACAATGTAACCCAGTGAATAAGAGACCACCGCACAGCTCCTCAAGCCGCAGCAGGATCGATTCCCAAAAGAATTTCACGCGCACCGCTCATCATCGAACAGATCCCGGTTGGCGGTGAAGAATCTTTTGTAGAATCTTTCCCTTTTTCACCGGAGATACAGAACTCCACGAAGAGTCGAAACGAACAAGCACGCTATCACAAACCAGCTCCTGTTCTTCCATCGACACCATTGTTCCGGTGATTATGATTTTGATGCCGTATGGCCATCACCGCAATAGAAGAATCAATCAAGTTCGAGAAGTGTTCAAGGCACTATTTGCGAGGTTGAACGGATGGAGAGGCATCAGCCTCTTTGGACATGCGATCGACAACAGAGATGCCACCCTTACTGGTGACTTAAGAGGCATAACAGATTCGGATAAGGGAATGGTGGCAACAAAGAAGAAACAATGCGTGTGGAACAGGTGAGATACTTGAACATTGTTCAACAAGCCGCTGGTGTGGAGAGTGAAAAATGCGATGCAAAAACAAAGCCGAGAGAACACATTGAGCATATGCATGAAGCTCACACCGCCGAGATCAAGCCGCTGCGTGAGCAAAATACAAATGATCTACAGCGTTTGGAAGAACACATGACAAGAAAATTCAGCCTTCTCATGGCTGAGATGAAGCCGATTTCAGCAGAATCCAACGCTACTCGACCGTCGTGCCGCATACAACGCACAGACTTGAAGCAGTAACTCAACCATCGAAGACTTCGACTTCATGCTTGCCAAAGATGTTCCCTGGGGTTCCTCTATCCTTTGATGATGCCAAAAAGGGGGAAGAGGAATACCTCAAAGTCGAGAAGAAAGAAGCGGTGAGAAGGAAAATCGGTGAGGAAGTCTTGAAGCGAGAAGAAAGAGAAGAAAGCTTGTTGAGGGGGAAGGATCAACAGATGTGACATTGATGATTGCACAAACCCCCAACAAGGACACATCACGGTGACATCATAAGCAACAAACTCCCCGTGACTCGCCACTCCACCACTTTGTATCTATGGCCGAAAAGAGAAAAACAATTGAAGCAGGGATGAAGGAAGTGGAAGGAAGAATGGATGCCAGGGTTATGAACATCTTGAAAGAACATGGAGGCATCCCAAAGAGAGAGACACCTATGCCATCTCGGATGTCGGGACAGAGCCACGCTCGGTTGATGAATTTAAGACGCTCGAATCCGAGGATACTTTGCAAATATGTCTATGGCTCAAGCTTGGGACTTGTCCGGGAAAAGGGTCTCACGTTGTGTGAAGAAGCTGACGACAGCAGCAGACTACCTGGCCCACTGGTCACTCCGCCGCCACTCAGTGGAAAGAAGAAGACCCAGAAGACAAAGATACGCCCAAAGGTAGAGGAAGAAGCGATAGTGGAGGAAGAAGCTTCAGACCTAGGCCTCGCCAAGAATATTGAATACGTAGATCCGGGAAAGAAAGGAGGATCTCTGGGTTGGGCTTGACCAAGTGGCAAATTTGAAAGTGGCTAAAACTAACGCCGAGTATGCAAAAAGACTAGAAGAAGAAAACAAGAGACAAACTCGGCTATGGGAGGAGAGACGGGAAAGAATTAGAAGAGATGAAGCTGCCAGGAAAGCATATGAGAAGAAAAAGAAGGCAACTGATGACGAGAAAAAGAGAAGAAGAGAAGAAGATGCTGATCAAGATGAAAGAAGGAGACAAACGAAGGAGATGAAGTGTTGTTTGTCCAACCCTTCATGTATTTTATCATGTAAATACATACAATGTAAGTCTTCGTAATAAAGCTATAAATTCTTTATTTTCGGTGTAGACAAATATGTGCTCGATACACCTTGTAAACAGTTGTGTAAAAGAACAGAATGATATGATCAATAAAATGATCTATTCTCATGATACATTCTATGTCAATACACTATCCAGTATGTATCTTTGCTTTGTTTGCATTTTTGAATGATTTAAGTTTTGGCATCATCAAAAAGGGGGAAATTGTTAGGAATTTTATTGTTTAGATTTTGATGAATGCCATGTAAAACTTAGAATAGAAAGTTGGCACCCCAATTCTTGTTTTAAAATGCATTGTAATAAATAGAGCCGCCAAGCCGAGTTAAGTCACCTACGCCCTAACATGCAAGAAGACAATCAAGACTGAAGGAAGACTCCACGCGAGACAGTGAGTATGGCAAAGAAGAGTAGACAGAACTCTCTTTTGGAGAAGGCTAAGATGCAACTGAGTGGAGCATCAGCCAAGTCTCAAGTTGAAGTGACAAAAGAGTCATCCATGATTGGAAGTCGACTCTAAGTCACCTGGGGAAAGCAAGGAAATGCAAATCAAGTCGAGATAATGTAAAAGAACCGTTGTACGTAAATCAAGAGATTTACTTAAACAAGTAATATCTCCATACCACCTTTCTTGGAGTGCTCATCCCTAAGCGTGCAAAAGGAATGAACCAATGGGAAGCACTACACCGTGTCGAACTCCGAAAAGGTGAAAGAACAATTCATACGAGGAAATGGCAATTCCAAGAACGCAACAAGACAAGCCAACGACGCAAAGTGACTTTAAAAAATAAGCCTATCTCTTCAACGGGCAAATTTTTGAAAGTTCACTATAAAAGGCCGAGGAGTTTGTTTGAGAAAAATAGGATGACACATACGTGAGATAAACAAGCATATTAGAAAATGAAACATTCTCAATCTTCAAGCCTACATTACGAAGTACATCAATCCAACACTCACCGTGAAGGAAAGAGAACTTCAATCGGTTGAAGAGGAAAATACGAAAACAAGGGGTCTACATTCCGGGAAGGATTGTAGAAAGGTTCAAGGTTGAACCAAGTCTTAAGCTTTTGGAGGGCTTCGTGATCAAATCCAAAGAGCTTGAGCAAGTGAGTCAGTAGTAGCAAAAGGCACCGCCCCGTGAAGAAGATGAGTCGACGAGAAGCCGGTGAGTGATCAAGGCGTCTCCGTGATCGAGTCCCTAAGGATCAAGTCGGCTGTTGTGATCAAGACTTGTATCCTGGACTGTTACCACTTTGTAAACCGATCATTACTTAGTGGATTCCTCCAGGAGTTGGAGAAGAGAGGAGTAGAAGAATTACCCCATCTTCGAACCTCTATAAAAACTTCATTGTGTCATTTACATTTCAAAGATTTAAATTCTCGCACTTTTAATCGCTTATATCTCACTGATAAATTTGCTATCCACGATAATTTATAAGTACTAAATCAAGCTCTAAAATCTTGCTTAACCAAACTTAAGGGTGTTAAGTCTTCCAATAAAATAAAACCACACGGTTGAGTTAAATTATAGCCAACAAATTGAAGTTACTCCATCAACACTCAACGAAATCTGTTGAGAGATTAACTCTACCGAGTGACTAATTCGATCGGTCCATCAAGGACACAAATATGTAGAATCAACTCAGAGATTTAAAAGGACTAAATCGAAAATTTGGTAAGGTTCATTCAACCCCTTCTAAACCTTACACTTACACCCTTGGGACCTACGGTATGGATCTTTTGCATATCCACACTTCCATTTTCCACTACTTCGAACAAAGTGATATTGCACTCTATGTGCTTTGTCCTTGAATGTAAGGCTGGATTCTTTGCAATATGCAAAGCACTGATCGTCACAAAACGTAACAATATTTTCTTGTTTGTACCCGAGCTCCTCCAATAACCTTTGAATCCAAACTGCTTCTTTGCAAGCTTGTGTAGCCGCCATGTATTCTCGCTTGATTGTAGATAGAGCTACAACATCATATTTCGAAACCCAACTTACTGACTCCTCCCGCAAGTGTAAACACATAACCCGTAGTGGATTTCCTTTTATCAAGATCACCCGCAAAATCCGAATCAACATAACCCCGACAAGAAATTCCGATCCTCCATAACATAATGCAAAGATCGAGGTTCCTCCGATGTATCTCAGAATCCTCTTCACTCGTATCCCAATGCTCTATACCAGATTCGCCATGTATCGACTAATCGCTTCCTTTATCGCTTGCGCAATGTCCGGTCTTGTACATATCATAGCGAACATTAAACTCCCCATCGCCGATGCATACGGTACTCGAGACATCTCCTCCTCTCTCTGCTTCATTGCTAGGACACATACTTGAGGATAACTTGAAATTAATAGAAAGAGGGGTAGAAAGCGGCTTACAATCTTGCATGTTGAAGCGTTGCAAAATTTTCTTGAAGTAGTTCTTCCGAGAAAGCCGATCTTCCTATTATTTCGCCTCGGTGAATCGCATCCCCTAGAATCTTGTTTGCTGGTCCCAAGTCCTTCATATCAAACTCCCTAGCCAATCGTGCCTTCATTTCTTTGATCCGATCTTTATTGGGGCCTCGCCACCAACATATCATCCACATACAACAAAGAAAATAATAAAATCATTATCATCAAACCTTTTGTAGTACGCACAATGGTCCGAACTAAGTCCGTTGTATTCAAGGCTCATTATGAAGGAATCAAATCTCTTGTACCAACACCTCGGCGCCTGTTTGAGACCGTACAGAGATTTGTTCAACCTGCAAACCAAGTTCTCTTTGCTTGTTTCAACAAAACCTTCTGGTTGAAGCATATAAATTTCTTCTTCAAGTTCTCCATGAAGAAATGCAGTTTTTACATCTAACTGCTCCAGATGTAAGTCAAAAGTAGCACACATAGCCAGAACTACCCTCACCGTCGTGAGTCGAACCACCGGGGAAAATATCTCATTGAAATCAATGCCTTCTTTCTGAGCATATCCTTTCACCACCAATCTTGCACGATACCGCTCTACTTGATCATTGCTATCCCGCTTGATCTTGTAGACCCATTTATTACCAATAGCTTTTCTGCCATGTGGTAACGGTACAAGTTTCAAGTTTGATTCTTGTTGGAGAGCTTCAATTTCTTCATGCATTGCTGTCATCCACTGAGATGCATCTGAGCTTTCTGTAGCTTCATGGAAAGTTGATGGCTCTCCATCCTACGTTAAAAGACAAGATGCAACATTGCTCTCCATAACATACTCCGATTGCCAAGTCGGGCGGCTTTCTCTCACGAGTTGACCGCGCATTTCTTGAACATCGACTAAACTTGTTCTTGTACCTCGTGCTCTGGTATTGCTTCAGAAGATTTCGAATCTTCATTTTGTAGATTATTTTCCACTATTACTGTAGTAGTCTCCTGGTTCTCTTTTACAGTGTTACTATCTCCCTTCTCTTGCAGTTTATCTTCTCGGAAATATCACACCTCTGTGATGACGACCTTGTCGGTAGGGGATCCCACAGGCGATACCCCTTGACTCCATCAACATACCCCAAGAAGATACATTTTCTGGACTTTGGGTCCAACTTCGTTCTTTCTTGGTCATTGTACATCACGTACACAGGACTTCCAAATGTATGTAAGCGAGAATAATCAGCAGACTTACCAGTCCATATCTCCATGGGCGTTTTCAGATCAATTGCGGTTGATGGTGACCGATTGATCACATAACAAGCGGTTTTGATCGCCCCGCCTGAGAATGTCTTGGGTAGACTGGTAGTTCTCAACATTGCTCTTGTCCTTTCTAACAAGGTTCTGTTCATTCGCTCTGCCACTCCATTTTGCTGAGGTGTGTACGCCACCGTGAACTGTCTTTTGATGCCTTCTTGTTGACAGAAAGACTCAAATTCATCACTTGTATATTCTCCTCCGTTATCAGTCCTTAAACACTTGATCTTCTTCCCAGATTCAAGTTCTATCTGAGCTTTGTAAACTTTGAAGACTGAAAACACATCGGCCTTCCTTTTGATAGGATACACCCAACATCTCCTGGAGTAATCATCAATGAAAGATACAAAGTATCTCGCCCCTCCTAAGGATGATAGTGGTGCTTGCCAAACATCAGAGTGAATCAACTCTAAGATGCCCTTACTCTTAGATGTTGATCTGCCGAACTTTAATTTGTGTTGCTTACTTGTAACACAATGCTCACAAAATGGTAAAGATACCTTTGTAAGACCAGGTAGTAGCTTCTGTTCAGAGAGAATCTTCAACCCTTGTTCCGACATGTGGCCAAGTTTGTGGTGCCACATTGTCGTTGATTCTTCTGCTGAACCTGCAACTGCAACATAAGCTTCTCCTCCTTGCATTGTCTCACCTTTAAGCATATACAAATTCGCAGCGAGTTTCTCCGCCTTCATTACTACAATAGCCCCTTTCACGATCTTCATGATCCCATCCTCAATACGAGTTTTACATCCAACATCATCTAATTGTCCCAAAGACAAAAGATTCTTACGTAGGCCCTTCACATGTCGTACCTCCTGAATGGTGCGAACTGTACCATCAAACATTTTTATTTTGATAGTACCAATACCAGCAATATCCAAGGCATGATCATTCCCCATAAATACAGATCCTCCAGAGATTGGTTCGTATGTGTGAAACCATTCTCGTCGGGAGGTCATGTGCCAGGTTGCTCCTGAGTCTAAAAGCCAAACATCAGAAAATAGTTTTCTGCCTTCAGCGTTGGTTGTTGCTTCGCCATATAAAACTTCTCCATTTTCAGAGGTACTTGCAATATTCCCTTGAGCATTTGATGACTCAGGGTCGCCACTCTTCTTACTCCAACAATCCTTCTTGAAGTGTCCTCTTTTGCCACAGTTGTAGCACTTGATGTTCTTTTTACTCCTGGATTTTGATCTACCATGATTTTGACTCCCACTGGAGCCACGTTCCGTGGATCTTCCTCTCACCACCGCCAAAGCTTCCGCTTGTTGCGAACTTGCTTGTCTGTCTTCTTTGTTTCTGCGCCTGCTCTCCTCTTCTAGTATAGCGGCTGCAATTTCATCGAAGACTAGATAGTCCGAAAGGACGTTGTTCGTCAAGTTGATGATGAGTTGATCGTACGAATCTGGTAAACTTTGGAGTAAAAGTTCCGCACGTTCAACAACTTCTATTTTGTAACCCATTGAGGTGAGTTGCGAAAATAGAGTATTCAAGGTGTTGATATGGTCACCACCAAGTGGTTTCCGCCATACGAAGAGTATACAATTTTCTTTTTAAGAAAATCTTGTTGTGAAGTGACTTTGCCTCGTATAATTTTGTCAGAGTATCCCATATCTCCTTTGCCGTCTTCTTCTCCGCCACACTGGATAACACTCCATCAGCTAGTGCTAAGTGCAGATCAGCAATTGCATTGCCATCCATCTCATTCCACTTGGCATCGTCAGTGATATCTGCGGGCCTGTCTCCAATTGCCGACAAGCAATTGTCTTTCCTCAAAATAGCCTTAATCTTCATTTTCCACAATGAGAAATTATTCCCATTGAACTTCTCTACATCGAACTTTGTCGTCATTTTGTTCACACCCGATTTTGATTTTTACTTGAACCGAATTTCACTATTCACGTGAATAGTGCGTGAATAGTACCCGTGAACAGTAACCCCTAAACCAATGGCTCTGATACCACTGTTAGGAAATTACGGACCGGAACAAAGCCATGACAATAGTGATATGAGAAAAATAAAGGTAAAATGACACGAATATTTTTACGTGGAAAACCCCAAATAAATTCGAGGTAAAACCACGGGCAAGTGTAGGAGCAATTCACTATAAAAATAGGGATTACAACACTTTCTCTCTAAATACAAGGAGAAACTATATCACTCTTTCTCTCTTGAAATAGAGAAACTAATACTCTCTAAATGAGGAAACACTCAGAACAAGAATACCAAATTCTATCACTCTTTCTTGAGATATGATAGATTTGCTTCTCGATACATTTTCATGATATTTGGATGCTATTTATAGACAAACCTTCAACCATCATCTTCAATTAGTCTACCGCCAAAGAAGAATAATGGTGTGATTTCATGCAAAAAATCTTCATCAACATTTGATAAAATCCTCCAGATAATATGTTTGTTGAATGTTCAACATTTGCTCGCTATTTGGTGCCAACCTTTGACTCACCTACCAAACCCATAAAATGGACTTTACATTTTACAAAAACAACTCAATTCAACTCTATCTCTTATCATATTATGACAAATGGCCCCACACTTTTACCTTTTTGTAGTTTTTGCACTCCATAAATCGGATCATGCCCGCAAATCGTATCTTCCCTACAAATCCCAAATCCTCTCTCACATGGTGAGGTTTTTGGATGACACGGTTTTTCACCAAAAAACCCCTCCAAAAACCTTACCATTGAAGTTGCCCTAAGATTATAATGTGTCCTATGAGCATATATAGAGCTCTGTCATGAATAATGGATAAAAATTGCGAGAAATAGAAAATCTTGTGCTACACTACATAAGATTGTGAAACTTGTCAACAATCCACTAAAATCGAATCTATAAGCATATTATAAACCTATCTAACCAACTTATACCTACTTAGAGCATCTCCAATGTTGTATCTCGTAAAAACTTCTTAAAACTTATTTTATGGTGGATCCCATAGTACAATTCATAAAAACTCAAAAATAAAAACTCCAACTTTTTCTCCACAATCCAAAAAATCTACTAACAACTCTTTGTGTGGACCCTACACCCTCACATAAATCTCTTAAAAATATCCCAACCCACCATTATCATATTTTTTTAAAAACAAATTGTGAAAATGCGGTACCATATTCATGAGACCACTTTTTTGGGGACTAGAAAAAGCTCCAACCCACAATTGTGTCACTTTTTGTATTAGGTTTTTTACTACAAAAATCTCCCAAAAAACTTTGCATTGCGGATGCCCTTATCTATCATGTGTGCTAAGGTGATGATGATAATGATCAAAGGAGATTATGGAGGCAATGTGTGTCCTACACGGAAATGTCATGTTGTCCAGTGGGTAGCTATCCACTTGGGTGTATGACTGATTAAATATACACCCATGTGAGTGTGTATGTGTGTGTGATGATCCAATGACCATGACCCCAAATAGGTAGCTTAGGTAGCTACCCTTGGTCGGGCGGCATGGAATAGAGCATAGCATTATTCCCTTGTTCAAATCCAACTGACTATCTCATGTAAATATCTCCTTAAAGCTCACTATTTAAGGAAGGTATTATCAACATCAATTTGCCTAATTTTCCAAGAGAAATGGACAATTATACCGAGAATTATTCTAATAGTAATTGGTTTTATAAGAGGACTAAAAGTTTCAGAGAAATCAAAACCAATCGAATGTGAAAAACCTTGAGCCACGTGGATAAAGGAACAAGGCTCCGGTTTTATTTCGATCAATACCATATTGATTTCAAGGCCTTAAACCAACATTGACTTGTTAAGGCCTCATGCACACAATTTGGTTTAATCTCTCGCAAGGCAAACAATGAGAACCTTAGGCCATCGAAGGTTGTAATAGTGAGTATAAGAACTACACGTAATATCTCTAAACAATGTGCATATGTTACTAGTTAATATCCATTAGATTGAAAGAAAATATGTTCAAGATTTGTAAATGTTTCTGCAAACATATATACACACAATAATATTTAATTTATCGCTAGCTAGAAATTACTTTGCCTAATTTCTAGTTTAAGTATCTTTACCACAACTATATATTTTTATTATACTTATAAAAAATTCTAAACATATATGCTTGTAATTGTTAGACAACCAATGAATTCGAATTCAACAATAAATTCAAAGAAAGATGCCTTTATAAGCTACTCTCCATATTATATAATGTTTGCTTCTTATCACCCTTAAAATATGGAGATTGCTACACTTGTCATCATCATAGCATAGGTAGTACAAATAAGGAATATTTTCTGTTATTTCCAGCTACACCTGGGAAAGGCTATATCCGATTGTACACCTCTATATATTGCCATCCTTTTCATCATTTTGTAATCAAGTTAATATCAGTAAAGAATATTGGTTGTTTGTCATTTTCTTAGCTATGACTTTTATAGTATACTCAGTCCTTTCTTCTTCATTGCTTTCATGGTATCAGAGCGGGTAATTCATACCTGCCTCTGGTATCATTAGCTCCTCTTTCCTTTTTGTATTTTGTTCCAATGGCTGATGAAGATGCCTCTGATAACACCACTGCATCTACTCCCTCACAGATGCAGATAGTACACCCTCAAAATCAGCTTGTTTCTATCAAGTTAGATGAATCCAACTTCCTTATTTGGAAGCAGCAGATATATACTGCTATAAAAGGATATGGCCTTCAAGGCTTTATTACAGGGGATATTATTCCCCCTGCAGAGTTCATCAATGATCTGCAGACAGAGCAAAAACTAGCTAATCCTGACTTCCTTCTATGGCAAAGACAGGACCAGATCCTTGCTTCATGGATCTTGTCATCTCTTTCAGAAAACATGCTTGTTTTAATGGTTGGTTTAAACACATCGCATGAAATCTGGGCCACTCTTGAAGAAAATTTTGCTAGCCAATCCATGGCTAAGACAATGCAGTACAAACTGCAACTTCAAACTTTGAAAAAGGGTAATCTACCCATGAGAGAATACTTAAGCAAAGTAAAAGCTTGTTGTGATGTGTTAACCACTCATCGGGAACAAGGTTTCTGAGCATGAACAAATTCTACACATCTTGTCTGGTCTAGGAAGTGAATATGACTCAGTAATGGTCACAGTAACATCTAGAATAGAGTGTTTTAACCTCAGTGTTGTTCATGCTCTATTAATGTCTTTTGAGTCAAGTTGGAGACTGCTCTTGCTATGTCTTTCAGAACTCGATGGTTCTCAACCTACTCTTCACTCTGAACTCAAACAAATCAAAGGAGGTTCACTAACAATGCTCAGTCTAACTTCAGAGGCAGAGGTAATCAGGCCTTCAGAGGAGGCAGAGGTTTTAGAGGCTCTTTTAGGGGAAGAGAAGGTAGATACCAAGGTAATAGGCTCATTTGTCAAGTCTGTGGAATCACCGGGTCATTCTCAGATAAGTGTTGGTACGATATGATAACACTTATGGTAATCAAAGCCAAAATCAAGGGCCTAACAATGTCACTACACCTAGCAAAAGAACAGGAATCCCTCTCTTAATATGGTCCAAATGCCTAATCCTATGTTGCAGATCCGATACTTTGAGTGAAAGTTGGTGGTATCCTGATTCTGGAGCTTCAAATCATGTGACCAATGAGTTGAGTAATCTGAACATAGCCACTGAATATAATGGAAGCAACAGGCTGCAGATGGGAAATGGAGCTGGTGAGTATATTAAACATATTGGTAATTCAATTTTTCATAACACCAATAAGTCTAGAACTTTTCTTCTTAATAATCTGCTGCATGTTCCCAATATCACTAAAAATCTCATTAGTGTCTCTAAATTTGCTCAAGATAACCATGTCTTTTTTGAATTTCATCCATTGTTTTGTCTTATTAAGGACCAAGTTACTCAGGAAGTTCTGTTCAAGGGAATACTTAAAGAAGGTCTCTACAAGTTTCACCTGGAACCACACCATCAGTCTACTAATCAGCCATCCTCTTTTCAGCCTTCCAAGAACAAGTCCAACATCAACAATAAGTCATGTGCTCTTACAGCTGCCTTATCTGCCCCCACTGACCTTGAGTTATGGCACCAAAGGCTAGGACATAGTAGTTATGATGTTGTACAAAGAGCCTTGAAACATTGTAATATTTCCTTTGAATTAAAGAAGCATTTTAATCTCTTGTGCTCCTTGTGTTCTTGGCAAGATTCATAAACTTCCTTTTTCTGATTCTACTCATACTAGCACTGCTCCATTTCAACTTATCCACACTGACCTATGGGGTCCAGCACCTATTAAATCTGTTAATGGATACAATTATTATATCAACTTCATTGATGATTACAAAGACAAATACACTTGGATATACTTTCTCAAATTAAAAATCAAGTTCATCTTGTTTTCTTGCACTTCAAAACTCTCATTGAAACTCAATTTAACACCAAAATACAAACAGTTCAAAGTGATGGAGGAGGAGAGTACAAAGCCCTAACCAAATTCTTTCAAGATCATGACATTATCCATAGAATCTCCGTCCCTACACTCCTCTCAGAATGGGGCAGTGAGAGGAAGAGGCATATTGTTGAAATGGGCTTGTCCCTTTTAGCTCAATCCAAAGTTCCACTCAAATACTGGGATGACTCCTTCAGCACAGCTACTTATCTTATCAATAGAATCCCTTCCAAACAGTTACACTTTCTATCTCCCTTTGAACTTCTACACAAAAATAAACCTGATTACTCCACCCTTAGAGTTTTTGGCTGTCAATGCTTTCCCTATATGAGACCTTACAATGATCATAAACTGCAATTTAGATCTATAGCTGGTGTCTTTCTTGGATATAGTAGCCAATACAAAGGATATAAAATTCTTCTTCCTAATAAAAAGATCATTGTGTCAAGACATGTTCTCTTTAATGAGAAAGTATTTCCTTTTGCAGAGCTAATCGATAGGTGTCCTTATCTGAGATACACAAGGGTGATGATCATTTCCCTATTGTTCATAATAATCCTGTTGTGATTCAGTTTCACCCTCTTTCTTCCTGGCATCAGAATCAAAACACTAATATTGATCATACACACACTGAGCACTCTGTTCATTCTCCTTCTACCCCATATAATGTTGAGTCCTTGTCTACTAATGAGTCTTTTGAAACTGTTCCCTTGATAGTTGAATTACCAAATGTTACTAATATACACTCTCAGTCCATAGAACATCAAAGTGCAGCTGATTCAGGAGATGGTATCAATCAGTCTTCCATACCAACAGTTTCTCAGCCTGATGTTCCCACAAATAGGCATTCTATGATTACTCGAGCCAAAGCTGGGATATCTAAAAAGAGAGTGTTTTCTGTCAGTATTCAAGAAGAAGCTGAGCCTAAATCTGTTCAAGAAGCTTTACAGAATGGAAAATGGAAAACAGCAATGCAGGAGGAATTTGATGCTTTGATTAAAAATCAAACTTGGACTCTCACACCTCTTCCAGCAGGCAAAAATGTTGTTGGTAGTAGATGGGTTTTTAAGATCAAAAAACATGCTGATGGAAGTGTGGCTAGATACAAGGCCAGGCTTGTTGCACAAGGATTCACTCAGACAGCAGGTTTTGATTTTCAAGAAACCTTCAGCCCTGTTGTTAAGCCAACTACTATTAGAGTGATTCTCAGTCTTGCCACTTCATATTCTTGGAAGATTAGACAGCTAGATGTTAGTAATGCCTTTTTAAATGGAGAATTGTCTGAAGAAATATACATGAGGCGACGGAGGATTTGAGACTGAGAGTGAACAACTGATGGTGTGTAAATTAACTAAAGCTCTTTATGGTCTTAAACAGGCTTCAAGAGCTTGGTATCTCAAGGTTAAAGGAACTCTTTTCAACCTTGGATTCATCAATTCTAAAGCAGATCATTCTTTATTTTATCAGATTAAAGGCCAGTCCAAGATTTTCATTTTGATCTATGTTGATGATATTCTTGTAACTGGGAATGATGATGTTGGTATTGCTACTCTTATATTAATTTGGAAAGAACTTTCACTTTAAAAGATCTTGGGGCTTTACATCATTTTCTAGGCATTGAAGTTACCAATACATCTCGGGATTACATTTATGTCGGAAGAAATATATCAAAGAGCTGCTCCAAAGGGCATGTATGTCTGAAGCCAAGGGGTGCCCTACACCTATGATCTCTTCTCCTCATCTTTCTAAGTTTAATGGAACAGTTGTTACAAATCCTTCCCATTTTAGGAGCATTGTTGGGGCCCTACAATATGTTACAATTACTAGACTGGAAATTGCCTTCAGTGTTAATAAAGTAAGTCAATATATGGCCAATCCCTTGGATACACATTGGAAAGCTGTCAAACGTATTCTCCGGTACTTAGCAGGCACTGATGATTATGGACTTCTTTTTCAAAAATCTTCAGACTTTACCTTGACAGGCTTCTCTGATAGTGATTGGGCTTCAGATGTTGATGATAGAAGGTCTACTTCAGGTATTTGCGTTTATCTTGGCAAGAATCTTATTTCCTGGGCTGCCAAGAAACAACATTCAGTTTCCAGATCTAGCACTGAAGCAGAGTACCGGAGTCTTGCTCAGGTTGCAGCAGAGATGACTTGGTTATCTTATTTATTGGCTGAGTTACAAGTTACTTCAAATTCTATACCAATCATTTGGGTTGACAACCAAAGCACCATATCACTAGCCTCTAATCCTGTTCTACATGCTAGAACGAAACATATTGAGCTAGATTATCATTTTGTTCGTGAAAAGGTAGCTACAAAGGAACTTCAAATTCGATATATTCCATCCTCTCAACAGATAGCAGACATTCTTACCAAACCATTGAGTTATCAATTCTTCTCTCAGCTAAGGAATCGCCTAACTGTCACTCCCTTAGCCTCGCTCGAATTGAGGGGGGATGTTAGACAACCAATGAATTCGAATTCAACAATAAATTCAGCAAAGATGCCTTTATAAGCTACTCTCCATATTATATAATGCCTCGCTTCTTATCACCCTTAAAATATGGAGATTGCTACACTTGTCATCATCATAGCATAGGTAGTACAAATAAGGAATATTTTCTGTTATTTCCAGCTACACCTGGGAAAGGCTATATCCGATTGTACACCTCTATATATTGCCATCCTTTTCATCATTTTGTAATCAAGTTAATATCAGTAAAGAATATTGGTTGTTTGTCATTTTCTTAGCTATGGCTTTTATAGTATACTCAGTCCTTTCTTCTTCATTGCTTTCAGTAATTTGAATTAAAACCAAACAAACAGAAAATCAACAAATAAAAGTAAAAAAGGAGAACTTAATCCAGAATAATTAATTTTTACATTTTAAAAATACTAGTACAGCAATGGGTAATAATTTTGATCACCTTATAATTAAGTGATCTAGAACTCTTTTTAAGTATAAGTACCAGCTACGTGATATATACACACTTAATCCAAAACCCTAATAATCTAAAAGTTAAAAAAAAAGAATTTTTATACAAATATATGTATCAATGTAACAAATTAATTATGCCTCGGTCAATAATTCTCCAGTAGGTTGTGTGGTGAGTCCAAAACCAAATGGAAAAAGTGGATCATAATGTTCATCCCCAACATTCATGGGGAGCTGGTCAACTCTCTTGAACCATGTTCTCGACAACTTTCCAGTGAAACCATAGTCACCAAATAACAAATCAGCCACACCTTCGCTTTCATTTCCGGGCAACCATGCGCTACAAGGGCTTCAATATTTGGAAGATAGGGCTCTATGACTAGTGGCCGACCGAAATCGAGAACCACAACACACTTAATTCTCGCCGCACACATTGTTCATTGTACTCAAACCAGGTTCAGAATAGTCAGGTTCAAATTGTCTCCAAATTGCTCAAAGATAAGTGTTCTCTCCTACCACAACAATGGCATAGGAAAAATCATTGGACTTCAATGTTTTTGTATTAGGGTTTTCACTTTTGTAGACAATTTCTCAGATCGGGATCAACGCATCGACATCGCATTTAATATTGTGGTTCCTGAGCAGATAAAAATGGTTTTCTTAGTATATTAATGTGAATATAAAAATAGTATATACATGAAAAATAATTATGTGAGTGTAAATATAATTATATGTAAATACCAGTTATAAGGGTATTATTGTCCACTCCTTGCCAATTAACTGTCCAACCACCACATTGTAATCCAAGATTGTTAGCATGAGTTCCTGCAACTAAGATTTTGGATGTCTTTTTGGGAGTGGAAGCAAAGGTTTCTTGGGATCTTTCCCATTCTTCAAGAGAACAAGTGATTTTCTTACTGCCTCTCTCGCCAAATCTCTATGAGCCTATTCAAAATTTGTATTATATATAAGGAAAACATCCATTGAACAAATACGATAAAATTGTGATGATGATCACATATTGATCCATTGGTACATTCAGTATTTAACTGGCTCACCCGAGTTCTAATTTGGTCAACTAAACTATAATCGGCTAAAGGATTCTCAAAGAGACCCAAAGTGAATTTCACCCTCAGAATCCTTCTGACTGCATCATCAATCCGACTAATTGGGATTACATTATTCTTTACATGAGAAGTCATAATTTGAAGAAGTTCTGTGTGCTTTGGTGGGACCATCACCTTTATAAATATAAAATAGCAATTATCAAATACAATGTATATTATTATATGATAGTCATGAAATATATGTACATAACTAATATCCTAATAAATGTTTAGTTTAGTTACCATGTCAACCCCAGCATTAATTGCTTTAGCAAGTGAGGTTGAATAGTTGATCCCCATGGGTAGGTCATTCTGTCTACACCTTGCCAATCTGAAATGACAAAACCCTAAAAATGGAGCAGAGGAATTTGCATGTTAATGTGCAAAAACTCACAATTTCTCCAAATGAATAATTAGCTATAAATCGTTATATACATACCCTAAACTTAAGGGTGCCTTTGAGGAAATCAGTCACAAGATTTTTGTTTCCATGCATTTTCTGACCATTCCAACTTGAATAAGAAACCATGATAGTAGACACACCCTTGATTATGGATTGGTAGTAACCAGGCATATGAATACTAAGTAGTCCATGCCAGTCTATGATAGTATTGTTCTCATCTTTTCCTCTTACAGTGCCCCCATCACCAACAAAGTGCTTTGCACAAGCCACAACTTTATCCCTATTAATTGCACATAATAATTACAAAAATTAATATTTAATTTTAAGAAAAATATATATCGTTATTGTTCACAAATCGACGTTTTTCGACTTACTTTCCCCTATGTAAGGGACTCCTTTTGTTGCATTTGGTGGGATTTCCCCCTGTAGACCAAGAATTATATCTGTCATCTGTTTAACAACCTCAGTTTCTTCACTATAACTTTCGTAGCACCGACCCCATCTAGGATCTCTACATACCTGTATACAAGTTTTGAGAAAATCGATTTATATAAATGTAGTATGGAATTAATTAAAGGATCAGGATCAAACAACAATATATCAATGGTCAGGCATAAATTTTTCATATATACGTACTGCGACGCATGGCGCAAATACAAAGGGAATGCCAGTAGCTCTGCTTTCAATAGCTGTAGCAGCTCCAATCTTCTTTACAAGCTCTGGATCTCTACACCATGTGATACAATGTTATTTATATAAAAAAAGTGGAAATAAATAGGAAAGAATGAATATTTATATTTATTATCAAATAAAAATATGTATTTACCTGGTTGCCCTGAGGCCCACATTGTGAGGAAATATAGTGGCCTTGTAGAGACTGTTATGGCCATGGACAGCATCAATGGCATAAAGCATAGGGATTCGAGCCTGCTAGACAATGAACTCTTCTGATAGTTGTTCACCATATCCACCCACTGTTGTGGCGTGGCGCGGTGGTCTTCGCGGAGTGCTGCCGGCGGCGCTGATGATGCTACCGATGGAATAGTCTCTCAGAATCTCCGATGTGACATTCACACGATCAATTTGGACCATCTGCCCAATCTTCTCTGTCAGGGTCATCTGGTCTATCAGGCTCTTTATCCGTAATTCCATGGGTTGTTTTGGGTCTTTGTACAGTGTGTTTATTTTCGGGTCTTGACCCATCGACCCTGGCCATGATGCAACTAGGAGCAGGAAACCTAGGATTTGGACCGCCATGAGTCTTGACTCCATTTGACTTCTGAAGAATATATAAATTATATATAAATATCAGAGAATGTCATGAGTAAATAATTATTGAAAAACTTAAAAAATATGTTCTTGTTTTATTACAAAACATGCATGCATGGTTTCGACCACGAAAACAGATTTAGACAATCAACATGTTTTAAGACTGAAAAACAAAACAGAGACAACAAATGTTAAACCTGGCGATCGAGTTGGTGGTGGTAGGATTTCGAAACGAGACTCAGAAGAAAACAATATATATACACAACAATTAATATATTTACACAATAATGGTTAGGGAGTGGAGATGGACCAATTATTTATAGTTGGACAAATGAGACAAAATGTGTTCTCTATTTTACTATTTATTGTACGGTCTCTAATTATGTTATGGATAAATTCATCTGAAATCATCCAATTTTGGTGGATAATGCGATCTACAGAGTTTGTATCTCTAATATTAGAAATAATCACGACTGGTAAGATAAGATTTGAAGAGTTTTTTTCTCTAATTTTAGAAAATTCACTAGTTAATAAGATTTTTTCAGTTTGCGCTAAAGATTATGGTTAAGTTTTAACATTTCAAAATTTTAGGAATAAATTTTGACCATCAATTCCTAATTACTAAGAGTTGTGATTAGTTCCTAGGGACTTACAATAGGAAGAGTTTCCCATTTAATCTAATTCCTATATGTGCATATCTATATATGTATTATATATGCATATGAGTATATATTTCACACTTTTTCTTTTCTAATTTCATTTAGTTATATTTAATTTTAACATAGAAATGTGGATCGTCAGATCATAGTTGTTAAACTGAACGGTCGATATTTAATTTGAATTGGGGGCAAACTTGTGTCTCACATTTCGTTAAATTTCATTTATTCTTGTTTTAGGGTAACTTTCACTTTTCACAAATTATGTTACTTTGGTCAAACATTCGTTAGAGTAGTGTCCATGAAATTTATAAAGTTAGTTGGGTTTTCTATTGTAATTTGACTTAACCATAGATGCAGTTTTTGTAATTATCTCTTATTGTTTTGAAACTTTTTCCGTTGTGACTTAAAATGTTGGCTTTCTGTCAGTTTTTAGTAATTGAGAAAATGTTGTCTTTTGTCCTTTGATTTGTTTCTCCTCAAAATACTTAGATAAAGAATTTCAGAAATTCAACAATTTTTAGGCTTGTAGCCAGTGATGATTACTGACAGGGGATCATTAAACTAAACCCAAGTTGCAATCAAAAAGTTCTGTGTAAGTAATGGGGATCAAGTGATCATATAAGATCAGAAGGTAGATCTAAAGAAGGCTTAGCAAGATCCCTTAGAGCATAGCCGTCAGCCGATGGTTACTTCCTAGTTCTTTGGCATATCCCAAATTGGACTGAGCTACAAAGAAGGAATGACTAATTAATTATGTAAATGGGCTAGGGGAAAAACTGTGTTTGGGCTAGTTGTCAAATGGGTTGGGCCGGGCTGCCCGTCAGACGAAGGGAAAAATTAGGTCAGGCCGATTCAAAATTCCTTCGCCCACTATTTTTGGATCTCAAGTCTGGCCCATGCCTTTATACTACAAGCAAACTGTATTGGGCTCGTTGGGCTGGATCGATTTTTCAGGTCAAATGGATCGAGCCAAATAGATTTGGTTCCTTTGCGCCTGTGAAAAAGCAGTCCAGGCCGGCCCTCTCATCGGACCGGATAGTTTTTGACACCTCCAGCTAGGGGTAGTTCGGCATGCTGGTGATGCCGTTGTCAGTGATTATATTATACTCAAGAACTTTTTTTTCATGAAAATGACAATTTGGACAAAACATATATGTTTCGTTGAAGTAACATTTCAAATATTCAATCTAATCTCTGTTAAAAACATAAAAATAAGTGGATCTCTTTCTTGTCATCCATGAAAACAAATATCTTTTATTGAGGAAATCATAGCCTTTTGAGTTTTCTTATACAGATATCAATCATTTCACATGTCTTATTAGATATTCCTTTATCCCTCCAATTATCAAATCATATCAACCAACATATCACTAGAGACAGAGAGAGTGTATACTGAGCTGGTAAGTATGGTAGCCATGTGTTCAAACTTTGAGCAAGAATACAATGAAGTATTTGGAATATTTATACTTTCCCCTTATTATCCCTATGAAATGCAATGTATTGGAGTATAATATGATGTTAGCCATGTGTTTGAGGAATCAAGACCTGGCAAATTTGAACACTTTCCATTAACTAGTGTGTGATTGAAATAATATGGCTACTATATAAGCTCATCATTTTCAATGGAAATTGAGCACATTGCTATATATATATAATTCCTTCTTACATAAACAGAAGATGTTGCAAATGGATTTTCAAGATTCGACTAGGGGACATTGGAGAGGTAGATATGCAAGGCTCAAAATTAACGATGAGAAGGCGATATTCAGGGCAAGACGACCCTGGATGCATGGAAGAGTTAAAGGTCTAAAGCTATCACGTTGTAGAAAGTTGAATTGGAAGCCGTTTTCGATTATGTTCATGTTATCAAGAAAGATTGGCAAGATATATGGTGGTTTTGTTAGAAGAATGAAGATGGATGAAGTTTGTCCTGCCCTCATCTTGTCTTGTCAGTGGGGTCTTCCTGTTCTTTCTCATTCATCTATGAACACCAGATAGAATTCTATATGTCTTGTTACAGGAGTTTAATTACATGGTTTTAATTTTGTACAATTCTTTGAATTCAAATATGAATGTTATGATCATTAGAATTCATATTAAATTGAACTGTTTTTTTAATATGAACTAGTAAGGTGCGTCGTTGCACGTGAACCATATAATGTTATTAATTTAATTAAAATAACTAATTATTTTAATTTGAGTTAATTTAGTTTTCTTGTAAATAATTCTTACCTTATAGGACACATAAACCACTTTAGTAGTTTCAAATGTACACCTTAAAAACATTATCAGCAAAATATGGAGTGAGTTCAGTGCTAAATTAGTATGTTTCGTGCCAATTTTAGAATGTTTTATTAAACAATTAAGAAATTTCATAATAGCCTTTGAAAATCACATAACGAATAGTTTAAAACATACTTCATCAAATATATATTCTTCCAAGTCAATATTGATCTCAAGATTTGAATTGTACAAACAATCAAGATAATTTCACGAAACTATCCGAAAGTGCATATGAGAGAGAGAGAGAGATTGTTCCACCAATTCAAATTGCATTAAACATTTTTCCTGTTTTATATTGGTGATTGTCATTGTCCTCTTATTACTTAAATTTAACAATTTCTTTGTATATATATATATATATATATATTGATACAGTGAAGAGCATCTTCATCATTATTTGAAAGTTGGATCTCACAAACATTTTATCTAGTGTTTTTTTGTTGATAATCTCTTTTTCCTATTTTATTTGCATTATTCGCTCGAGCATGACTGGTATCTTCTAAATTATAAAAATAAGATGCTAATAATTGAAATTCAAGATTCAGATTTTGCTTGCTCACATTTTATTTTACACAGGTCACTTACAATTCCTCATCCGGTGAACGTGCTTGAATTATCAATGAGACGGAGAATGAAAGGCGTTAAGGAAGTAACCCTTCAACAAATTCTACACAATCGAGAATGTCTAGCTGAGGTATTTTACATCGTTAGGAAAAATAATCAAATACATTTAACTTTATAATATTTTCTGATTAATATATTTTTAATCTTGTAGGATACATACTGCTGTTTCAAAGGTTTTGTTGAAAAGGTGCCCTCAATATATTGCTTATTTTTGTCTTATTTGTTTACTTAGAACCTATTTGCTAAAGTTGGCAGTGAAAATAATCTATTTTCTTCTCTCTTTTTCTTGCTTCTTCTTCTTCTGTTTTATTTTTAGCTGATCGACTCCTAAAAAACTTTTTCTGTATTTCCTCAAAACTTTTTGTTTTCTTCACTGTTGCTCACAATAATAGAGTGTTCATATTAAAGAAAATATCATATATGAATTAGCTGTAATAATCACAATGATGAATATATGGTAATTGAATAATGAAAATCTTAATTTAGCATGGAAAAAAGGGGACAACTAAGTGATTCCAACATATTGTCCATTTATAGTTCTTACAAGTAATATAAACAATGAATGTGAACCCCTTTTATTTGGTTTACAGATTTTTTTGCTTTTTTTTAAAAAAAAAATTATTATTCTCACATATGGGCTTGGCTTGAGCAAAATATTATGTATGATAAAGCCGTGAAAAATGTCCTTTTAAGTCATGAAAAATTACTTTATGTGTTACCACAAGAGATCAGCAGAGAGAAAGAGCAGACCAAATCGAGGAAAAAGTATAGACATGAAAAAAGAGAAGAAATGAGGATACAAAGTGGACATGATCAAATTCATATTTCCTCCAATGGCGCTCAAATTTGTCCTGATTGACTTCTGAGTTCTGACGAAAGCACCATCTGATGCAGTCAAAATTATCCGCCTGAGAGCACCTCAGGCAAACCTTGTATACACTGAAGAAAACAAGGCTTTCTCAGCCCTCATAATCCTCATCCTTAACATCAGTTAGTTTAGGTCCTAATAAGCTGCTTACACACGTACCTGAGACATAGCAGAATGTTCAGAATCTGCAAGAAGAATCTTCACTCCATGTTTCTGAGCAAGAGGGAGGACAAAAGGACCTCCAGCAATTAGTGTTCTTTACTGGCCAGTGCAATGTGTTCCAGCTTCTATGGCAGGCACTGTCGGCTAACAAATCAAAATAGATTAGACATCAGAGTGGTCTCCATGTATTAATTTATGCCTTATGTGCACCAAAAATTAGCAAGTAACAAAGTACCTGAGGAAAATATCCATCACAAAACTGAGAAGAAAATTAGACAGAACCTTGCAGTTGAAATATAAACTATAAGGGCAAGCATGCCTATTTTGATTTTCAATAGGAGGAAGCAATCCATGACTTTCAACTCTAAAATTTAACTATCTTACCCGACTTCATCCCTATAAATATAAGTGCAAAGAAGTTTCTGTAGACAACATGGAATGATGCAATATTCAATTTGAGCTTCAGATAACTACATTATAAATATTGAAGTATATCTAGACAAATTCACAGAATTTAGAGGCTTTTCCCATCATTTTACATATCCATTAGAATTTCAAAGTGATATCAATGCGTCTTCATGAAAGAGTTATTGCATCGTTCATACACATAGAATTGAGGCACAAAAGAGAATCAACATCGTTTTTCCAAATATGCGACCATTGACTGAAACACATAAAAGAGTCACATAAAAGAGAATCGTACCTTTTAATATTTTGCTTATCTCACATTGATATAGGCATAAACCATTTGCAAGCCAAAGGGGAACCAACTTTTATGCTAACTATGGTTAGGGAGTAGTTACATAAGTATTTCAGTTTGTACAAGATGGATACATATGCGCCAACATACACACACAATAGCATGGGCATACCAGACATGAAAACTCAATGTTACCATACACTTTAAAGCCATAAAGGTAAATACATGAAGAAGAAAATGACCAGGAGGAATGATAACACATCCAACTTATTTAACATGTAAATGTAATATCTTACAGGGTGAGAATTCTGTGATTGTATGGTATAGATCCATCCCTTTGGCATTTGAACGTAAAGGTTTTACTTGATTGTGAATCATCAAGATAATGTACACCGACTTTCCCTTCAATTGATCCAACCTGAAAAAATTATAATGAGCTATCATTAGTGCAAATCAACAAATCATAACTTGATGTCATACATTTTCACCATTAATATTCAAATATTTGAGATAACTTCCATGCAGCTTCTCACATGTTAAAATCCATTAAAACACAAATAGACATAAAACACAAGAGTTAATAAATCTAAAGTCAAAAAAATGAAAATAATAGAGAAGTTAAAAATTTAAAACCTCTGGAGCATGATAGGTGGAGCACAAATGTTCAAAAGGGAAATCCCTTCCAAATTGGGACAAATAGCCTTATATCAAATTCTCATGTTCAGTAAGCTTAACCAAATGTGAGAGTGATTCCTCAAACATGAGAATTTTTAAACTTTGGGAATCAACTGCTTTACATTAAAATATATCACATGTCTGAGAAGATAAGTTCACATCTTGAGATATTAATATTGCACCATAGTAGTATCATAATAAGTGTCATATCCATGCAAATAAAAGAGGGAAAGAAAAGGGGAAAAAAAGAAAGAGAATAGGCTCTCGAGTAGATAGATATTTTGGCATGGAGAAATTTTTAGACATGAAAACTTACTAAGAGAACCTTGTTAGGGAAAGCAGCGAAACACCTAGGCTGGTACTTCAGAGGTGGCACAATTGTCTTGAACTCAGCTTGCCAATTTCCACAAGCAATCAATCATGTTTGCAAAGCTCAATGCCTAACACAATCTCATATATGAATTATGTCAATCAAAGATAGGTAAATACACAAAAAGTTCAAATGGTTTCTACTTCACTTTCTACAACTAACAAACGGCTATCTCACTGCTAGCTTATACTCACAGTGGTTCCAGGGAGCATAAGGTGAGTTGAAAAATCAAAGCTTCACCATTATTTTGGCTTTTCGACCCTAACATGGATGAGGCTTGGGGTTTATAGGACATTTATATATAGAACTCAAACATTTTATGATAAGAAATTAAAGCAAGAATATACAGAAGTAACATAACTGAAAGTAAAATGAGTTAAATAACAGCAAAAACTATTATTAATTTAGATCATAATATGCATTCATTTGCTACCCTTTTCCAAGTGCCAGCCAAAGAATTACACAACAAAATAAAGACTTGCTCCAAGTAGCTTGTCCAAAAAAAAAAACTCATATCAATGGCCACAATCCATTCGCATGGACCAACAAAGTGAGTGTCTTTATCACCAATCTATGCATGTGAAATAATAAGACTTTATTCATGGGAACAAAATTTTCAGAACAATATGGAAGCCGAATTAGGAAAGACATGGGCAAAAAAATTCGCATTTGTAACTTTTCAAAAGTAAACTTGAGAACCCGTGAAAAAACAATCAATGTCAAAACTAAAAAAATTGAAGCCAAGATGAGGAAGTATTTATATTAACAGCTCTTGTGGAGAAAACTATGCATCACAGATCTATTCATAATTTAAAAGAGTACAAGCTAAAGCCTACATTTAAATGGGGTGTGAATAACCCTGAGAACATCTTGGACTTTTTTGAGCATTAGCCTTGTGCATTACCCGATCAAATATCAGAAAAAGAAGAAAAATGAAGAACTCCTTGAATTTTCTTGTGAAAATTAAAGCCAAGAATTGGGAACCGTTTATATTAACAGCTCTTGTCTACGCATCATAAATTCATCATTTTCTAAGACGCCACTTCTGAGATTATCTTATTTGCATTTTCCGCTGCGTATGATAACTATGTATTAGGGCTGCGTACGATAACTCTGTATTAGTTTTTAAGTATTTGGATTTGATTTTGATAAACCTCAGCTCTAGACAAGCCCTTATGTAAACTTCAAAGGGGAATTCCTAGTTTTCCATGTGATTCCCGCGAGGAAGAAAAATAATCTGCTGAATTCAAAATCCTCACCTTAAAGAAAATCACAAATATTAATTGCTGGTTGATCTCGGCTGGAGCAAAGTGAATGTGCCGAAATTCCTTGGTATATCAACAAAAGAGCCGGCCGCCGTCCTTTGAAGTGTCGCCATAGATTGAGTTTTGTTTTCTCAATTCTATTCCTAACGAAGAGTTGTGTCAAAGTGACTTTTTGTTTTCTATTAGACACCTTATAAGTTATAATTAAGCTTTCTATCCTTTAAAAAATAATAATAATAATTAAGCTGTGTATCTATGCAAAATCACCATTTTACCATTAAAATTTGTGGGCTGTAGGGATATTTTAGTCCATATATATTTTAGCAGAAACATTCGCTCTTTTAAGTAAAAAATTTGAGCATAGAAAGTATTATTCCTAAGCACAGCAAAAGTCTGAAGCCTTAGTTTGATCCAAGTACACATAAACACTCCAATAATTAGAATTATATTTAGGGATAATTACAAAAAAACCCCTAAGGTTTGGGCTAATTACAAAAAAACCTAGAGTTATTTGAGAATTACAAAAAGCTCCTTGAGGTTTGATTCCACTCACATTTTTTCCGGTGATTTTCAAAAATATTTCAAAAAACCACCCGACACTTACAAGAATATCACGATTCCCTAAAATTAAGACAAAAAGAAACCTCAAGGGGTTTTTTGTAATTTTGAAATATGTCTAAGTTTTTTTTTGTAATTAACTCAAAACTCAGGGATGTTTTTGTAATTATCCCTTATATTTAACCTCATCTGATTCTAATTGTCATTTGAAAATATCTGTTTTACCTATTATTAAAAAATCCATACTCCGCCAACTACAAGATAAATTTGTCAACTCCGCAATGGAGCAGATAGCAAAAATGACAACAAGATTCAAATCAAGTAACTGTTAGATACACACTTCCTGTACACTTTTTTTTTTTTTTTTTCAGTTTTTAGTGTTTGCAAATGTCAACTTATGTTTCTAATTGTGTTTTATTTAATCAGAATCTAAAAACAAGGAAATGAGTGCTTTAGATTTTTCGATTCTTCCTCCGATTGAATTTTACAACCAAATAAGAATTTTTTCATCAAACATTCAACTCTCGATTCTCAACTTTTGATTCTATTTTGCAAACGTCACCACCAACTTATGATTTCCAACTATACTTCTTCTAAAAGCACAAATATATGCAAACACTCCCATTATTACTTATAAAAAAAAAAAAGCTAGAAAAGAAGAGCCAATACAACAGTAATTACATTCACAATAAGACTATATACAAATCAAGATTCACTTTTCTTGCATATAATCTGTATGTGATCAGCTCAAATGATGATACCAAATTAGTATCTGGGAAGTCCACTCAGCCCACCTTTGGTTGCAAAACCAGTCATGAACACCACATAAGACTCTTTAAAGCTCAACTGAGATATAAAAAGTTTCCCCATCTTCACCTTCAAGTGAATCTTCTTCACCTTCTTTGAGATGCTCCTATGTTTCGACGATAGAGGCCCGTTTTCGTCGTTTACGATCTCGGGTTCTTCTTCCTTGATGGTTTCAAGCTTCATCTTGAGTATTTCTTCTATGTCCATTCTTGATTCTGTTCTCATCAACCTGTTTTTGCTCTTGCAAGGCACCACCCACCACATCTTGCGAGATCCTTTTCTCATTCTTTTCTGACTCTATGTCCGGCCTTGATATGAATAAGCTCTTCAATTCAAGGACTTAATGGTGTATTAAAATTGCATTTCTTGGATGCAAGAATTTTGATCTCTTTGTAATATGTTCACTGCCCTTTATATTTTTGTATATGCTCTTTTAGGTATGATATGAAACAGGTAGGTGTGGGTGGGGTGGGGTGGGGTGGGATGGGACATACGGAATCTTTTACTCGTCGGTATTTCATCTCGTATTTCAATTTCCTGAGACTCCATTTATATTGGATTTTGATTTGAAAGGAGAATGTGTGAAAATAGTTTCAAATGGCTCCAGATTAGATGATCTGAATACACGACAATGACTCAAAAAGTAATTCAAAATAGAAGCTAACCATATAAAATTCATTGTGAAATGATATCATCTCTGATCCACACAAGATCAACTAATTTGTTATTATGGATTTGAAATTCATAGCTCCAAATCCATCAATACAAATGGAGCCTAAGGTTGAATGAGAGAATGTGGGAGAAGTATTTCAAATGGTTCTATCTAATATGAATTTGAAATCCACCACTATGACTCAAAAAATAATTCAAGATAGGAGCTTAAGATTTAAAATCCATTGTATCTAAACAAGCTCAATGGTTTGTTATTATGGATTTGAAATCATCAACTTCAAATCCTTCTATCCAAATGAAGCCTAAGATTACATTTGAATTTGGATGGAAGGATTTGAAGTTACTGATTGCAAATTCAAATAACAAATCTATTGAGTTTGTTCGTCTAATATCACAATCAAATGGAATAGTTTTAACTATAGTTTGAATCATTGTGGTGAATTTCAAATCCATATAAACGTGGAGTCAATTGAAATCATTTCTACAAATTCTCTCACCAAATCTAAATCCTTCTATTCAAATGCTACCTAAACGAATGCACTATGTGTATAAAATGATATCATTGTTGCACGCTTATATTTAATTCATCAAATAAATGCCACATATATAATTAAAATGATATCATTGCTTTGCATGGTATTTATGTGGTATCGAAACATCTCATATGAAACACCATAGAAAATAGGAGATCCGAACTGGGGAGTGGGCCATGGACTAGTTTTTAAAGGCTCATGCTTTTGCTCTTTACAACTTGACTTCATCATGACAAGCTTTTGTTTAGCATTATATATATTTCCCGATAAACAAAGATTTAATTTTCAACTATACTTGGACTATAGCATGCAACTAACAGTTTCCTGACAAGATTAACTCGTAAAAGTCTACTTTAAATGGTAGGTGCATGATTATTCCAGTCGATAATAAAGTTCGATATATATAATTCCCTCCACAAGTTCAAGTAATCATGCAAAATGAAATAATCATTAATATTGTACGTAATAAAATAAGGATTCAGCGATACATACACATATACGTAGACGGGAGTCTCAAATTAAAAGACATGGTCTACACTCTACATTTCTCATGATTTCTGTTGTCATAATTTGTTTATCTTTTTACTCTTTAACAATGAATTATTTTAGCCAGGATAAGCCTGTGCAATAATGTGCAATAATTAACTGATTAAACAATGATTATTGAAACTCTATTCGATCAAGTAGTACTCAATTGTATGGTAAAAATACAAGCCATTCACGCCCTCAACATAACACATCTCTATTTGCAATCGTTTGATGCTCCACATGGTAAAGATTAATTGCAGTCTGGGTCTCATCTCAAAGAAGTATGCTGAAACGTTTACAAATGATCACACTGTATAATCCTCTAGCTATTGTGGTTTATTCCAATGTTGTTGAATCAAGGTCAAATCTAAAAGAGAGTGATGAAACAGCTTTGACTTCAGCTCATGATTTAACATGTCCAACATTAAACTATCATCTTAACTTTGATTTTCAAGTTGGTGCAGATAAATCGGAAGCTTTAAAGACCAAGCTAGACGACTCCTCAACTACTCCGTTTGTCATTCACTCATGTGTGCTTCCTCAAAAGCTATGAAGGCTATCGAAATTGTGGCTCGAGGATCCTGAGCCGACATTCCACAGGCTACATCAGACCATCAAGACGATACCTGAACACGTGCAAATTAAAAAAACAGATGACAATGTCACTCGAGAATCCTCTAAAAATAGAGGCCTTTCATTTAAATTGCATTTTTAAGTTATTTTTGTTGTTTCTTTTTTCTGAAATTTTGCATTGTTTTTTTTTGCTACCTGATCGGCTTGTGATCAGGACATTTTCTTTCTTTTTATATTTTTCCATTTATTTAAAAAAAATAGTACTCAATTGTATGAATAAGTTAAAATGAAAACTTTTAAAACTGCAAATCATACTTTTGCTCTTTACAGGTTCAGACATTATATTTTTAAACCTATTTCTGGTATTAGATATTGGTGGCCAATGACAGAGCCAACACACGAAAACGGGGCAGGCCAACACAGGAAAATGGGGTTGAGCAGGATGAAAAACTCAAAATAAAAAAAATCATATAAATTCTAACTTAATTTTGGGCTAAATATATCATAAAGGGTTGGGGCGATGTAACGGTCTGCCTTCAAGTTCGAGGATTATCCCCGTAAACCAATACGAGTTCCTTCGTGCATGCTTTGTCCTCACTCACTCGCTCCCTATGAGTAGCAGCTTCCTGAGGGGTCACCCATCATATATTTACCCCAAGTCAAGCAAGCTTAACTACAGAGTTTTTATGTGATGAGCACTAGAAAAGAATGCATATTCTTGTTTTTTGGTGATTATCACATAAAAACTCTAAAGTTAAGCGTACTTAACTTGGGGTAATTATGGGATGGGTGACCCTTTAGAAAGTCGGTTTGTGACAACAGTTGCCGATCTCAAAGGCGGGTTGGTCGTAATAGATGGTATCAACATAGGACCTCTCCTAGTACAGTATGTTGCGGACGAACTTGTTAGAAAAATGATTTTATTTTAATTTTGATGATTTCATATAAATGAGTTTCATACCAAAACAATATTTCCAAAAAATTGTCCAAATACTTCAAAACATTTCATTGATTTTTACTAAGTTTTTGAAGTACTTCTTGAATTTTTTTTTTATAAAAATCGGATAATTTCTATGTAAAGAGGTCGACCAGTCCCCCTACAGGGAGACTCGTACCCAAATGTTGCAAAACAGAAAACAGAACAGAGACCTTAGAGCATGGAGGGCGAACGGTCGCCCTATAGGGCGAATAGGGCTACCAGTGCCTTAAAATTGAATTTTTGGTTTAAAACTTCTCTGTTTCTCGAGCGAACGGTCACTATCCACAGCAACCGATCGTCATAGACAGCGATCGGTCGCCCTAGTTAGTGACCGGCCGACCTCTATGCTATCCTGTGTCAAATCTTGATCCAACGGTAAACTTTTGAATTTTCAACATAGCGACTGTCGCTATGATTTTTGACAGCAAATTCTATCCGTCGCTTAAGCACTTATCAGCATGATTCACTTTATCAATTCTTAACTATTTTTGTAGATCTTTTGATCCTTCTTTTGAAGACGAATTTCAAATTGGAGGAGCCTATGTTGGAAATCAAATCTTGAAACTTCTATATAAATAGTTGAAGAATTTGAAGGATCAAATACAATATATCACTCTACAACACAAAAGAAAAATCAGCAAAATCTCTTGTTCTTCATTTTCAATATTCTTGATGTATTAGCCTAAGCATTACATTTTCACATCTTACTTATTAGGCTTTCTTTCTTGATTACACTTGCACTTTTGAGTTGTAATATTTCATTCGTAGTATAATCTTGATTGTACTTGTAAAATCATCCAAAACAAGACATACTTGTTAAGTGTTCTTTTGGCAAGAACACACTTAGTTGATTCATTAGGTGTTGAAGAGTTTGGTGCTCTTCTAGATTATTGTTGTAAGAAGAGTTTAGTGTTCTTCAAGAGGAAGTTGTAATTGTTTGGCATCAATTAATAAACTTCTTCTTTCCGAAATCCACTCGGACATACCGGGTGGTAGTGAATTAGGCTCTAGGTGAGTTGAACCACTGTAAATCATTGTGTTCATCCTTCTTCTATCTATCTCATTCTTGGAGAGTTTTCACATATTCGAAAAAGATGGCATAAATCGAAAAATCGGGAAAACCCATTCCCCCCAAGATTTTTGTAGCCAAGTGGACTAACAGAACCACGTTGAAGCTAGTGGCCAAAGAGGGGGGTATCGTCGGTGTAAGAGAAGCACAAACGAGGAGTGGCTCCTGGCAGGCTTCTAGGGGAATAAAAACAAATTGATCCCACAACCCAAAAAGATGAGATTCTTTTACTCTGCATGTATGAGACTGGATAGTTGGGGAGTGCTTAAATAATTTAATGGGTACTACTCATCATAGACAGAACTATGTAAGGGGGGCACTGGGTCCCCCTCAAATTTTGAAAAAAAAAAAAGTAGGGGTATTTTGGTCATTTCATATTTTAATCTTAAAATAAATAAAAAAATAGAAAAAATGGGAAAAAAGTCTCCAATTATATTGCATTCCTCTTTCCTATTTTGATTTGTGAATCTTGAAAAATATGAATCTTGATCATTTTTTCCTTTTTCTTAAAATTTGTAAATTTTTTAAGCTCCGCCATAAACTTTAACTTGAATGTTTGAATTACTCTTTTGTGTCTCTAGTTGTCTTTTTTGATGTTTTGATGTAATTGTATATTGTTATTTATTTTTGATATTAAGATGTGGTTGAATTAATACAATGACTTAATCAAAACTTCTACTTATTTTAAATTTGATGTATTGTTTTCCATATTTATATGTGGTAATGGACAAATTGTCCAACCACGAGCTTGTAGCTCAAATGGTATTGCCCACCCTTTGTAGGGGTGTTAACCAGGATTCGAATCCTGTATTTTTTGGTTTCTTGGAAATTTATCCCCTCTCCTCCAATAACTACTCCTAACTTATTAAAAAAATGGACAAATTGTCCACTTATGTTTTGTAAAAATAAAAAATAGTAAAAAATTCCGAAAACATGTTTTTTAGCTATTTTTACACGGTCATACCTTCTTATGCTCTTTGATGATGTACTTGCTTATATTTCAAAATATTGGAACAGTACATTTTTGGGTACCGAGTCCTGGACCAGGCCATAGAATTGACAAAAAAGAGTGAAAATTTGAACTAAAAAATGACTAAAAATTGTGGTTAAAACTATTTTTATTATGGGAAAATGGCTAAAAATCCGATGGACTCTTTTTATATTAATATTAGTTGGGCCCCCTATCCAAAATTTCTGGCTTCATCACTGCTACTCATATCAACAAGATTTTTCTTTTTTTTCATCATTCTATAGAAACTTTGAAATTAGGCGTGATTGACTAGCTTGGGTTAATTATGGGATGAGTGACCTTATGAACTCAAATAGTTAGCTTAGTGGAATAATCTAGTAATAGCAACTATAGAAGGAATAAAACTCATTTCTGTGTGAATGAATAAATAGCCAGCCACATGACAGCTGAAGTTGCCAGCTCAACAACAGAATTAAAGGGAGTGAGTTAGTTACAATATACGGTTAAGAAAGGGAGGAATATAAAATAAAATGGCGGCAATCATCTGAGGACGGTATCGAATTCAGTTTCTTTGATATATGTTTCTATCTTCCACAATTCTCTGAATTTTGGCGTAGATTCTCGAGATTAATTCAGCTGTTTGATTTCCAGAGTGTGCATTTTCTTTCATTATTTTTAATGTGTATCAGCGTGGTATCAAAGCCGTCAATCCTTGGCAGAAGAGAAGCAAATATTGGAAGCTTTCTTAGGGAGCGCGTAATTAAGGACAAAATACATTGGAAGGATTTATATTGATTTATAAGGATAGTCGTTGATCTCGAAGGCGTATCGTTCGTTAAGATAGCCCAGGATGGCCGTTCCCGCCAACACTGGCCACCTAAACCTTAAGAGACACCAAGCTTTCATGCTATTAAAACGTCACTAATATAGTGCTGACATGGACAATTCACAATTATAAGTTTCAAAAAGTAACAGACAAAATTATTAAATTGATTCTGATATGATGATATCTGAACATGACAAATTTGTAATTGATATGGAAATTACCATTATAGCCTCGTAGGTAGAAATTACCATATTGACCTCGCCTCGCTGGAAATTACCAAGATGCCCAGGATCCGCGACTTTTTTTATATGGGTCCCGACCGAAAATCCGGGCGGGTCACCCGCAAGCCGCACACCGTCGATCGGGTGCCACGTGTATGGTGATCCACATTGCACGGTGAACGACTATAAATACGGCACGAAAATCAAGGTAAAAGATAACTTGTCATTATTCTAAATTACCTTGCTCTTTAGCTTTCTAAGTACCTCAACTACCGATTCGACTTAGGCATCGGAGGGCCTTACCGGGAGCCATCCCGACTAGCCTAATGTGCGTTTTGTTTGGTACCCTTGAACAAAGTACCTCACCTCGCTTTTTGGGGATCCTTGGCGGGTCACTTCGTGGAAAATACTTCACTTCGCTTTGTGGATCCCTAGGTCAAGTACATCCGATTACCTTCCTAAAATTGACGCCATCTATGGGAAAGAGGTCTAGCTAAAAGATGGAGGAAACACCAAGGAAAACGTTGGAAACACCTAAGCACGCATCGAAGACACCTCGGGGTTGTGGAGGACCCTCCCGAGAAATATTACCAATTCGTTCACTTCACTTGGGGGACCCTCTTTGGTTCGGGAGGAGGAGCAGATGATTTACATGAAAGCTAGCGACTTTGAGAAAATCTTTGGAGAAAATGTTGGAGGATAGAGAGAAAGGGTAAGAAGGCTATGGAAGCACCCTCAAGATCCGCCACCGAAAGAGGGAAATGTGGAAAAGAGAAACGAAATCTTTGGATGATTTGGAAGAGATGGCTAGCCAAGCGGAGGCCACCGAGGCGAGGCGATCGGTGGAGGTCGTGGCGAACCATTAACAAGCTTGGGGACATAAATGAACCGAGTGAGCAAATCGAACATGTTACTCGGCAATTGACTAGATGATTTGAAGCGGAGGGGAGCTGTAACATCCGCTTTGCAGAAAAGGGGATCTCCATTTTCTCCCGAGATCCTAGCCGAGGTGGTCACGCCAAACTTCAAGCTTCCTGATCTCCCGAAATATGATGGGAATAGGGACCCTCAGGAACATCTCACCGCTTTCGACCACGTGATGCAATTGTATGGGTAATATGATGCCATGAATGCTAGAATATTCATCACCACGCTGACGGGCAAGGCGCAGGAGTGGTTCATGGGATTGCCTAGGGGAACTGTGGTTTCTTATGAACAGTTGGCTCGAAAGTTCTTGTATCAGTTCGCAAGCCAAAAGCGAGCTCGAAGATCATATTCGCATTTGTTCACTATAAGGCAAGGGTGAGAGAGTCACTCGGGAGTTTATAAATAGGTTCAATGATGAAGCGTTGGAGGTGCAAGATATGCGGTCGATATGATGACTAATATCCTTATCCTCGGATTGCAAAAAGGACCTTTAGCATCGGCATTTCTCGCTCGCGAACCACCTATCGATAAGGAATGTTAATGGATGTGACCCAAAATTACATACGGGAGGAAGAGATGAATGCTCGAAAGATCGGAGTGGTCCCAAGTGGCTTAGGTTCCATGGGAAGGAGGGATCTTAGAGAGAGGCTTCGGTTTAGGGCCGAGAGAGGCCTAGACCGAGGTCCGGATCAAGATCGCCCTAGGACGAGGCACAATAGATATACTCTGTTGAATGCGCCCCGAAGTCACGCCCTAATGGCCATAGAGCGAACTGATATGCTAAGGTGGCCAAAAAAGATGAAGACAACCTCGGGTCGAAGAAATATGGACAAATAAATATTGTCGCTTTCACAAGGACCATGGCCACGATACCGAGGATCAGATCAATTGCGAGACAAAATTGGAAGGCTCATTCAACAAGGTTACTCGCGCAAAATTTTGTTTTGAAAGAAGAGCGAGGTGGAGGACCTAATCGGGACCCTAGATGCGATCATCGGCTCGCAAGTCGCGAAGCCGGTCGAGAGGTCGCCATGAGGCCGAACATAGGAAAAGAGTGTCCAAGGGAATGTTCTAGGCCAGGCAAAATCGGGAAGGAGATAACTTGCCTAAGAGGAGTTATACACATGATAGCGGGAGGTCCTAGTGGAGGTGACTCGCAGAGTGCGGGAAGGAAGCATGCGCGTAACCTCACCCACGATTCTAAGAGGAGGATGAAGATCATGAGTGTCCAAAACTCTAGCCCTATTACGTTTGATGGTCGTGACCTCACGGGGTCGAGGCAGGTCAGAATGACCCGATGGTGATCACGATGGACATCGCCAACTTTGTTGTACAAAAAGTCTTGGTGGACAATGGGAGCTCGGCGGACATATTATTTATGCATGTGTTGAGGAAGATGGAATTGGATGTCACTGCCTTGCATCCAGTTGACACTCCGCTGATGGGGTTTGGAGGAAGCGAAGTGGTTCCTCTAGGAACCATTGATCTCCCCACCTCGCTAGGCGAAGCGCCATGCCGAAAGACAATCATGATCAAGTATTTGGTGGTAGACGCCCCATTTGCTTATAATGTGATCATGGGGCGACCCGGACTAAATCAGTTCCAAGCTGTGTATCTACCTACCACTTGAAGATGAAGTTCCCTACTGGCGGGAGGGATAGCGTAATCATGAGGTGATCGTAAAACGGCTAGAGAATGCTATAACGTTTCCCTAAAAAGAAAAAGGAAGGGAGAGAGGTGAGAACCATAAGTCAAATAACGCGTGAGGAAGAAGTTGGGTTGAGTAAAAAAGAAAAGGAGAAGGTTAAAAAAGCTAGGACAATGGCGGAGTATATGGTCGAGCCAGCGGAGCAATACAAAGTGATTGAGCTCGAGGCAGGCGACCCAGATAAGTTCACTAAAATAGGGTCCCAAATGGACTCGAAGTTAGAAGTGATAATGATTCAATTTCTAAAGGAGAACGTGGATATCTTTTCCGGAAACTTTCGATTTCCAAAGCATAGACCGAAGTGATGGTTCACCGATGAATGTGGACTCGTTAGCGAGGCCGAAATTAAGAAAAGCGAAGCTTTGGAAGTGAAAGAAACAAAATTGTAGAAAACGAGGTGAACAAACTATTGGAAGCGGGGTATGTTGTGGGAGATTCGATTCACAGAATGGTTGTCAAATGTAGTTGTAGTGCCCAAGGCTAATAATAAATGGAGGATGTGCACAGATTTCACAGATTTGAATAAGGCATGCCCCAAGGATCTTACCCCCCGCCTCGCATCGACCTTTTGGTAGATTCCACGGCAGGATGTGCCTTGCTTAGCATGATGGATGCTTACCAAGGATATCACCAAATTTTTATGGTGGAGGAAGACGAGAGATAAGACCTCGTTTGTGACATCGAGAACGGAGTTTATTGTTACATGGTAATGCCTTTTGGGCTAAAGAACGCGGGAGCTACTTATCGAGGTTAGTCAACCTCATGTTTAGGAGAAAATTGGCAAACCAATGGAGGTGTATGTTGATGACATGTTGGTGAAAAGTGTGAAGGAAGAGGACCACCTCGAGCATTTGAGGAGGCATTCAAAATAATGCGAGCCTATGGTATGAAATTGAATCCGTGAAGTGCACATTCGAGAGTGCAAAGTGGAAAATTTTTGGGCTTCATGGTGCATGAGAGGGGGATCGAAGCAAACCGGAGAAGATAAAAGCTATAATGGAAATGAGTTCACCTAGAACGGTCATGAAGTCTGACAAAAGAACTTACGGGAAAGATCGCCTCGTTGAACAGGTTCATTTCGAGGTCGGTGATCGCAACCTCTTTTTTTTTCAACACTTTGAGAAACATGAAGAATTTTCAATGGACGGAGGAATGTGAGAAGGCGTTCGAAGATTTGAAAAAGGTACCTTATGTCTCCACCTTTCTTGTCCAAACCCAAAAAGGTGAGGCTTTATTTTTATACCTAGCCGTCTCGAAGCGAGCTATGAGCTCGGTATTGGCGAGAGACGAAGAGGGAGTTCATCGCCCAATTTACTACGTGAGCAAGTTGTTACAAGGAGCCGAAGAGAGGTACCTAGAGACTGAAAAGTTAGCCCTAGCCTTGGTAGTATCAGCCAGGAAGTTATGACCGTACTTCCAATCTCATCAAATTATTATCCTCACAAATCAACCGCTGAGACAGGTGTTAGAAAAACCAGAGCTATCAGGTCGCTTAGTGAAATGGTCCGTTGAATTGGGGGAATTTGATATTAAGTACCAAAGCAAAACGGCGGTGAAGGCGCAAGTTCGGCGGACTTCGTTAACGAGGCAAGTGGGTTGGAAAGTGAAAATCAAAAGAGGAAGTGCGTGGGCTGGCTTGCATATGGATGGGTCGGCGGTGGCTACAAGAGGTGGAGCCGGGATCTTGTTGCAGAAACCTATTCTTTCGAGGTCGAAGTGGCACTTCGCCTCGAATTCAAGGTGACAAACAACGAGGCCGAGTATGAAGCTCTATTGGCAGGTTTAAAAATGGCGCAGAAGTGCAATGTGAAGAGGTTGATAGCCTACACCGACTCTCAGTTGGTAGCAATGCAAGTTGACAGTTCGTTTGAAGCCAAGGATCGATCCATGGCTAACTATTTGGAGAAAGCGAAGCGGTTGATGGAAAAGTTTAAATTTTTCAACTACTGACCCAGATCCCAAGAAATAAAAACGAGCGAGCCGATGCTCTAGCTCACTTCAGCGAAAGTGCGATTAGTGGGAATAGCTCGAGAAAAGTGATCGTGTTGGTAGCGATGCAATCGGACTTGTTAGCGAGAGGAAGGTCCCATCGAGCGATATCAAGCGTAGTGTGTCCAATCGACACCCCAATCGATTGGATGGAAGACTTGAAAAATTTCTAGAAAAGGAAATTTACCATTGGATCCAATAAAAGCTAGAAGGGTTCAAGTTAGAGCATCTCGGTTCCAAATGATAGACAATGAGATGTATAAAAGATCGAGAAGAGGACCACTACTAAAGTGATTTGGACCGGAGGAAGGAAAAGGCGATGTGCGTAATGAGGGAAATTCATGAGAGCAATCTGTGGTAACCATTTAAGAGGAAAGACACTTGCCCGGAAGGTGATACACCAAGGTTACTTTTGATCGACTTTAGAAAAGGATGCAATGGAGTTTGTCAAAAAGTGTGCCAAGTGTCGGTTTCATGCGAACCTAACTCATCGCCCGGCCGTCAGGTTGAAACGATCCCCATTGCTTGTCCTTTTGATCAATGGGGAATCGATATATTGGGTCCATTTCCAGTGGCTAGAGCTCAAAAGAAATTTATCATTGTGGCATTAAAGTCTTTCTAAGTGGATTGAGACCGAAGCGTGCAGCTAGGATAACGGAAACCGAGGTCATGAATTTTTTGTGGAAAAATATCGCATGTAGGTATGGGGCGCCCATAATTTTAATTTCAGATAATGGCACTCAATTCTAAGGAAAGAAGGTCAGAGAATGGTGTGAAGAATATAAAGTCAAGCAAAATTTCACAGCTGTGGGGAACCCTCAAGCAAATGGGCGGATGAAGTTGCAAATATAATTATACTACAACACTTCAAAAACGAGGCTAGAGGAAGCGAAGTCATATTGGGTAGATGAGCTACCCGGAGTTCTTTAGGCGTATCGAAGCGACCCCATGGACTTCGGACGGGTGAGACGCCCTTCGGCTTAGTGTATGGGTGGGTCGAAGCGATTGTGCGGTGGAAATTGGGAGACTTCGTTTCGGGTCTCTTGCTATGAGCCCGAGAGTAATAGTGAAGCTAGAGAACTCGAGCTCGAGCTCATTGAATAAAAGCGAGACAAAACGTTCATTGGATCCAGCGGCTAAGGAAGGATGAAAAATGCATATAACAAAAGGGTTGAGAGCGAAGCTTTCGGGTAGGGATCCGGTGCTCAAAAAAGTGGAAGTTTCTAAGCATGTGGGGAAGGTTCGGAGGCTAATTGGGAATGACCTTTTAAAGTGTCGAGGGTCTTTGAAGAGGGAACATAGAGGATCGAAAACATGCGAGGAAAGGAGTTCAGGAGGCCTTGGAACATTCATAACTTAAGGAGGTTCTACACTTGATGTTGCATAACTAATCTATTTTATGTACTTAGCTTAATTTTGGAAGATCAAGACTTATGTTAAAAGCTCTCATCAATGAAAGAAGCGTGAGATATTTTTTTTTTGATTTGAGTTTAGTTCATTAGATACCGTAATGCGTTACAATGCGGAAGCAAAAATCCAGGAAGAGAGATTCTAAATTAAAGCATACAACTTATAACACACCGGTTAAAATATAGATTCTAGTCAAGAGAGATGGAATCAAGGTTAGCATAAGAATGATCTTTAGACATGTTGAAACAATAATATGCTACGGCGATGATTGAGTCATAAACTGTTCAACTTTTTGACGGCATTGGTAATGCTTCACTTTTAAGGAACTCTTGGCAGTAACAAAACCCTAAAAACGGCATAGTGATGATTCAAGCTTCTCTCGCCTTGCAATGCGGAACACTTCCCAGGCCCCATCGTTTGGGTTTGGGAAGGCATAAAATACACGCTTGATTCTACGATGCACAATGGCCATTGAACACATAATCCAGGCTCCCACACAAAGTAGATGTCGTAACGATTACATAAATAAGGTCTATCCGAGTTGCACCTGAGACCATCCCTATGTTTATCCATTCCTCGTCATCCTTAACATTTGTATTGACCTTTTGCCTTTTCGAGGAAGAGTCATTGGAGAAGACACCTCGTAATCTTCTTGGCGTACTCGAACTTTTTCCTTCATAGGAAAAAGACGCCTATCCCTAGCAAATTGAATTTTCTATTGCTACAATGGCAAGATGTCGTAAAGGGTGCCAAGAACCATAAGTTAAATGAGATTGTTGCTCGGCCATCCCCAGGATGTAAACAAGAGACATTTTTATAAGATTGCTTTGCTTCATTGGTTGAACATTTAACGAGAAATATTTGATCTTTTTCTATTTTGTTGGCATCAAAGCGCATAGTTGCTTGGGCGTTTTGAACAACATGATTCCTGCTAGATTTTGTTAGTGAGGGCATCACAAGACAGGACTGGTCACATGAGCAAGCAATAACTTTTGTGTAGTTGAAGGATCCACTATAACAAAGAGCATTGACAACCAAAGTTTCATGAAGTTGAAAAGCGATAACGAATCCTCTTCGCTAAATCCGGTTATGCCATCAATATTGTAGGTGGGTGGATGGAAAGAAGTTGGAACAACTTGCATTGTTCTTCCCATTCTTCTTTTGTTGATGCAGCATATTTGCATAATTTTTCGGTGAAAGTACTCGGTGATACGTATTCACAAGCTCCAGACATCCTCGGGCATACGGTTGAACTCACCATCATTTCGAACTCGTGCATAAGATCACGAGATAATTGATTTTTCCCTCCAAGACAAGTCTTCCGTATGCGCTTTCACATGGCGAAGACCTTCCAAGGTCTATGTGATTTAACTTCTATAGTGTTCGCGTGTTTAGGATCAGTGCGAAGCAAGGACATCTACACGGAGGTGAGGAAGAAGCAGGAGGTTTTTCGGGAATGTGAATGATTTTCAAAGACTCACGATGAATCTTTAGTTGCTTCGTCAACACTCCAATTCATCGTGCTCTCAAATAGCAACGTGTGAAGTTCGGACTCTAATTTCTTGAAAGCTTCGCCAACACGGTGAAAAGCTTTAGAAAGGATTAACGATTAGTTTCTTGGAGAGTGGAACTTGGTTTTGAGATTTTTACTAGTTATTTAAGAGATAGGTCTGAAGGAAGCGAGATGCCGTCGTGGCGGTGGCGGTGGCGGCGGTGGCCAAATGGTAATGTTTGTACGTGAGATATCACTTGCAATGTTTACCTTTTTACAAACACATCGCTTTCGATTTCAGAGCGCAAAAGCGAACCATTCAAGATTCGTAGGCTCCCAAAATAAGCCCCTAAAAGGCTAGCGAGGCAAGATGATCCCACGAGGGATCTAGGCCATAAGCTCCCTTTTAGGCCGGCAAAGCCCACAATGGTCCCAACAAAGGGACCCAGGCTCCCAAGATAAGCCCCCTAAAATTCTAGCAGGCCCAAGACGATCCCAAGAGGGATCTAGGCCATAAGCTCCCTTTTAGGTGGCAAAGCCCACAATGGTCCCAACAAAGGGACCTAGTCTCCCGAGGATAAGCCCCCTAAAAGGCTAGCAGCCCAAGACGATCCCAAGAGGGATCTAGACCATAAGCTCCCTTTTTATTTTGGTAAACCCACATTGGTCCCAACAAAGGGACCTAGGCTCCCAAGATAAGCCCCCTAAAAGGCTAGCGAGGCCCAAGACGCGATCCCAAGAGGGATCTAGGCTATAAGCTCCCTTTTAGCCAGGGTCGGGCAAAGCCCACAATGGTCCCAACAAAGGGACTTAGGCTCCCAAGATAAGCCCCTAAAAGTCTAGCGGGCCCAAGACGATCCCAAGAGGATCTAAGCCATAAGCTCCCTTTTAGGGTGGCAAAGCCTACAATGGTCCCAAGAGGACCTAGGCTGCCATGAGGACTAGGCTCGCCCGCAGGGCTGGGCTCGCAAATGAACCTAGGCTAAGAAGTAGCTGGGCAAGCAAAGCCTAAAATGGTCCCAAGCAAGGGAACTAGGCTCGCAAATGAACCTAGGCTAAGAAGTAGCCTAGGCAAGCAAAACCTACAATAGTCCCAAGCAAGGGACCTAGGCTCGCCCAGGGACTTAGCCCCGCGAAGAAGCCTAGGGACCAAGGGACATGCTCGTAAAAAAAATGAAGAAAAAAGAAAAGCGAAGCGATGCAAAGTACATGCAACATATAAAAGCGAAATGTAGTACATCAAAGTGACACGCAAAAAATAAGCGAAGTAAGGAAGAAGCAATACACAAAAACGAAGTAAAATTAGAGTACATCACGAGGCGATGAGATTGTTGCCAAAAACAAGAGTACATCAAGTCTAGTACTTTGCAAATTTACATAAATAAAGTCCCTAAGGTGCTATAAGAGGTTTAACGACCTCGGTGAACTCATCGACCTCCTCAACTTCGTCAATGATTTCTACATCGTTCGAGGTGCCAACCTCGCCTTCACCTTCAGCGACATCGACCTTCGGCTCATCCTTCTCAAAGGGGTCCAGCTTTTCGGGGTCGAAATCGGCCTTGAAGGCCCCCTTTTTAATCTCCTGCTCACGGCATCGCTCAAAACCGTCGAAAAGATATACCATGGCTCGTTCGGCTACGAGTTTCTCACACGAAGAGGACTTTAGAAAAGCGAACGCTTTGTGAGGCGAGATGAGGCTAGCGAAGCCTTATACTCTTCATAGGAGGGATAATCTTCGAAACCTCGCTTTCGACCTCTCTCGAAGGACTCTGCCACCTCCTTTGCGTGAAGCTTCTCTCGAGTATTAAGTTTGTTTTGGGATGAGGCGAGTGGGTCTTGATCGTCCACCTCTTTGAGAAGTTCGGCTCGAGCCTCCTCAATGGCTTTTGCCTTATCCACTTGGCGGCGATTCGGAGCTTCGCATGAACCACGAAGGGCCATTTGATGCGGCAAAAGAGAGAGCTACAAAAAGAAAAATGTGAAATAAGGGACAAAGCAAGGTAAAAGCGAAGCAATAGAGTTTGTGTAATTATACAAGCGAAAGTAACCCACATACCGACATGACACCATGGGCCGACTCTTGGCGAGTAAATTGATAGTCATCAAGCGCGGGTGGTGGCGGGGAAGGGTAGTGTAGTTATACAACTCAAAGGATTCTCCCCAGGGTTCGTTTCGAGGACCGAGCTCCGCGAATCGATATTCCAATTGGGAATAGTGCGAGTCATGGAGAGTTCGCGAGCTCGAGGCATAAGTTGAAGCCTCTCGCGAGTTTGCAAGTCATTGGGCTTGGAGATGAGATTCACGGTTCAACCACATCATCATCCGGTCCACTGTAGGAAGGTTCACGTCGGTGGGCTCGCTTTCATCGTGAGCTGCATCCCGGGGAGGCATCCATGGAGTCGAGCAAGCTCCCAGCCTTGCGAGTTTTGTCTTTTCGGGTGGAGCCTTCGACCACCGCCCTCTCTTTTCTCCTCCTCGACTTGCTACCCGAGGCCTTTCGGGCTTTCTTTGAGGGCACCTCGGGGTGGGGTCGATGACTACCGTGATAATGGGGGGGGCGAAGCTACGACTACGCCTAGTGGTAGCTCGAGGCAAAGAACATCTTGGCGAGCTCGCTTGCGAGCTAGCAAAATCTCTTTGTTCTTGGCGAGGGCCTTGTCAAGTCAAAGAACTCGGATCGTCATATCTACACAAATAAACAATAGCATCAACGTAAAAATGGTAAGTGAGCGAGAAAATAGAATAAATAAATTACCAATTGTTAGAGTTTTGTGGCGGAGCGGGGCTAAGGCCGACAAAGGGATAGAAACGTCTTCTTGTAATGAGGTCGCAAGCCTCATACCAGTGCAGGTCAACCTAGATACGAAGTCGGCCCCCAAGAAACAGGAGGTAAGCTCAAGGCGCGAGGCCGGCTCAATTTCCGATCCGAAGGTAGGTCCAGGGGATTTTCAATAGGGGCTCGAATGAATATGAACCTATCTTTCCGGGCCACACCGAGGAAGGAACCCGATGTAAAAACTTTCGGTTAGTCTAGGCAAGATATGAAAGAATCCGGAGTTAGTGGTGGTGGTAGAAGAGTTGATGGCATATAACTCGCAAAAGTGAGAAAGCGGCGGCCTCGCCGAAGTGCTTCATTAAGATAACAAAACCTACAATGTGACGGTAAGAATTTGGGACAAGTTGAGTAGGGAAAACATCGAGCCCTCTTAGAATGTCAAGAACGGGGCGAGTCAAAGGAAATCTAAGACCGCCTCGAATTTTAGCGAGGTGAAAAGCTAAGCGACAAGTTGGAGGCTTATCTATCTTATCACTTGTAGTAGGAATTATTTTTCGATACGGGAATGACAAATTTTTTCTAATGGTGTCTAAATCATGAACAGAGACTCGGGACTAAGTAAAGCCCAAGGGGCGCGTGTTCTAGGTCGTCGAGAAGGTGTAGCCTCGCGGGATACCCTATCTTGTGAGGGGGGATAGGGTCGCCCGCTAGTAGAAGTAGAGGAGGAGAGACCGGCGAGCTAGAATCGGACGACCCCGATTTCGAAGACGAACGAGGAGTTTGACCGCGAATTGGAGGGTCGTGTAGAAGGAGGAGGGGTCACCATAAAAGATTAAGAAAATTTAAAAAGAGAGAGAGATAACCTACCTCTAAGTCAAGCGAAGTGGATGAACACGAGGTCAAAGATCCTAGGTCTTGGCGAACTTGAGCAACGAGGTGGTCCAAGGTAAAAAATGTGAAAAGTGAAGGTTTTGAAAATGTCATCTTATATATAGAGAGAAGGCGGGAAAATCAACGAGTCTCGATTGAAAGTCTATTCAAATTCAACAGTGGGGATGGAAGGACCCTTTCGAATTCAAGGGCTTAGATTTCGATCGTCAATTCGAAGGCACGATCGAGTCACTTTAGTAATAAATTACTAAAGTAACCGAGGAGTAAATAATATAGAAATTACCATTATAGTCTCGCATAGGTTGAAATTACCATATTGACCTTGCCTCCGAAATTACCAAGATGCCACCAGGATCGCGACTTTTTATATGGGTCCCGACCAACCCAAAGTCCGGGTCGGGTCGCCCACGAGCCGCACACCATCAATCGGTGCCACGTGTACGGTGATCCGCATTGCACGCGGTGAAGCGTATTATAAATACAACACGAAAATTAAGGTAAAGGTAACTTGTCATTATTCTAAATTACCTCGCTCTTTAGCTTTCTAAGTACCTCAACTACGATTTCGAATTAGGCATCGGAGGGCCTTAGGCTGGGAGCCATCCCGGCAATTTAACGTGCGTGCGTGCTCTTTTCAGTACCCTTGAACAAAGTACTCACCTCGCTTTTTGGGGATCTTGGCAGTCGTCACTTTGTGGAAAATACTTCACCTCGCTTTGTGGGTCCCTAGGTCAGTGCATCCGATTTATCTTCCTAAATCAGTAATGATTGATATGTCTAGAAAGTTAGAAAAGGAGCAGTTAGAAAAGGAGCAGTGACATCATCCAAGAATAGCGAGCTGAGCAAAAGTGTACACGTGGACCGATCAGACCACACTTCACCGAGTTGATGATCAAAGCCGAGCAGAACCCAACCAAAGACATTTCAAGGAACGAAATACCCTCCCCCACAAAGTCAACCATGGCCGAAGCTAGAATTCGGTGCGGACAACTGCCGCCACATGGCAAAGCAACAATGGGACAAGTCAACAAGCACTTTCTACCACATGGCAATCATGTAACTCATGCACAACAAGAAGGAGACAAGTGTCCCACTAATATTATAGATGTAATGATTGCTAGACTATTAAATGTAATAGCATAATTAATAGTACTCATTTATGAGGAAAATGACAACAGAAAACTCTTATATAACTTTGTAAATTCAAACTATGTCAAGCAAGAGACCGACCGGAGCACTTCAGCTTGGTTATTCAATAAAAAGGTATTTCACGATCACTTCTTATATTTTCCAGTCAGCATTTTAGTATTTTCTTTATTGTTGAACGAATTCAAGCATCAACATGATCGAAGTATAAATTCATTAAATTGTATTTTGAATTGCTTGGGTCATTTAGTTTATAGATGAAGGAAAAATATGTCATATATTGATCTCTTATAGAATCTCTAAATCAAATTCCTATAAATAAATAAATAAATCCATAATTGACTGCACATTGCAAAGGAAGACTTTCATATATGAAAAGGCCTTAATTAAATTTGAACTCGTTCTTCACTGAAGACAAGAGTAAATATTAACACCTAATTTTAAACTTGTCTTAAATCAATTGGCATATTGCAGGGTTGATTGAATAAATAGAACTAGAGAGAAAACTCAGACAAAGAAGAGAAGTGGCAGCAAGCAAACTTAAGAGTTGGGGATCCTGAGTATTAACCAAATTGAATCAACGAATTTTATTTATTTTAGCATCAAAATGAATTTTATTCATTAGAATTTTTTTATAACTAATAACAATACAAACAGTTGCAAAACTCATAGGATCTTAAACATATATAGATCTAAAACAAAAAAAATTAACTTTAGACAGATCTAATTGATTTGCAGAACAAGAAAATTGCAACGATGTATCGAATGAAACACGTACCAATAAAATTGGTCTCGCTTTTGTCACTAATCGTCAGGTAATAAATCATTTAAATCTTCTAAATATAAGTTTACCTATTATGTTGGAGAGAATTTGAATATATGTTAAAACTTGACCGTATATTTGGCACAGACTGAAAATTCTTATTAACTAGTGATTTTTCTAAAATTAGAGAAAAAGCTCTTCAAATCTTATCTTACCAGTCGTGATTATTTCTAATATTAGAGATATAAACTCTGTAAATCGTATTCCGCCAGAATTGGATGATTTCAGATGAATTTATCCATAAAATATTTAGAGACCCTCCAATAAATAGTAAAACAGAGACCACATTTTGTCTCCTTTGTCCAACTATAAATAACTGGTCCGTCTCCACTCCATAACCATTATTGTGTAAATATATTAGTCGTTGTGTATATATATTGTTTTCTTCTGAATCTCATTTTGAAATCCTACCACCACTAACTCGATCGCCAGGTCTAATATTTGTTTTCTCTGCTTTTGTTTTTTCCAGCCTTAAAACATATTGATTGTCTAGCTAATTCTCTTTTGGTGGTCGAAACCATGCATGCATGTTTTGTAATAAAACAATAACCGATGTTTTTTTAATCTTAATATGTTCAAATGTTAAGTTTTTTTCTGTTAAAATATAAAATATATTCAGTTTCTTATTTAGTTTTAGCCCTTTTATGGTTAGAATTTTAGTCCTTTTAGGTTACGTTTTCTAGTCGCCTATATAAGGCTCTCTTTGTTTATTTTGTAATTCACTTTTGGTTTTATAAAAATACAAGTATTTTATGGATTCTTTGATTTCAACATTTTCAATATTTATTAACTCTGACATTCTCTGATATCTATATACGATTCATATATTTTTCAGAAGTCAAATGGAGTCAAGACTCATGGCGGTCCAAATCCTAGGTTTCCTGCTCCTAGTTGCATCATGGCCAAGGTCGATGGGTCAAGACCCGAAAATAAACACACTGTACAAAGACCCAAAACAACCCATGGAATTACGGATAAAGAGCCTGATAGACCAGATGACCCTGACAGAGAAGATTGGGCAGATGGTCCAAATTGATCGTGTGAATGTCACATCGGAGATTCTGAGAGACTATTCCATCGGTAGCATCATCAGCGCCGCCGGCAGCACTCCGCGCGAAGACCACCGCGCCACGCCACAACAGTGGGTGGATATGGTGAACAACTATCAGAAGAGTTCATTGTCTAGCAGGCTCGGAATCCCTATGCTTTATGCCATTGATGCTGTCCATGGCCATAACAGTCTCTACAAGGCCACTATATTTCCTCACAATGTGGGCCTCGGGTCAACCAGGTAAACGATTAATCTTTGTATCTGATTAATGATATTATAATATATAATGTGCAAGTTAAGAAATATATAATTTTAAATCATTTTACTTTTCCATTTTTAATGGTATGGATAACATTATGTCACATGGTGCAGAGATCCAGAGCTTGTAAAGAAGATTGGAGTTGCTACAGCCATTGAAAGCAGAGCTACTGGCATTCCCTTTGTATTTGCACCATGTGTCGCAGTACGTATATATGAAAAATTTAAGCCCTTTGATATATATTTGTCTGATCCTGGTCATTTTAATTAATTCTATGCTATGAAATACTACATTTTTATAATTCATTTTTTCTAACAATTATTTTTATACATGTATGCAGAGATCCGAGATGGGGTCGATGCTACGAAAGTTATAGTGAAGACAACGATGTGAACGCAAAGAACAACATTTGTGCATACGACCCAACAACAATCATTGTTAACCCGAGAATCTTCACTAGTTTGGTTAATTTGGTGGAAAAACTTCGACCGTTACTTAGCGAAGCAAGAACCTCGGTATGCGAAGACGCCACAAGCAATTATGGATTATTACGATAAGTCGATAATTGCGACAAGAAACGTGAATCTTGAAGCACTTGGAGAAACACTCAATTTGAGGGTAAAAGCTTAATTGTATTCAAAGCGATTGAAAAATAACAAGTGTTCACCCTTATAAAGGGTCCAAGCCCTAACCTACCAAGAAAACAACTTTAAAATGAAAAGGAAACAAAAACAAAAAAATCTCGAAAATCGGTAAAAGCACGCCCAGTGCAGAAACACGGCCAGGCAGGTGTTTACGTCGTCCCTGGATCGGCCCCAACACGGCCCGTGCGAAGAAGCACGGCAGTCGTGTTCGCGAAGGATTTTTCGAACACGGCCGTGTTCCCAAGCACGGCTAGGCCGTGCTTTCCACGAACCCACGAACTCCTCATTCCACACGGCCGTGCCCGAGCACGCCGGCCAGGCCGTGTTCGCGGCGAAGGGTCCGAGCACGGCCAGGCCGTGTTCGCGGCGAAGGGTCCGAACACGGCCGTGTAACTTAAGCGCGGCCAGGCCGTGTTTTCCACGACTTTTGCCTCCTTCGATTTCTTGATCTTTTATCCCTGTTCGTCTAGACTCGAAATGACAACTCAAAACGGCCTTAAAGGTTTATTTGGCCTCCAAAACACTAACATGACTCAAAATAAAAAAAAAAACTAAACTACAACTAACTATGACAAATGAATACAACACCATCGAGCACTTGATTATGAGGTCTTCAAGAAGCTAGGTGGCTTGTATTCTTGGCATCCTTTAGTTGCTCGTCGAGTAGACTACGGACCGTTGGACGACGCTAATCAACTGGACCACCGGTCATCTTCCTCCTTCGGTAATGCACTCTTGGCCTCGCTCGAATGACTTGAATCAACCCATTTAGTGCATCCTTGAACTTCCTTGCCCTCGCCCTCGCCATCAGGTCCAATTGGTATCTATTCATCGGGTCTTTTGTCCATGGATTCTCATCATTCCCCTCCTCTTGAGAAGGATTTGTCCTCAAATCCGAATTGACATCAAATGGACTAAGATCCGCAACATTGAATGAAGCACCGACCCCATAGTCGCCCGTAAATCGATTTTGTAAGCATTGTCGTTGATCCGCTCGAGCACTTGAGCGGACCATCTCCGCGGCCGCAACTTGGACTTTCGACTGTTGGAAATCGTTTGGGCGCGCCGCATGTACCAAACCCGTCTGAGGCTCGAACACCATCTTCTTGCGATGTTTGTTAGCTTGCGCCGTGTATTACTCTGTCCGCCGTTCGATGTTGAATCTTGCTTTCTCATGTAAGCTGTTTCACAAAATCACTTTCTTCCGCCCCATCTAAGTTAACAAGCTCGAGGAAAAAGGTAAATGTGATAAATCCAATGGGGTTAGTGGATTAAAACCATAAACAAGTTCAAATGGTGAAAACTTTGATGCGAATGAATGCACAAAGACGATTATAAGCAAACTCAACATGCGGTAAACAATCTTCCCAAGTTTTAATATTCTTTTTAATGATAGCCCTTAACAACATCGACAATGTTCTATTCACTACCTCAGTTTGACCGTCTGTTTGGGGATGACATGTAGTAGAAAATAACAATTTAGTTCCCAACTTCCCCCACAAGGTCTTCCAAAAGTAACTTAAGAACTTAGAGTCTCTATCCGACACAATGGTTCTAGGCATTCCATGCAACCTCACAACTTCTTTAAAGAATAAATCGGCAATCAAAGATGCATTATCGGTTTATGACATGGAATGAAATGTGCCATCTTTGAAAAACGATCTACGACAACAAATATAGAATCGGACCCATGTTTAGTTCTTGGAAGTCCTAAAACAAAGTCCATAGAAATATCAACCCATGGTGTCGTCGGAATGGGTAGGGGCGTGTAAAGCCCCTGGTTTTGAACCCGAGATTTAGCTTGCCTACACGTAATGCACCTACTACAAATGCGCTCAACATCTCACTTCATATGGGGCCAATAAAAATGCTCTTGCAAGATGGCTAAAGTTTTAGCTACTCCAAAATGTCCCATAAGACCCCCACCATGCGACTCTCTCACTAGTAAGTCTCTCAAGGAGCATTCGGGGAATGCACAATTTATCCTCCCGAAATAGAAAACCATCATGCTTATAAAACTTACCCTCGGCCCCCTTTTCGCACGCACCAAATGGCTCGGAAAAATCAAGATCATGCAAATACAACTCTTTAATATGTTCAAACCCAAGGATTTTAGCATCTAAAGTAGAGAGAAGAGTGTACCTCCGAGGACAGTCGTCTGCTACGACATTAGTTTTACCTTGCTTGTACCGGATGATGTATGGAAATGTCTCGATGAATTCGAGCCACCGTGCATGACGCTTGTTCAAATTTTTTGCCCTTGAGATACTTTAGGGACTCGTGATCGGTGTGGATTATGAACTCCTTTGGCCACAAATAGTCTTTGCCACGTTTTTAAGGCCGGACCAAAGCATACAACTCCTTATCGTATGTCGGGTTGTTCAAGGCCGCCACCTCGGTTTTATTTGAAAAACGCGATCGCTGCCCCTCTTGCATTAACAGCGCCGATCCTAACCCCGACGCGTCACACTCGATCTCAAAGACTTTGGTAAAATCCGGTAGTGCTAGCAAAGGCGCATGTGTTAGCCTTTCTTTCAACAACACAAATGCCTTATCTTGGGCCTCGCCCATTGAAATGCAACACTCTTTTTAATAGTTTCCGTCAATGGTCTTTGCGATAGTCTTGAAATCCCGCACAAACCTCCTATAAAAGCTCGCAAGGCCATGAAAGCTACGCACTTGGTGGCCGATGTGGGTTTAGGCCAATCTGGATAGCTTTTATCTTCTCCTCATCCACTGTAATTCCTCGAGCTCACTACAAACCCCAAGAATATCAAGCTGCTCCGAACAAAAGGTGCACTTCTTGATGTTTGCATACGACTTTTCCTTCCTCAACACCTCTAAGACGGCCCTCAAGTGATCCAGTGTTCGTACAATGATTTACTATAAATGAGAATATCATCAAAGTAAACCACAACAAACTTACCAATGAAAGCTCTCAAAACATGGTTCATAACTCTCATGAACGTGCTTGGCGCGTTAGTTAGCCCAAATGGCATGACTAACCACTCATACAAACCATGCTTCGTTTTAAAAGCCACTTTCCACTCATCCCCTTCCCGCATCCGAATGCGGTGGTACCCGCTCCTCAAATCAATCTTGGAAAAGATGCTAGAACCATGGAGTTCGTCTAACATATCATCAAGCGAGGTATGGGGTGCGGTACTTGATAGTGATGTTGTTAATAGCCCGACAATCCACACATATCCTCCAAGACCCATCTTCTTCGGAACTAGTAACACCGGAATCGCACAAGGACTCATGCTTTTCGGATGAGTTTTTGCTTAACAACTCATCAACCTGCGCCTTTGCAACTCTTTTGTCTCCTCCGGATTAGTTCTCAGACGCCCGGTAGGTCAGTGATGATGCACAGGAATAAAATCAATCGATGCTCAATCCTCGAATGTGTGGTAGTCCGTCGGCATCTCGCCTCAAAATACATCCTCGAACTCCCGCAACAAAGACAAGATGAGAACTAGGCAAATCGGGTTAAGAGATCGGTAGATAAATAAGTGCCATTGTAAACCAAGAAAGTATCATCGAACAACCACTCGTGGTGGCTTTCCTAAGGCCACTCATTTTTGCCATCAAATTTATTTTTCCTCGTTTCTTACCTCTTGGCCGTCCCACCCCCTTTTTGTTTTTAGGCCCTCTCAAAATTATTATTCTCCTTTTTCCGGCTATCTCTCGAACCTCACTTCTACCCTTGGCAGGACCCTCACTCTTGTTTTCTCTCAAGCTCTCATTTTCTCGGCTTTATTTTGATTTTTATGCTCACTAGCCGAACTCTCTTTTGATTTCACTTGATCCTCATAGATTTCTTTTGGGGTTAGAGGAAGAAGTACAATACGATTCGATTATAAACAAGAGAATCTTGGTTAGTGTAGCCGTCATGTTGAACCCTCCTATCAAATTGCCACGGCCTACCCAACAAAGATGTGCCCGCCCGCATCGGCACCACATCGCACAACACCTCATCCTTATATCCCCCTATTTGAAATGCTACATTCGTGCGCCTACTTATCCGCATCTCCCCACGAGTCGCTCAACCACCGCAACTTATATGGTTGTGGGTGTTTCATCGTTGGGATTCCTAACCTATCTACCATCTTTACACTAGCTACATTAGTGCAACTTCCCCCATCTATGATGTTGTTGGGAAATTTATTGTTTAGATTTTGATGAATGCCATGTAAAACTTAGAATAGGAAGTTGGCACCCCATTTTTGTTGTAAAACTGTATTGTAATAAATAGGGCTGGTCAAGTGAGTTAAATCGGCCTATGCCCAAACATGCAAAGAAGACAACCGGAGACTAGTAGGAAGACTCAGTTGCGAGCAGTTGAGTTTGGCAAAAAGAAGAGAAGACGGGGAACTCGATTGAAGGTGCGGTGAGATCACGGTGAGTAAAGCATCGATCAAGTCAACTCAAGATAGTCAAGTCTCTAGTTGAAGTGACGGAAGAGTCATTTAACGATTGGAAGGCGACTCTAAGTCACCGGGGAAAAAGGAAATGCGATCAAGTCGAGATAATCGAAAGAGATCCGTTGTACGTAAATCAAGAGAATTACTTAAACAAGTAATATCTCCATGCTACCTTTCTCGGAGTGCTCGATCGCGAAGCGTGCAAGGGAATAAACCAATGGAAAGCACTACATCGTGTCGGCGCTCGAAAAGTGAAGAATAATTCATACGGAAGTGGCAATTCCAAGGATCGCAACAAGACAAGCCAACGGCCACAAGTGACTTTAAAAAATAAGCCTATCTCTTCAACGGGCAAATTTTTGAAAGATCACTATAAAAGGCCGAGGATGACTCGAAGATTTAAAGTTGATTACGAACCAAAAACATTCAAGCTAACATCGAATCGTAATCAAAATATTCTCAAAATCATTCAAGTTTAATCCTCAAGCCTACACTATGAAGAAAATCAATCCAACACTCACTGTGAAGGAAAGATAGCTTCAATCGAGTTGAAGAGGAAACTTTAGAAGAAAAGGGTCTACATTCCACGAAGGATTGTAGGAAGGTTCAAGGTCGAACGGTCGTCTCGAGTTTTTGGAGGGCTTCGTGATCAAATCCTAAGAGCTTGAGCAAGTGAGCTGTAGTAGCAAGACAACCGCCCTGTGAAGAAGCCGAGTCGGACGAGAAGCCACCGGAGAGTGACCAAGGCATCTCGGGGATCGAGTCCCAAAGGATCAAGTCGTTTGTGTGATCAAGACTTGTATCCGGACTATTACCACTCGTATCTTGATCAATACTTAGTGGATTCCTCCAGGAGTTGGAGAAAGAGAGGAGTAGAAGAATTACCCCATCTTCGAACCTCTATAAAAACTTATCGTGTCATTTACATTTCAAGCATTTTAATTCATGCATCTTATTTGTTTAATTTCACGACATATTTGCTATCCAACCGATAATCTCTAAGTACTAAAACCAAGTATTAAATCATAACTAAACCAAACTTAAGGGTGTTAAGTCTTCCAATAAAAACAAACCACAGTTGAGCTAATTCGGTCTTAACGGTGAGTTATTCTATCAGCAGTCGATGAGTCTGTTGAGTGACTAACTCTCTTGATTAACTAAATTGGTTGTACACCAAGGACACGAGTTGTATAGTGTCAACTCGAATTTTAAAAAGGACCAAAAGTGAAAAGTTGGTAAGGTTTATTCAACCCCCTTCTAAACCTTACACTCACACCCCCAGGACCTACAAGTGGTATCGAGCGGTTGGTTCATTGAGCCTTCCACACCAGTTCTTGAACTAGATCTCCAAACTTTTCAAAGTCTGTTTTAGTACTTAAGTTTTCAAAACTCCTTTTATCAATAAAAGTTATTATCATGGAAGCAAATTTGACACGCATCCCTATGTTCACAATTGAAGAATTTGATGATTGGAAAATTCGTATGCGAGGCTCATCTATCAAAGATTACATGATGAGATGTGGATAGTGATAGAGGATGGGCCACCGCAAATCTTAAAAGTGAACACGGTTGTAAGAAGAGCTATTTGAAGGTGAAGAAGATGTTGCCCTAGACCAAATGGCTATGGTTGAAAAACCAAGAACTGAATGGACAAATGATGACAGAAAAAGATACAACCTGGACAATATAGCCAAGGACATCCTTTACAAAACCTTGGACAAAGCCATGTTCAATAAAGTCAAATCATGCAAAACGGCTAAAGAAATGGGACAAGCTAACATTGATTTGTGAAGGCTCGGAGCAAATCAAGGAAAATAAATTATCGTTTGTGACAAAAATTTGAGAATTTGAAAATGATCGCAGGAGAAAACCTGGATCAACTGGATGCTCGGTTCACAGAATCACCAACGCAGCTATCTCGCACTTGGACAGGAATATACACAAAAGGAAATGTGTATGAAGATCTAAAAAGTCTCCCGGTGAATGGGAAATGAAGGTCATGGCATCGAGACATTCCATGGACCTATCGAAGACCTCCAACCATGAACTATTTTCGGATCTCAAAGCCTACGAATTTGGTGAGAAGAAAAGATCGGGAAGAGACAGTTGTACCCAAAACAATTTGCTCTAATTGTTAAGGATGGAAAGAGAGCTAAGGTCAAAGAAGTCATTGATCCGGAAGAAATAGCCCACGATGGTTAAAAGGTTCAACAAGTTCTTCAATAAGAACTACAAGAGAGGCAAGGGCGAATCTTCCGAAGACACTCGGCTCCTCCAAGTCAAGGAAGATAGGCAACCAAGAGAACATATCATCAAAAAGTGAATATCAAAGGTGACAATCCAAGAATGGAAAGAGCGATCAAAAGGTTGAATATCTATCTTTGAACTGTAGGCAACCAGGTCACTATGCCATTGATTGTCCATATCCCGTAGTCAACAAATACTGAGGAATGAATAAGAAAGAAAGGTCTTGAGAGAAAGAAGACAAGAAAAGAAAAAGCGCAATGTTGGCTGCAGAGCGCTAAGAAAATGTCAAGTCAAGAGAGAGTGATTCGAGAGCGGTGGGACTACTCAAGTGACTGACGAAGAAGAAGCCCCGATCCGTTTGATGGCCAAGGAACAAGACCAACCCGACCAAGAAGATGAGGTACACTCTAACTCATCAAACTCAGATTCTAGTGGTAGTGTGTGATACGCACACTTCATCACCCTGTGATCTTTATGATTCATTAGGCAAAATAATGAAAGATTTTGAACACATTAAATCCTCACACACACTACTAAATGAGGAAAATGCCTACTCAAGAGCCAAAACTCACGGTGACTAAGGAATCGAGTACTCTAAGTCAAATAGCCGATGAGAATAAAAGTTTAAAAAATTTGAAAATGCCAAGCTAATAAGCAGAAATATTTGCCATAGAAAAGAGGAGAATGACCTCAAAAATGTGATTGCCTCATTCACTAAGGCATCTAAATCATTGGATGATCTTATTATGAGTCAAAGAGAATGTGGAGACAAGACAGGCTTAGGATTTAATTCCTCTGTGCTATGTCAAACTCAAAAGTAATTTTGGAAAAAGGATCTTCAAGCAATGAAGTGTCTCAAAATCAAAACTCCAAATGGTGCACACACATTCACTCCAAAGCACAATTACAAGCAAACTGGCCTTGGTTATAAAGGAAAAGGAAAACAGCCGAGTTGGGTGCGTTGAGAGGACAGCGAGAAGAAATTGACCAAGTTCCTCAAAGCAAACTCCAAACAGGAATTACTCGTAAAGAAGAAAGCAGAGCTACCAAAAACCCCAAAAGTTCTCTAAAAAAAACACATATGATGGGAATGGTAGAAAATATCCAAGCCAAGCCGATTGGAACGATGTGAACTATCGGCATAGACTATGGAATATAAGCCCAAATGGCAAAGGCTAGAACTCAAGAAAGACCATTCCAAAAGTATAAGATCTTTCATCAAACACACATATGCACTAGGCACTACACTCAGAGACACCACGATTACCCAAAGAAGCGATTGCTAAAACACACGTATATCTGAGACATACGGGCAAAAGAGAGAAAGTTGTATGAACCTAGAATCCCAAGCAATTTGCCAAAATTAATTATGATTATGGCAGCGATAGATGGCAACCCTCCACTCCAACTTGCTAAGCATCGGCCCAACTCTGTGACAAGGGCTATAATATTGGATTTAACATGGGTATATGTCAAATCGAGGATATTGAATCAAATGAAGTTGTGTTGCAAGGATGCGGACAAGAGAACATGTATGTAGTAGATTGGTCAACCGCTACACCCAACACTGTCTATTAGCAAAAAGCACAAATTTGAATCAAGTTGGTTGTGGCACAAAAAGTGAGTCCCTGAATTTCAAAACACTTAACAAGCTTGCGAAGTAATCTTGTGGAAGGTCTTCCGGACTCGATATACAAGAAGGAGAGTATATGTGACGCATGCAGGAAGGGAAAAGCAGATCAAATCATCATTCAAAGAAAAGACATGCCCATCTTCAACAAGGATATTGCACCTACTACATATGGATCTATTTGGTCGTTGAACCACCAAAGACATAAGTGGGAAGAAATATACCTTGGTGGTAGTAGATGACTACTCAAGATATACATGGACAATATTCATGTGTAAGAAGAAAGAAACTCTACGAAACTACCCACGGTGATGAAGAGGATTCAAAATGAGAAGAGCCAAACCATTATCAAAATAAGATCAGACAGAACCGAGTTTGTCAATGGTATAATAACTCAATATTGTATTGAAAATGGCATTGGTCATGAATTATCTGCGAGCAAAGGACTCCACAATGAGAATGGAGTTCTGAGAAAGAAGGAATAGAACACTCAAAAAAGCGCAAGGACCATGTTAGTGACGGGGTTACCAAAGAGATTTTGGGTGAGGCAATCAACACGACTTGCTACACTCAAAACAGATGTATGATAAGCAGGCGGTGACAAAGACTCCTATGAGATTTGGACGGGGAGAAAACCAAATGTTGCATATTTTAGAATATTTGGATGTAAATGCTTCATCCATAACAATGGCAAAGACAATCTAAAGGCTTTTGATGCTAAAGTCGATGAAGGTATCTTCTTGGGATACTCGGTGAAAGCAAAGCCTGAGTACTCAACAAAAGGACTATGGTTGCGAGAGAATCCATTCATGTGGTATTCGATGAGCCAAATGTAAATGGAGAAGACATTGAAGAATCGGTGATAATTTGAATCATCCAACCATACGTAAAAGTACTATCTTCAAGTCAAGTGGAATTATAAACTCGGATGAAGATGAGATATTTGAGTCTCATAAAATCTTTGGAAAATTTGCGGCTAAGTGATTGCGAGAGAGTGATCAAAGCAACACAAGTTTGCTAGAATCCGAATCCGGCTAACTTACTTCAACTTGATGTAAGATGGTGAAAGACCATCCACGAGAACTTGTCATTGGAGATATAAGAGAAGGTGTCAAAACAAGATCGAGAACTCAACAAGAAGCTATGTTCACATGCTTTATCTCACAAATAGAGCCTAAAGATGTGTTACAAGCATTGGATGACACACATTGGATTCAAGCTATGCAAGAAGAGATGAATCGGTTTGAAAGAAATAAAGTATGGGAGTTAGTTCAAAGACCCACCCATGAAAATGTTATTGGTACTAAATGGGTGTTCGAAACAAGATGAACGAGGAGGGTTACGTGGTAAGAAACAAAGCAAGACTAGTAGCCAAAGGATATTGCCAAGAAGAAGGAATAGATTTTGATGAAACATTTGCTCGTAGCAAGATTGGAAGCTATAAGGATGTTTCTTGCCTATGCAACTCACAAGAATTTTATTGTATATCGAGGATGGATGTAAAAAGTGCATTCCTAAATGGTTTATTGGAAGAAGAAGTGTATGTTGAACAACCTCCGGATTTGAGCGAGAAGACTCTTGGAGATAATGTATACAAACTCAAGAAAGCTCTGTATGGATTGAAACAGGCACCCAGAGCATGGTATGATACTTTGTCACAATTCCTAGCGAGAATGGATTCACAAAAGGAAAAGTAGATAGAACACTTTTCGAATTCAAGACAATAAGAGCATCTTTGCTTGTTCAAATATATGTGGATGACATCATTTTTGGATCCACAAACAAAGAGCTATGTGAAAAATTTTCAAACCTCATGCAAAGCAAATTTGAAATGAGCATGATGGGAGAGCGACATTCTTCCTTGGACTCCAAGTAAACAGTGAAGGATGGAACCTTCATAAGTCAAACAAAATACACGAGAGATTTAATGAAGAAATTTGGTATGGAGGAGAAGTCTTACGTGAAAATACCAATGAATACATCATCAAAATGGACATGGATGCGGATGGCAAGCACAGTAGATCAAACAAGATCTGAGCACTTATTGGATCATTGCTTTATCTCACGGCAAGCGGGCGGGACATCACCTTTCTTTGTAGGTGTATGTTCGAGATTTCAATATGCTCCAAAAAAGACATATATGACTGCAGCTAAGAGGATTTTGAGATATTTGAAAGGAAGCCAAGAAGTTGGCTTATGGTATCAAAGGAATGTGGATTCAAGCTAATTGGCTATTCGCACGACTATCTTTGGATGCGAGTTAGCAGGGAAAAAGCACTTGAGGCACATGTCAAATGCTTGGATATAGGCTAATTGTAAGTCAAGCGCTACGATAATCTAAAGGGGGTGAGCAGTTATCTCCATCTTTTCGATTTTACCCTCTTTTTCGAACCGAATGCTCAAAGACAATAATAAAGGTGCGGAATGTAAACAACACACGTCGATTTAAAGAGGTTCAACCCACCTAGGGCCTAATCCTCTACCACCCCAAAGATATCAGGGATGGATTTCAAAAAAAAAAAGATTTTATTAATTTACCACAAATTAATACAACACCAACTTACAACAACACCTTGAAGAGCACCACACTCTTCTTCAACACCACCTTTGAGATTACCACAATCTCACTTGAAGATTACCACAATCTCCAACGGCACCTTGTGAAGATTACCACAATCTTCAACCTTGAAGAATACCAAATTCTTCAACACCTCAACAAGAAGATTACCACAATCTTCTCACACCTAACACCTAGATCACCCAAGTGTGCTCTTTACCACAAGAACACTCACAAGGATATCTTGTGTTGAATGATAACCCAAAAATTCAAGATTACAACTCGATAATTGATAATACAATTGAGTGCAAGTGTAATCAAGAATAGCCTAGACCTCAAGGATGTGAAAGTGATAAGCTAGGCAATTTACAACAAGAATAATGACAATAGAAAACCAAGTGTTTGCTTGAGAATATCTTGTTGTGTTGTTTTTCTCTTATTGTTGTGCTTCAAAACTTCCTCTATTTATAGGAGATGATTGATACTTGATAGGCTCCTCTTGGAATCTGATTTCTACAAAAAAATTGCAATTAAAAACAAGATTATAGTTGTTAGAAATCAATTCCATAATTTAAGGAAAAAATTGTCACGCACAACGGTTAGAATTTTTGTTGTCAAACTTAAGGCGATCGTCGCAAGACAAATAGACGTTTGAAAATGAGAAAACACATTTACACAGGCGGCCGGTCGGGGTCCCGACCGGTCGACCCTATGTCCCGATCGGTCGAAAGCGAGAACCAAAAACGAGTCCGAAAGTTACATTTTTAAAATGCTCAGTATCAGGTCACCTCCGGATCGATCGGCCGACCTGATGGTCGACGCCTTGGTCGACCGGTCGGCCGACCACACCGGTCTACCACCCCGTTTGACCGGTCAACCAGCTTTTTTTCAAGAAATAGCTTATTCAATGCTTTTTCACAATTTTCAGTGCAGGATGCCCTATAGGGCGACCGATTGGCCTCAAAACAAAAGTATTGTCCAATTTTATATCGAAAATAAACTTCAAGAAATACTCCAAAAAATAGTAAAAATATTTTAGACCGATCGGGAGTATTAGGACAATATTTTAGAACCATTGTTTTGGTGTAAAAACACATTAACACAAAATCATCAAAAGTGTTGTCCAATTTATATCGAAAATAAACTTGTAGAAATACTCCGGAAAATATTAAAACCATTTTAAATCATTTAGGAGTATTTGGACAACCTTTAAAAACATTGTTTTGGTATAAAAACAAAATCATCAAAATCATGATAAAATCATTTATCAAACAATCTCCCCTTTTTTGATGATTACAAACCAAAACAATTTTAACGAGGTCGATTTTGAAAACAAAACATTTTTACCGGTAAAAGGAACTTTCCGTTGTGAGCGACAACATTCCACGCAATATAATCACAATGATGGGAGTAGAGATATTCAAACACATATAGCAAATGATCCCCTATCAACATGCACAACAAGAGTTATATAGAAGAACTTAAACATAAGCTAAAATATTAGCTTTTCGATATTGAGCTTAAGTATCAAAAACTTAAAAGCTCCCCTCGTCAAAGATACATCATTAGAATCGTATATAAGTCCATACTACAACCAATGGACCATGATTCATACATAACCATAATGCACCAAGTGGACTAAATATGATCCACAACTTATGGCTTTATGAAGCCATAGCTTATAGCTTCTTTACATTAAGCTTATCTTAGCTTTTATGAGCTAATGAGCTTATAACCTATTTCTCCCCTTTGGAATCATCAAAAAGAATGTTAGCACAATAAATACATCATATATTTATATCAAAGTGCGCAACAAAACCGATGTATCGAGCCATTTGAGCATTGAAGCTTATAAACCAACGGGGAGGGAAAAGTCGAATCATACGACTTGTAGAGATTTATGAAAACTCATTTGATAAGCAAAACATGATCTCTATAAATGTATAAGACTTTTGAAATCGAGAGAATCATGTAGGTGATGAATTTTTCATTGAAACGTTTTATCGAACACTTGGCGGGCGTCAAAAATTGAGAAAGATATATATAGCCCTTGTAAATGAAATCAAGCCAAGTTTTTCATCACCAAATGCAATTTAACAAATGTCAATCATCAACAATCAATAAGCTCATCACAAAAATATATGAATTGCATTAAGAAAAATACATATAAGCCACAAACTCAAGGGTTCAACCCAATTGAGCTAAAGAGAGTGAAATTCTTACCATTCAATCGGTAAAGATGAGCAATGATGATGATACTCGAGCTAGATAATCCCCAAAATATATAATTCATGCATCAAAACACATTTGAAGTAAAATGTGTGTGCAAATTGCAAATGGGACGAAAAATAAATCAAAAGAGCCAAAATGGCTAAGTCGTGAAACAGAACCATTTTTAACCAAGAAATTGTCCGGCACGGTCCGGGCGGGCGACCGGTCGATGGCTTCAGGCGACCGGTCGGCCTTGCCTCGATACCAACCCAGTGAGTTCTTTTCTGTTTTGAAAATCCGAAATTTGATCCAAAAATCCGATTTTTGCCCCTAAGTTTTAAAACGTGCAAAATGCAAACGTAGACCTCATTCAATATACATTATGTCATAATCAAGCTCGAAATGAGGTAAAATACTCGGTGGTTAACGATCAAAAGTTCGCGAGTTATCCTTGAGACGGAATTAAACACATCTCAAGTTTTTGTTAACAATCACAATCCCTTAAAAACTATATCGAATCTCAATATGTTTAGTTCGATTATGACGAACCAAATTTTGAATACGAATAACCGTATAATAGATACCGAACTTGTTATCCCGAAAAATAAGAGCGTTTTAAAGCTTTGGATACAACAAGTCATAAGAAGAAGTCTTTTCAAATATTTGAAAATTTCTTTTAATGGCACTTAATGAGATTCGTTGGGATAATTTTTGAAGTCGAGCATATAGACATAAGGTATATGGAATGTCGAGTCTATAGGAATAATACAAGAAGACATACCTCGAATTTGTTTGTCAACCGACATGCCTTTCTCAACCTTTGTCAATATCTTCATTGATAGCCATAGAGGTTGGAATGATTCTTCCTTCTTCAATGCCTAACTCCTTCAAGAGTTCTTTTGAAATGTAACCATCTACTTGGCATTGAATGATTTGAAGTCCAAGCAAGAAATCATGCTCATTTCAAGTACACCTTGCATCAACTTAGAAAACCATATCTTGCACAAATATTCATTAGTAGCACCAAAAATATTCTCATAAATATGCACAAGTTTAAACAATATTGCCTTTTTTCACAAACAAAGAGAGTAGTATCAACTTTACCTTTTGTAAAATCATTTAGCAAAAATAGCTAAGTCTATCATACCATACACGAGGTACTTGTTTTAAACCATACAAGGCCTTAAAAACAATCATTTGGCCTAGAAAAATTTTAAACCCAGTAAGTTGTTTTACATAGACTTCTTCTAGAATAAAACCATTTAGAAATTTGGATTTAACATCCATTTGGTAAAGCTTGAAATTTTCTTAAAACAAGAATGGGCAAGTAAAATGCAAATAGCTACAAAATGTGCTATGAGTGCAAATGTTACATCAAAATCGATTACCTTCTTCTTGAAAATACCTTCGAGCTACTAACCTCGCCTTAGTTCGACCAATGTTGCCTTGGTCATCGAGTTTGTTCCGGAATACCCTTTTTATCTTCTTCATCACTATCATCATAGGGCATCCAATTGATCTAAGGTGTTCATAATAGAACATTTACATCCAAATATTTTGAGGTAACTAATATTTGGAGTACTTCATTTCTCATCTACACAACTTAACAAACTCATTCTGAGACGCTTATATAAGCAAGAAAAAATAGTCCAAGTGTAAAAACATGCATCAATCATCAATCACAAAAATATCTTGCATAAGAGCAAAGTAGAAATAGACACTATATATATAGACCATGAAGCAAGAAACACATACTATGCATTTAGAAGATCATCAAGAGTCTAATAAATCATGCAAGTTCAAATAAGCTTAAGAAAGCTACAAAAGGTCTCTTTTGAAATTTGAAAATCCGAAAGCATATAGTTGAGACCTTATTTAAAAGAAGTATTTGAACAAGAGTTGACACGGAAAATATGTGCAATCAAATATCGAATAGTGCCTTTCAAAAAATCTAAAAATCCTCTTAATGGCACTTGTATGAAATACAATGAAAAACAAGCACACATAGGCACATGGCAATACATATATCGAGTCTATAAGAGTAAGAATAACACAAGTAAACGTACTCGATAATTTATGCCTTTCTTGACAAATAATGACGTAAATGACCATTTGTGAAAATATGTAAATCCTACACAATTCTTAAAACATATCTAAAGCACAAATCATAATGATAAAAGTGTAGGCTAAGAGATATCACAAGTAAGCTCATGCCCAAAAATCCATAAAAGATGATAACACACTTTAGTCTACAAAAATGCACAAGAGTTTTAAAAACATCATATAAGGTCTTCTTTTTCAAAAATATTTTAAAAGCACAAGTATATATTGAAGACCTTAATTAAAAAATAAATATTTGAAAACTCATTTTGCAATTAAGACATAAATAAAAGCATGCATAATAACAAAATAAAATGCATATTTAAATAGGGAGATACGGGTTACCAATTACGCCATTTCCATGGGTTGTGTCGTTCCCATTGTTGATGATATCTTCCCTTGAGAAGTCACTTTGTTGATGATGACTTCTTTGATTGCTCCATTTCAAGGTTTGTTGCTTTCCCATTGTTGAAAGTCTCTTCTTCTTTGAAAATCATCTTGTTGATGATGTCTTTGCCATTTCAAGGATTGTGTTCTTCCCATTTTTGATTATATCCTCTTCTTGAAATTGGCTTTGTCGAAAATAGTTTCTCCTTCTTTGATCAAATAAAGCGGTCATTTGATGTCTTCTTGGCGGTATAAATTTTCTTGATCATTATTTCACGGTACCTAATATGACATTGTTTTGTGGTACCCTCATGTGTTTGGGTCCTTTGGGATTAGTCTTGAGACTTTTAGGTCTCCAACAATAATTAGAGCTATTTCTAGCCCGACAAGTATTTACCGTATGACCCTTTTTACCGCAATAAAAGCATGTAATAATTCTAGGAGCATAATGATCAACGTCTTAGAGACTTGATTCTTTTTCATGTGATTGACACCCTTAGGCTTATGATCAAGTTCTAGTTTGAATTATCACAACAATCAACAATATTGGTTATTCTATCGGTACTCACGTTGGATTTAGATAAATCATTTTTCAAGCAATTTATATCCTCAACAAGAGTACTATTTTCTTTCTCAAGGTTTCTAACCTTGTCAAGAGTGGTGGTGTGAGCACATGATAGTGATTCATAGGAGGTAAATAAACTATCCTTATCATTTTTCAAAACAATGAATTCCTTTTTCAAATTTTTGTATTTAACAAGTAAGTTTTGGAATTCATCTTGTAGCTCATCATAATCATTTTGTAAATCACTATATTCATTTTGCAATTCATGGTCATAAGAAGTAGAGGGTTTAGAACTTACCTCGTTTTCTTCTTTGATGCCCATGAGGCATTGTTCAACTTGTTCATCATGGGAGGTTATAGAAGGCTTATCCCATGTTGTTGGATTTGATGTTGTATCCATTTGTGAAGTAGATGCTTTTGAGTTGCTCCTTTCATTTGCATATACTTCATAGATGGCTTCTAATTTTGCCATACTTCATGTGCCGATTGAATACCTACAACATGATCAAATTCCAAAGTGGTAAGTGAACAAAGTAAAATATTAAGAGCTTTACCATTTAAAGAGATGATTTTCTTCTCTTCATCATTGAGCTTTTGAAGCCTTTTGAGGTGTGTGGTGTATCTTTCATCGGAATGGATTCTCCATTAATGACGGTGTTCCAAATGTCGAACCCGCAACCTTGTAAGTAGCATTCCATTCTTTCTTTCCAAAATATAAATTTTTGGAATCAAACCGAGGTGGCTTGGTGGTGGAGTGGAGGAAAGATGAGCTTCATTTGTAGCCGATGATCGTTTCTCTTTACTCGCGATGTGAAACGAGCTTGCCAAAGAGTTTGGCTCGATACCACTTGTAAGTCCAAGCGGCTACGATAATCTAGAGGGGGTGAATAGATTATCTCCATCTTTTTGATTTTACCCTCTTTTTCGAACCGAATGCTCAAAGACAATAATAAAGGTGCGGAATGTAAACAACACACGTTGATTTAAAGAGGTTCAACCCACCTAGGCCTAATCCTCTACCACCCCAAGTATATCAGGGATGGATTTCAAAAAAAAAGAAAAAAAGATTTTATTAATTTACCACAAATTAATACAACACCAACTTACAACAACACCTTGAAGAGCACCACACTCTTCTTCTTCAACACCACCTTTGAGATTACCACAATCTCACTTGAAGATTACCACAATCTCCAACGGCACCTTGTGAAGATTACCACAATCTTCAACCTTGAAGAATACCAAATTCTTCAACACCTCAACAAGAAGATTACCACAATCTTCTCACACCTAACACCTAGATCACCCAAGTGTGCTCTTACCACAAAGAACACTCACAAGGATATCTTGTGTTGAATGATAACCCAAAAATTCAAGATTACAACTCGATAATTGATAATACAATTGAGTGCAAGTATAATCAAGAATAGCCTAGACCTCAAGGATGTGAAAGTGATAAGCTAGGCAATTTACAACAAGAATAATGACAATAGAAAACCAAGTGTTTGTTTGAGAATATCTTGTTGTGTTGTGTTTTTCTCTTATTGTTGTGCTTCAAAACTTCCTCTATTTATAGGAGATGGTTGATACTTGATAGGCTCCTCTTGGAATCTGATTTCTACAAAAAAAATTGCAATTAAAAACAAGATTATAGCTGTTAGAAATCAATTCCACAATTTAAGGAAAAGGCTGTCTGCTTTGCACAACGGTTAGAATTTTTTTCATCAAACTTAAGAGCGATCGTCGCGCACAAATAGACGTTTGAAAATGAGAAAACACATTTACAGGCGGCGCCCGGTCGGCCGACGGGAAGTCCGACCGGTCGACCCTATGTCCGGCCGGTCAGCGAGTAACCAAAAACGAGTCGTAAAGTTCGTTTTGAGAAAATGCTCCCAGTGCACGGTCACCGTGGTCGACCGCACCGTCGACGCCGATCGGCCGGTCGACTACACCGTCTACCACCCTATTGTCAACTTGGCCTTTTTTTTAAATAGCTTATTCATTGCTTTTTCACAATTTTCGATACGGGATGCCCTATAGAGGCGACCGTTCGCCTCAAAACAAAAGTATTGTCCAATTTTATATCGAAAATAAACTTCAAGAAATACTCCAAAAAATAGTAAAAATATTTTAGACCGATCGGGAGTATTAGGACAATATTTTAGAACCATTGTTTTGGTGTAAAAACACATTAACACAAAATCATCAAAAGTGTTGTCCAATTTATATCGAAAATAAACTTGTAGAAATACTCAGGAAAATATTAAAACCATTTTAAATCATTTAGGAGTATTTGGACAACCTTTAAAACATTGTTTTGGTATAAAAACAAAATCATCAAAATCATGATAAAATCATTTATCAAACACTAATTTCCTGGTTTAGCAAAAAGCAAAATTCAATAGCCACCTCTGGTGAAGGAGAATACACATAGTCATGCGGGCTTGTTGTTGTGCCCAAATCCTATGGATGAGGCGGTGAGAGACTATGAAGTTGAAGAAAAGGAAATTCCAATCATGTGTGATAACACAAGTGCAATTGCAATCACTCGAGAATCTGTGTTGCACTCAAGAACAAAGCATATCGATGTCGATATCACTTCATAAGAGATCATGTTGAAAAGAAGGACATCATCTTGGAATATATTTCAACCGATAACAGGTTGGTGACATATTCACAAAACCATTATGTGAATCAAGATTTGAAGAACTCAAGTATGAGTTAGGGTTAATTGGTGGTGACACTCGGAAGACTCAAAGAAAAGAAATGAAACACAAAAAGAGAAAAAGATGAATTCTCAAAATCACTAAATGAATCGGCCATGTCGGAAAAAGGCTATATCGAATTAGGTGACGGTGAGTCATCGAGAGAAGCGTGACGGAAAAGAGTTAAATCGGCTAAGGGATAAGTTTCGAGTCATTTATGAGCAAAGTGACAAAACGCAATCGTTTTTACTAAGCGGGAATGTTTTTAAGAATGACGTCAAGATAATGATGATGTGTACATGCAAAAAGCTGCATACCAAGCTTATGATTGGATATAAATCTTTGCCGCATTAAATTCGAGACATTAAATGCTAATCGGCGTGCAAAATCTAAGCCGTTGATTTCGATTACATTTCAAAAACCACCCGCACGTCCTTTCGAAACCATACTTAAACCATTTTCGTCTGTTTTTCTCTCACATATTACCAAAACGGTTCATTTCTATCTCGGAAGCGAAGGCAAAACTTTCTCAAAACCCTATCAATATTCAAATCAACTTCTAAGTTTCTTTTCATGAAATACTAAAAATGGCATTAACTTATGATTTCGTCAAGCTAGAGAAGCAAATCCACACCGGGTCTCTTTGTGGATTTCGAGGAATGGTCAAACAGGGGTCCGATGACGCCTCATAAAGAAAATCATGAAAAGCTCGAAACGCCGGTGAAACCATTTCGACGATGGAGTTCTCGATGACCTATGTGGAAGAGGTCGCATGGTTCACGTGAACGCCGAGATTCACGATGAGGGGATCAAATCCTCTGTTCACGGAAGGAGTTCATCATCTCGCCAAGGATCTGGCGTAACACCGCTCACTACCGCGGAAGGAGCACGAGAAATCAATGAAGCGACGTGAGACTTGGTCTTTGCTTGGAAGGAAGTAGCCAAGACCGACTATCTTTGAAAAAGATAGTCTCTGACCAAAAAAAGGGGCCTTGAAGGAGGACTACCACAAAGCGTTGGACATAGTTGCCAAATGCATAGACATCAAATTTGGCGCTTTGACCAATGTCTAAAGCAAAATTGATCGTAATGGTTTGCGATCATTGAAGAAAAGCAAATGGCAACAGTTTGTTTGTCTATAGCAGACTCTGCGGGAATGTAGGAACAAATCCTTCAAGGAGAATGGTGCATTTGGAGGATCCAGGATATGGCCTGGTGATTGGCCGGTGATGGAGGTGAAAGGAGTCCTCTTCGACATGGAAAGGTGTTCCATGTAAACAAGAGAGATGTTCGAGATCAAACCTCAGCGCCGCGATGAAGAAGAGAGCCCACGCCAAGAGAGCGATACAAGTGAGGGGGAATCGGTGACCCTGTGAGAAGATCTGGATGTTTTCTCTCCACCAAAGAAGAAAGCGCCTGCCCCTGCTGTTGCTAAGAGAAGCACTGCCCCTGCAGCCTAAGAAAAACAAATCTGCTCATGCCCTCGCTGGTGAAGTCGCTGCCCCGCATGTAGTGTCTCGCCTTGGCGCGCCGAGAAGGAATCTCAAATACCTTCTCCGTCGTCAAAAGAGGAGAAGCGATAAGCAAGATGGCTCGCTCCTCGAGAGGAAAACACGGCCACGCCCCCGCCGCCCAGGACTCGAAGACACTCTCTCCGAACGGTAAATCCCCTGGTACGAACTAAGAGACGAAGAAGAATCATCAAGCAATCCGAACTTGAAAAACCGGTTGAGTCGCCCACTCAAATTAAAAAAGACATCTGGGAGATTTTTGGAGAAGTAGAGTCCCAGGATATTATTGATGAAAACAGTGACCAAGTCTGCCAAGCGTCAAGAGAGGCAAAAATCAAGACCGGTTGTAGTTCGAATATTTGAGACACAAGAAGTAGTTGAGAAATCTAACTACTTTGTTGATGAGAATCGTATCCCCTCGCAAACCACGAAACGGTGACGAGAATAGAGCACCAAAGTTTGCTACCTTCTATCCTTGAGAATGAGGGACGAAAGAAGGTTTCGAAAGAGATGATGATGTGATGATCATATCCCCACTTTATCCGGACATCCAAAATCGTCTGAGAGTGGGGAAGTGGAAATTGAGTCGATCCAGGGGGAATAATTCCAACGGCCGAGTTTATCGAAGAAGAAGAGGAATCGATGAACTTTCTTGGAGTGACCCTTTGTGGTCCAAGCATTGGATGAAGAAATCGCACAAATATCTTGCAGATCTTCAAGGACAAGGAGAAGGAGAGACGAAAGAAAGGAAGGCCGAGGCACGTGAGAAGGTCAAAGATCTCGCCTCTATATCAGGCACCACGAACACACACATCATCTCCTTGACGTCTTATCGGATAGTGATGAGGATCTCGGACCTGTTCTCGCCACGAGAAGAGTTGCAAATGCAGCAAGCAATGCACTAATCAGAATTCTTCATGAGCAAAGAATGATGGAGGGACCAGGAGAGTCCTCAAAACACACGGTGAGTTGGACCCAATGGGAGTGGTGCGAAGATATTGCCACGATTTTCTTTGCCACCACTTTGACTCACTCGGAAGAAAGAATTAAAGGGCGGCAATGAACGGGTTAGTGGGGACCCCGGTCGAGCCAACCCCTAATGAAGGTGTCTTACCACCCCCCAACGGTGAACACTCGAGAAACAAGGGAGTTTGGAGACGAGTGACCCCATTCCAAGTCACTCGGCTAGTGCGCCGGTGAGGAGAAACTCCTCCACCGGCAGCTAAAGGTCGGAGGATCTTTGCGGAGATGACTCCACAACGAATCTAGGAGGCGAAGTGGAGAAAGTACAAACACAAAATACACAACAAGTTGCCATCAATGAAGCTCGACAGTTGAGATTTGCTCTCACCGAGGTGCCAACCGCTCTACGAGGCTAATGACGCCGCTGCGATGCGTCGAGGCACGAGGAAGAATGACCACGGGAGTTAACACTGGCGATGAAAGTGCAATCCCATGGGGTTGAGACTCAATGGATGCCACCACGAGAAGACCCTAAGCGGTGACACTTTCGCCGAAAGGGAGGTCAGCCTCGCATTGCGATTGAGCTGCGCAGGAGGTAATGAAGGCCACCGGGAGGTTGAGACTTCCGGGGTAAAGAAGTGAAGTAGAGAACATCCCTCCCGCTATCATTGATCCATCTAAAAAGGAGATTAGCTCACTTCACGACTCCCGGATAATCCCGATGTAACCTTTCTCGGGATCGGAAGAAGACGATGAAGCTAAGTCATCCCCTCGTGATCGATCCAAAAGACTCACTGTGGATGTTCCAACCACGAGCAAATCGACCTCAAGACTACTCGTCAAACCTTCAACTTTGATGATGAGCCATCCATGGAAGTCTCTCATCGTCCGATGACACTTCCGATAAGGCGAGGACCGTCAACTCAATTGAAAAAACCGGTGAGACCGACAAAGTTGTTGAGATAGTGAGGCTCGCCAAGTCGGGTCAACTTCACAACAAACCCAGTACCGCAACAGAGTCCACCGTGCGGGCTCCCCAAGCCGCAATGAGGTTCGACTCACAGGAACTTCACGCACACCACTCATCATTGAACAAATCCACCGTTGCGTGATGATTCCTTTGTAGAAACATTTCTTCTCTCGGAGGTACCCGACCTCCCCGAAGAGTCGAAAAATGATCTCGCGCTTCCACAGCACGAGATCTGTCATTCCATCGATACCATCGTTCGGTGACTATGATTTTGACGCCGCTTGGCCATCACCGCAATGAGAGGAACAACGAAGTTCGGGAGGTGTTCAAAGCATTATTTGCGTAAATTGAGCGGATGGAGAGGCACCAGGCCTCGATGGACATGAGATCGATAACAGAGATGCCAACCTTACTGGCGACTTGAGAGGCATAATAGTCGAGAATCCGAGAGTGGTGGCAACAACAACAAACAATGCGCGTGGAACAAGCTAGATATTTGAGAACATTGTTCAACAAGCTGCCTGTCCGGGAGAGCCGAGAACGCCGATGCAAAGACGAAATTGAGAGAACACATTGAGCACATGCATGAATCTCACACTCGCCTTTGAGATAAAAGCTGCGTGAGCAAAATAAGAATGAGCTCATGCGTATGGAAGAAAACATGGATAGAAAATTCACTTTCATGGCCGAGATAAAGTTGCTTAAAGTTGAATCCAACGCTACTCGTTCGAGTTTTGTGCAAAGATACACCACAAATGCTCGAAGCGAACTCGGCTATTAGCAGGACTCGACTTCCCGCTTGCTAGTATGTTTCAGGGTTCCTCTCTCCTTTGATGATGCCAAAAAGGGGAAGAGGAATACCTTAAAGCGCTAAAGAGATCGAAGGTGAAAAGGAGGGATGTTTGTGAAGGGAAAGACAAGTGAGGAAGTTACAAGGGAAAAGAAAGGAAAGTCACATTAAGGGGAAGAATCGAGAGATGTGACCTTAATGATTGCACAAACCCCCAACAAGGTCTTGTCACGGTGATATTATCAAAGAAACTCCAGTGACTGACGCCACTCCAACATTCTCCACTGCATCTATGGTCGAAAAAGAGAAAGACGATTGAAACAGGGGATGGAGGAAGTGGAAGGAAGGTTGAATGCCCGAGTTATGGACATCTTGAAACAACATGGAGGCATTCCAGAGACAGAGACACTTATGCCATCTCGGATGTCGAGGACCGAGACACAATCAGTTGATGAATTTAAAACGCTCGCATCTCGAAGGATACTTCGCAAACATGTCTACATGGCTCAAGCCGGGACTTATCTTGGGAAAAGGGTCTCACGTTATGTGAAGAAGGCCGACAGCGGCGAGACTACGGCGATCGCTCTGCTGGTCACTCCGCCGATCACTCAACCGGAGAAGAAGACCCCAAGACAATACACGCGAGGAAGGAAGAGGTAGAGGAAAAGCGATGGTGGAGGAAGAGGATTGGACTGGCCTCCGCCCAAAAACATTGAGTACATAGATCCGGCAAGAAAGGAGGATCTCTTGGGTCTTGAAAAAGTAGCCAATCGCAAGTGGCTAAAAACAATCTTTGAGTATGTGAAAAGAATCGAAGAAGAAAATAAAAGACAAACTCGGCTATGGGAGGAGAGACAAGAGAGATTAAGAAGAGATGAAGCTGCCGGGAAGGCATATGAAAAGAAGAAGAAGGCAGTCAAGATGAGAAAAAGAAGAAGACCGAAGAAGATGTGAATCAAGAAGATGAAGGAGGAGCCGAAGGAGATGAAGTGTTGTTGTCACCCCTTCATGTATTTTACTATGTAAATACATACTATATAAGTCTTCGTAATAAATCAGAATTCTCTATTTTTTTGCGTAGACATAAATGTTTGCTTTGATACACCTTGTAAACATTGTGTAAAAGAACATGAATGTTATGATCAATAAAAGGATCGATTCTACGCATACATTCTCTCGTGAATGCACTATCGTATGTATCTTTGCTATTTACATTTTGAATGTTTTAAGTTTTGGCATCATCAAAAAGGGGGAAATTGTTGGGAAATTTATTGTTTAGATTTTGATGAATGCCATGTAAAACTTAGAATAGGAAGTTGGCACCCCATTTTTGTTGTAAATTGCATTGTAATAAATAGGGCTGGTCAAGTGAGTTAAGTCACTATGCCCAAACATGCAAGAAGACAATCGGAGACTAGTAGGAAGACTCATTGCGAGACGGTGAGTTTGGCAAAAGAAGAGAAGACGGAACTCGATTTGAAGGTGCAAACGGAGAGATCTGGTGAGAAAGCATCGATCAAGTCAACTCAAGATAGTCAAGTCTCTAGTTGAAGTGATGAAGAGTCATTTAACGATTGGAAGGTCGACTCTAAGTCACCTGGGGGAAAGCAAGGAAATGCGGTCAAGTCGAGATAATCGAAAGAGATCCGTTTGCGCGAGAAATCAAGAGAATTACTTAAACAAGTAATATCTCCATGCTACCTTTCTCGGAGTGCTCGATCGCGACGAGCGTGCAAGGGGAATAAACCAATGGGAAGCACTACATCGTGTCGGCGCTCGAAAAGTCAAGAATAATTCATACGAGGAAGTGGCAATTCAAGGATCGCAACAAGACAAGCCAACGACCACAAGTGACTTTCAAAAATAAGCATATCTCTTCAACGGGCAAATTTTTGAAAGATCACTATAAAAGGCCGAGGATGACTCAAGATTTAAAGTTGATTACTGAACCAAAACATTCAAGCTAACATCCGAATCGTAATCAAAATATTCTCAAAATCATTCAAGTTTAATCCTCAAGCCACACTACGAAGAAAATCAATCCAACACTCACCGTGAAGAAAAGATAGCTTCAATCGGTTGAAGAGGAAACTTTAGAAGAAAATGGGTCTACATTCCACGAAGGATTGTAGGAAGGTTCAAGGTCGAACCGAGTCTCGAGTTTTTGGAGGGCTTCGTGATCAAATCCTAAGAGCTTGAGCAAGTGAGTCAGAGTAGCAAGGCACCGCCTGTGAAGAAGCTCGAGTCGGACGAGAAGCTTGGTGAGTGACCAAGGCATCTCGATCGAGTCCCAAAGGATCAAGTCATTTGTGTGATCAAGACTTGTATCCGGACCGTTACCACTGTATACCGATCAATACTTAGTGGATTCCTCCAGGAGTTGGAGAAGAGAGGAGTAGAAGAATTACCCCATCTTCGAACCTCTATAAAAACTTATCGTGTCATTTACATTTCAAAGACTTTAATTCTGCATCTTATTTGTTTAATTCTCACGACATATTTGCTATCCAACTGATAATCTCTAAGTGCTAAAACCAAGTATTAAATCATAACTAAACCAAACTTAAGGGTGTTAAGTCTTCCAATGAAAACAAACCACGCTTGAGCTAATTCGGTCTTAACAATTTGAGTTATTCTATCAACACTTCGATCGAGTCCGTTGAGTGACTAACTCTCTTGATTAACTAAATTGGTCATCACCAAGGACACACAGATATAGTGTCAACTCGAATTTTAAAAAGGACCAAAAGTGAAAAGTTGGTAAGGTTTATTCAACCCCTTCTAAACCTTACACTCACACCCCTTGGACCTACAATGACACTACACACCTTCCCATTGACAAAACACCTTGTATGGAAGATGTTCTCTCATTTGGACTCCTCGTCGACTTAGGTTGAATGCTCGGCGCCCTCCGAGACACCAAGGATAACGCCTCCTCCTCGCCGCCTCTATCATCTCCAGGAATATCCTCCAACTCCCGGCATATCACTATAATCCCGCTCTCCCTCACTCTCCCGACTCTATCTCCCCATTCTCACGCAACACCAACACTCTCTTATTTGGACATTGACTAGCGATATGCCCAAACCCATGACATTTAAAACATTTAATATCCCTTGTGCGACCGATGAGAGGGTTCGATTTTACACGCGGGTTTGGGCTCGGGCCCTCCCCTTGATCCGCCACTTTCGAACCACCGCTCCTCCTTTTTGTTGGTGTTTGACTTCCATGCATTGGAGTTAGAGTTTGGTGCTTGCGGTTGAGACCCTCCTCTTGAGCCGTTGCTCCACCTTCACCGCCATATGCACCATCTCCTCGAGATCGACACGATGATGTAGGTCGACGGCATCCGCAATAGGTGTGTTCAAACCCACGATGAATCCGCCATAGTCACCTCCAGGGTCCTCATCGATGTTTGCCCCTTGCCATTAGCATCTCCATCTCTTTGTGGTAGTCCTCCACACTCTTCGAACCCCGAGTCAACCTCTCGTAACCTTTTATAGACGCCCTATAATAGTGATTTGGAACAAAGCGACGCCTCATCAAACTCCTCATCTCCTCCCATGTAGAAACCGGCCGCCGCCGTTTCTCCTCCTTGAGACCATTAGTTGATCCCACCACACACTTGCGTAATCCGAGAACTTCGATTGATGCCAATTTAACCTTTTTGATTCGAATAATTTTGGCATCGAACACGTTCTTGATTTTCTCTCCCAATCCAAATAGGCGCCCGGATCACTCTTTCCTTGGAACGAGGGGATTTGCATTTTGATGTTACTCAAATTGCTATCCTCACGTCCCCGATCACCCCTGTCTCCGCGCTGACCTCTACCTAGATTATAATTTTGCTCCCTTTGAATCAAAATCATCAACCTCGTCCGCCCATTCCTCTAATTCGAACCTCCTAGGCCTCCGTACACCCTAAGAGTGAGCTCCTCGACTCGCGGCGCCTCTTTGGGATTCCCGTATGTCTCCAACATTAGTTTCTTTAACATGTCTGCAACCACCTCCATATCTATCTTGTTACCCAAATCTGCCGGTTGTCGTTTTTCCTCAGTCATGTTTAAATCACTCCCTCACGTGTATACACTCGTGTATCACTCAACTCACAATCTCCAAGTACCGCACTTGTCACGATTATAAACCAATCGCGGGTTGCAAAGTACGCCTCAACACACCAAGAAAATTACCAAGTCAATCAATGGATCGTAAAAGATGAAATTGAAGACTAGGGTTTAAATTTTCGAATTTCCCATTTTCGTTTTTTTTGCACGCGGTTTACGATTCTTTACCCATGCTTTTTTTTTTTGCTATTTTTTTGTTTTTGTACCCTTCAAGAACTAGGGTTTATGAGAAATTCGAAAATAACAAAATTAATAAACAAGGATAGACTTAACCTTGCTAGATGGCTCGATACCAACCGATGTGAACTGCAAAGAACAATCGTGCATACGACCCAACAACAACATTGTTAACCCGAAATCTTCACTAGTTTGGTTAATTTGGTAGAAAAACCTCGACCGTTGCTTAGCGAAGCAAGAACCCGGTATCGAAGACGCCACAAGCAATTATGGATTATTACGATAAGTCGATAATTGCGACAAGAAACGTGAATCTTGAAGACTTGGAGAAACACTCAATTTGAGGGTAAAAGCTTAATTGTATTCAAAACTCGATTGAAAAATAACAAGTGTTCACCCTTATAAAGGGTCCAAGCCCTAACCTACCAAGAAAACAACTTTAAAAACGAAAAAGGAAACAAAAACAAAAAAATCTCGAAAATCCGGTAAAAGCACGCGTGCGAGAAACACGGCCAGGCCGTGTTTCGACGTCGCCGGATCCGGCCTTCAACACAGTCGTGCCAGGAAACACGGCCAGGCCGTGTTCGCGAAGGATTTTCTCGAACACGGCCGTGCTCCCAAGCACGGCAGGCCGTCTTTCCACGAACCCACGAACTCCTCATTCCCACGGCCGTGCCTGAGCACGGAGGCATCGTGTTCGCGACGAAGGGTCCGAACACGGCCGTGTAACTTAAGCACGGCCGGCCGTGCTTTCCACGACTTTTGCCTCCTTCGATTTCTTGATCTTTTATCCCCTGTTCGTCCTAGACTAAAATGACAACTCAAAACGCGGCCTTAAAGGTTTATTTGGCCTCCAAAACACTAACATGACTCAAAAAAAAAAAAAAAACTAAACTACAACTAACTATGATAAATGAATACAACACCATCGAGCACTTGATTATGAGGTCTTCAAGAAGCTAGGTGGCTTGTATTCTTGGCATCCTTTAGTTGCTCACCGAGGTAGACTCTGACCGTTGGACGACGCTTAATCAACTCGACCACCCGGTCATCTTCCTCCTTCGGTAATGCACTCTTGGCCTCGCTCAATGACTTGAATCAACCCATTTAGTGCATCCTTGAACTTCCTTGCCCTCGCCTCGCCACACGGTCCAATTGGTATCATTCGGGTCTTTTGTCCATGGATTCTCATCGAGACACCCAGGTTGTTAAACAAATGAGATATAATTCTTGGTCTACAAGGGAAAATCCCACCAAATGCAACAAAAGGAGTCCCTTATATAGGTGGAAAGTAAGTCCAAAAACATCGATCCGTGAACGATTGCGATATATATTTTTCTTAAAGTTTCTAATTAATTAAATGTTAATTTGTGTAATTATTATGTGAAATTAAAAGGGATAAAGTTGTGGCTTGTGCAAAGCACTTTGTTGGTGATGGGGGCAATGTAAGAGGGAAAGATGAGAACAATACTATCATAGACTGGCATGGACTACTTAGCATTCATATGCCTGGTTACTACCAATCCATAATCAAGGTGTGTCTACTATCATGGTTTCTTATTCAAGTTGGAATGGTCGAAAATGCATGGAAACAAAAATCTTGTGACTGATTTCCTCAAAGGCACCCTTAAGTTTAGGGTATGTATATAACGATTTATAGCTAATTATTCATTTGGAGAAATTGTGAGTTTTTGCACATTAACATGCAAATTCCTCCGCTCCATTTTTTAGGGTTTTGTCATTTCATTGGCAAGGTGTAGACGGGATGACCTACCCATGGGGATTCAACTATTCAACCTCACTTGCTAAAGCAATTAATTTGGGGTTGACATGGTAACTAAACTAAACATTTATTAGGATATTAGTTATGTACATATATTTCATGACTATCATATAATAATATACATTGTATTTGATAATTGCTATTTTATATTTATAAAGGTGATGGTCCCACCAAAGCACACGTAATTTCTTCAAATTATGACTTCCCATGTAAAGAATAATGTAATCCCAATTAGTCGGATTGATGATGCAAATGAAGGATTTCGAGGGTGAAATTCACTTTGGGTCTCTTTGAGAATCCTTTAGCCGATTATAGTTTGGTTGACCAAATTAGAACCCAGGTGAGCCAATTAAATATTGAATGTGCCAATAAATCAATATGTGATCATCATCATAATTTTATCATATTTGTTCAATGGATGTTTTCCTTGTTTATAATACAAATTTTGAACAGGCTCATAGAGATTTGGCGAGAGAGAGGCGGTGAGAAAATCACTTGTTCTCTTGAAGAATGGAAAAGATCCCAAGAAACCTTTGCTTCCACTCCCAAAAAAGACATCCAAAATTTTGGTTCGAGGAACTCATGCCAACAATCTTGGATTACAATGTGGTGGTTGGACGGTTAATTGGCAAAGAGTGGACAACAACACACTTATAATCGGTATTTATTAATATTGTATACATACATAATTAGTTTTCACTTATATACTATTTCATATTTCACATTAATATATTGATTAAGAGAACCACGTTTATCACCGGAACCACAACCAATTAGGTATTAGATGCGATTGATCCCAAAGACATAAATTATCTACGGTGAGAACCCCGATCATCAAACATTAAAGTCCGATGATTTTTCCTATGCTATTGTTGTGGTGGGAGAGCACACTTATCTTTGAACAATTTGGTGACAATTTGAACGACTATTCTCGAACCTGGTTTGAGTACAATGAAAAATGTGTGCAACAAAATCAAATGTGTTGTGGTTACGATTTTTGGTCGTCCACTAGTCATAGAGCCCTATCTTCCAAAAAATTGATGCCTTTGTAGCCGCATTTTGCCCGGAATCAAGGCCAAGGAGTGGCCGATTTGTTATTTGGTGACTATGGTTTCACCGAAAATTATCGAGAACATGGTTCAAGAGAGTTGACCAGCTCCACATGAATGTTGGGGATGAACATTATGATCGCTTTTTCCATTTGGTTTGGACTCACCACACAACCTCTTTGGAGAAATATTGGCCACGACATAATTAATTTTTTACATTGACAATATATATATATATATTTGTACACAAAAACTTGTGTAAGACGGACTCACATAAGACATCCTCATATTTGTATAATGGTTTTTTTCTAGGTTATTAGGGTTTTTGAATTAAGTGTCTATATATCATGTTGCTTGTACATACTCAAAAAGAGTTCTAGATCACTTAATAAGGTGATCAGAATTATTACTCATCATGACACATACTTTTAAAATTTAATAGTTTACTTATTCTCAGTATAAATTCTTTTAATTTTACTTTTCTTCGTTGGTTTCTTTTGTTTGTTTGGTTCTAATTCAAATTACAAGCTTATATGTTTAGAATTTTGATAAGTATAAATGTATAGTCCATTGTAAAGATACTTCAAAAAGGAATTAGGCAAATCAATTGCTAGCTAGCAAAATATAATTATGTATATATCAAACATAATCGTTGAACATAAATCCTAGTTTGAAAAATTCAAAACAAGTTGTGCTAAACCAAAAAAAAATACATGAAGAACTTAAAGTAACAAATATTTCTTAAATCGCAGAACATAAATTTTAGTTTTGACAAATTTTGGAAAATAAATTAAAAATCACAAAATCAACAAAAAATATTGAAAACAAACTTATCTACGAAGGATCTCTATTTTCTCTTTCTCTATTTTTAATTTTTACCATCGCTACCGTGTCATGTAGAATTCATAATCTACTTACTAATTGTTAATTCTTTGATCAATACATGCTTACTAAGATTACGATACCATGTATGAGTCTAATAGAAAGAAAAAGTAAAATCATTTAAAGGAAAAATAAAATAGGGCGGCAATTCGGGTCATCAAGTCGTGTTTGAATTTAGTTTTGGTCAATTTTGGGTTATGTCCAAAATACATAAAAAAATTAAATTAAATTCAAGATATCTATATATCTCTTTTATATATATATAGGGGAGGATCCAATGAGACCACATATTATAGTGAGACAATATGGACTCATCTCAACCCTCCTTTATTTATATCAATGGCTAAGATAAATAGGGGTTAAAATTACATTAAATATTTAATTAAGGTAAAATAAGGGTATAATTGTCAAATTAACAAGTGGGAGACCATCCAAATATGGAATCGATTATTAGGAGAGAGAAAATCATGTGAGGAGAGAGAAAATCACGCATGTACTTTCGCCATGCAAGATATCTCATACATTTATCATATATTTGATGTATACTTAACACTATTTTAATGTATGTTTAACATAATTTTACCGCATATTAATATGGTCAAACAAAAACATGTGAGGACCGTGAATTAAGGAAAATCAGTTATAGAGAGATAATCACGCTCATTAACATGTGGGGACAATGGATTAAGTAAATCGATTATAGAGAGAGAAAATCACGCTCATTAATGTATTGTATATTTAACATGTATTTAATGTATATTTAACACTATTATGTTGTATATTTAACATATTTGTACTTTGCATATTACAATTGTCAAACAAAAACATGTGAGGACCGTGAATTAAGGAATCAATTAACAAGATTATTCAGGCGGCACCAATAATTACTAGTATACTAAATGACAATAATTAAAAAATAACAACTAATAGACACAAATCAATTAACTAAATTATTATACAAGAAACTATGTCTAACTATACAATAAAATTATGTTATGTATACATTAAACTATGTCTAACTATACAACAAAATCGAATGACTTATACAAAGAAAAACTATGTCTAACTATACAACAAAATCGACAACCTATAAAGAAAAACTATGTCTAACTATACAACAAAATCGACTATCTATCTATACAAAGAAACTATGTCTAACTATACAACAAAATCAAACTATTTATACATTAAACTATATCTAACAATACAATAAAATCGGACTATGTATACAAATGCTCTCGACGCTACTGTTCACTTTTTCTACCTCTTTTAGTCATGATTAACAAAACACCGATCCTGGCACAAAAACCAAAAATAAAGTATCGAGGAGAATATATAAAAACATGCGATAAAAATTAACTAAATAAACATTAAAACACATATAAGTATACAAATAAATCTCCTAAATAAGCATCGAAACACAAATAAATATATACATCAAATATTAACTAAATTACACAAGAAAAAACACATCTATGTATACATCGAAAACATATAAGTATACATTTACCTATACAAAAATATAAGTATACATCAAACCTACAAAATATTACTTCATCTTCTACAACTAGAAAAACCCTAAAACCTCCATTAACAAAAGCTTAACCACCATCACAGTAAAAATAAATGAAAGACACAAAGTAAACCCTAGATAAATATTTCGATTCGCAATCGGAGCCTCCTTAGAACACAACAACACGCAATAAAAAAATAAAAAATAAAAACATAGAGTTTCAAATTTACAATCGAAAAAATTGGAAAAAAATACTTACGATGCATCATCCAGACACTGGAACACTCGGAAGCTGAAAGACTCTCTAATAGATAACAACAACGAAACGCAACTAAACAACCGAGGAAAAAGGAGGAACAATCGAGCCATCATCATGATGGTGATGATCGCAATGGTAAACCTGGGTTGGAGGCGGCGGTGGATACCCTTGACCAAAATTTCCTTGATAACCACCTTTGCCAGGATGTGGGGTGGTGGGTATGGATACCATGAAGGAGGAGGCGGATACGGGTAGCCGCATACGGTGGTTGAGGTGGCGCAGATGGATACCCGATTGGCGGAGGGTATACCGTCTAAAAAGGAATGAAATTATGTATTTATACAATTACAATATTGTCCTTTATAAATTTAAAATAAATTAAAAAGACCATTAATTTGGGTAAATCTCAACCATCTAAAATTAAAGATTTGTGGACAAGATTAATCCACACTGTCTCACTCTAATTATGTGGTCTCATTTGATCCAATCCCTATACATATATAAGGGGAGGATCCATGAGACCACATTTTATGGTGAGACAAAGATGGACTAATCTCAATCCTCTCTCATTTACATCAAGGGCTATAAATAATTTGGAATAATAATACATTAACCATTTAATTAAATCCTAGAAAGGGTAAAATTGTCAAGACAAACATGTGGGGGACCATCCAAATTTGAAATCGAGTTATTAGGAGAGAGAAAATCACGTGGAGAGAAAATCACGTTAGGGAGAGAGAAAATCCCGCATGTGCTTTGCCATGTAAGATATCTTGTACATTTATCGGTGATTTGTTGTATACTTAACACTAGTTTACTTTATGTTTAACATAATTTTTTGCATATTAAAATGGTCAAACAAAAACATGTGAGGACCGTGAATTAATGAATCGAGTTATAGAGAGAGAGAGAGAATCACGCTCATTAACATGTAGGACCATGAATTAAGTAAACCGATTATAGAAAGAGAGAAAATCACACTCATTATTGATTTGTATATTTAACATATATTTACTATATATTTAACACTATTATGATGTATATTTAACATATTTGTTGCATATTACAATTGTCAAACAAAAATATAAGTGTACAACAAAATACATATAAGTATACAACAAAAAAACATAAGTATACATCAACATAAATATATACATAAAAATTAACTACTTATACAACAAAACACATATAAGTATACATCGAAAAATATATAAGTATACATTAATTCTCACGCCTCATCGTAGGCCCTCGTTTTCTCCACGTCAAAGATCGTCTTATTCACCAATCCTCCAATCCTATCCTTCAAACAACCTAATTTTCTTTTGCTTGACACATTCATCGTCGTCGATCCACAATTTTTTAGGAAGTTCATGTGCTTTGGTATCCGATGCCACCACGTGAATATTTCGTTCAAGTACCCTGGTCTCCACCCTTAGGATTCGATCTTGTTTATGTGATCCATCGGTTGAAAGAAATACGGTTCAACGGCTCTACCACCATTACTCCCGAGTTGAAAAACGTGTCGTTGTTACCGTCACGAAGATCTCCGGCATACCGAACAAGAAATTGATGTTTAGGAGGATGAGTAAATCAACGTCGATGAAAATGATCTTGTCGTAGTCCGCCAATTGCCATAATCAACTTGTTGTAGTTCCATTCATTGTAGGCATTTTTTCGGCCTTGGGATTTCGATGATAAACGAATTGGGGGGGGATAAGAATCAATTAGGAACATTTACCAAATAAATTGAAACTGTCTAAGTATACAATTACAATCTTACCCTTTACTCATTTAAAATAAATTAAAAAGACCATTAAATTGGGTAAATCTCAACCATCTAAAATTTGAAATTTGTGGACAAGATTAGTCCACACTGTCTTACTCTAATTCTGTGGTCTTATTTAATCCTATTCATATATATATATATATATATATATATATATATATATAAAGCAACCTATTTCTATTTATGTTTTCCTAAAATTACCTTCCAAAAATGATTTTCGATGTATTTATAAAAAATAAAATTTGTCTAGTTACTTTCTAAAAATTGTAATAACTATAATAAAATTTTAGCTTTTTATTCGATCAACTTTGGTAAGATATCAATCGAGTTTAGAAAATTCTATTTTGTAATAAATATTGTATCGATAAGAATCATACTATTAATAATAAATTTCACTAAAATTTGAAAACACAATTCACTTTCCATATTAAATTCAATCAATATAAATTGTCCTTATTAGGTAATTTATAAAAAGTAAATTGACTTTAATTGTTGGCCAAATAATGTAGGTGTTTATGTATATGTATGTGTGTGTATATATATATATAATTGGCATTAATTTTAAAAACAATAAAAAAAAGAAAATCAATTTATTGTGATATATCGAGAAAATAAGACTTCCATTTTAATTCGATTCAATAATATTATAAATATTCGTGTATTGCAAAACTGATGGCACATTTATTGCAATGCAATAAAAATAATTATGACACAAGTAATTAAAAACATACTCTCCTCCTATTCACAATAAGTGTCTTTTTAGTAAAAAACACACATATTAAGGAATATATTAAAATACCAAATATATCCTTAATTAATCATAAATGTTGCTTTGAAAGAAACAAAAAAATTAGGTATTGTTAATAAGTATAAGGGTAATTTTGGAAAAACAAATTCTCATTAGTCTTGAAGACATCAAAAGGACATTCTTTTGAATAATTTTGTATGTATCAAAAAGACACTTATTGTGAATAGGAGGGAGTATCTTATTTTATTAACATTCGAATACTCATATTAAAAGGTAGATTTGAATAAATATTTGAATTTATCAAAAACATTAATGAATCCTACTCATAATAAATATGATTTTGACATATTACCATAACTATCTTTTTGTATTGCCTATATATATGTACGTTCAAACAAAAACACAAAAAAAAATTGCTCCATCATACTGAAAATTCATAGATCAATGACACCTATATATTTCTACATTGTGTTGATACAATTTATTTTACGGGAGATCGAATTCTTGGAAGTGTTACTAAAATAGTATGTGCATTATACATGGTCGCACGAAGTCGGCCTGAACGGACCAATTTAACAACTCTATTGATTATTAAAATATAACCGACCAATTTAACAACTCTATTGATTATTAAAATAGTTTGTGCATTACAGGACTCATCTAGTTATGTTTTAAGACAATTTGGTAACTTCGTGTCGATTCGTGTTAGCAGTGTTTGAGTTTGAGTTTCTCATGTTCATGTTCGAGTTTTTATTAGTACCTTGGTCGGGTGTCGTGTTATAGTGTTGTGATTGCCACCGTAAATTTAATTATGACCAAAGGGTAAATATGTCTTTGAAAATATTGTTCCTCAAATTTCCCTAGTGCACCTTTGTGGGGATTATTGCCACCCCGTAAATTTAATTATGACCAAAGGGTAAATATGTCTTTGAAAATATTGTTCCTCAAATTTCCCTAGTGCACCTTTGTGGGGATTCCCTTAAGTCTTAAGCTGACCATTTCTTCAATTTTAGTGCAGCAGCGGCGGCAGAACCAACGATGGAACTCATCTTTCCGGCCGATTCTCCTCCGCTCCATGTCATCGCCGCCGCAAAAATTGCCGGTGTTTCTGTGGTCACCAACCCTACTCTGGCTTCCGGCTCCTCGCCGACTCTTGTCCTAGCGAGCGGGTGAGTTTCTCGTCTTACTCTTTTTTCGTTTCGTTTTTTTTTTTGTTGGGATATTTGAGGATTTCTTAACTCATGTACTTTTTATTTTTGCTTTGTTCTTGTTCCAGTTACAGTGCATTTTCGAATCTAGTGGTGAAACTGAAATAGTTTCTGGAATAAACATTGAGCCTAAATGGAATGATATTTTTAGCCAAATTGATGTTCTTTTGGAAAAGGGTAAATTCCAATCTTTGAAATCACATGACATAGTTTTTGATTCTGCCAAAATTTTGAACTGGGTTGGAACAAAAGTTCTAATTTTGAGCTTTTTCTTGAATAATATATGTTGAGAGATCTAGAAAAAGAAAGAAAAAAATTCCAGCTGGGGAGCTCGGTTGGATTTCATGGTGAAACTAATAGCGTTAATATCTGCTTATCTACCTCTGAGAAAGTGAGAAGTAACAGGTTCACCTTGACAGAACCTTGGTTTTTGATCGGCGTGAAAGATTGGAATCAGAAACTTCCTGTATTATAACATTAGACCAATGTTTAGGTCATAATGAGAATATAACGAAGGATGCATCCTCTACTGATTTGGTGGATGTGTAAAGGATTACCTTTCTCTTCAAATGAATTTGTTTTTGGCTTTTCTCTTATTTTGGTTATGCAGAGAAATAAAAATATCGTTTTATGGTGGTAACTAATTTTCAGGCAGAAGCTGCATGGAGCAAATGTTATTTTGAGATATATTGGTAGGATATCAAGCCTGCCTGAATTCTATGGTCGGGATGCTTATCAGTCAAGCCAGGTGCCTTTTTTGTACTCATTTCTTTGTTTAAAATGTTTGTTTTTTTAAAAAAATCCTTTCTGATTCCTTTGTTTTATCAAAACTATTACTTGTTATCTTATTTTGGCTGCATTTTATTTATTATAATCCTTTATAAACCTTCTTATTAACTGTTTTTGGTTTTGTAGATTGATGAATGGCTTGATTATGCGCCTGCTTTTGGGTCTGGATCGAATTTGAGGGCGCATGTAGCTTTGTGGATGAATATTTATTGCAAAATACTTTTCTGGTTGGTAATAGCCTGTCTATTGCAGATGTAGCAGTCTGGGCTGGTCTTGCAGGTAAAGTTCCCAAGTTCATGTAATTGAGTCTCTGAGAGTGGTAATTTAGTTGCTGCTTTTTTACTTTTATAATTGATTTTGTTCCGGACAGATAATTCATTTGTTATATTTCTCTGTGTATTATAGTTTGTTCTCATATTGCTGAATATCTTTTCTTAATATAGTCTATTGCATACAACTATTCTAAATTCTAATTTCTATAGGATATTTATTTCCGTTGTTACTTTTTGTTTTCTTTCGTCGCTTTTAGGAGCTGGTCTGAGATGGGAAAGTTTAAGGAAATCTAAGAAGTATCAAAACCTGGTTCGGTGGTTCAACTCAATATCTGCTGAATATGACGCTGTGTTGGGTGAATTTTCTGCAACATATCTTGGGAAGAAAGGCTCTACAAAGGCAGCAACTTCTAAGTCGAAAGAGACACAAGCCTCTAGTTCTCAGTCAACTGCAGTGGAGAATGGTGTCCATGCGACTGAAACAGTTGCAAATCGGGCCTTTGAGGTAGATCTCCCTGATGCCGAGGTTGGAAAAGTGAAGTTGCGTTTTGCACCAGAGCCCAGTGGTTATCTTCATATTGGTCATTCAAAAGCTGCATTGTTAAACCAGTATTTTGCCGACCGATACAATGGCCAGGTGATTGTACGGTTTGATGACACTAACCCGGACAAGGAAAGCAGCGAGTTTGTGGATAATCTTTTGAAAGATATTGAGACGCTGGGGATTAGATATAGTGTTGTGACATACACATCAAACTACTTCCCGCAGCTCATGGAAATGGCTGAGAAATTGATTCGTGAGGGTAAGGCCTACATTGATGATACCCGCGTGAGCAAATGCAGCATGAAAGGATGGAAGGCATAGAGTCAAAGTGCAGGAATAACAGTGTAGAGGAAAACTTCAGATTGTGGAATGAAATGATTGCTGGTTCAGAGAGGGGATTGATGTGTTGTCTCCGAGGGAAATTGGACATGCAGGACCGAACAAGTCACTTCGGGATCCGGTGTATTACCGCTGCAATTTGACTCCTCATCATAGGATTGGGTCTAAATATAAAATATATCCAACATATGACTTTTGCTGTCCATTTGTTGATGCTGTGGAAGGTATTACACATGCCCTTAGATCCAGTGAGTACCATGATCGTAATGATCAATATTACAGAATTCAGAATGACATGGGGTTTAGAAAGGTCCATATATATGAATTTAGTCGGCTGAATATGGTTTACACGCTTCTTAGTAAGCGCAAGCTGCTATGGTTCGTGCAAAATGGAAAGGTTGAGGGTTGGGATGATCCTCGCTTTCCCACTGTTCAAGGAATAGTACGAAGGGGTCTGAAGATTGAAGCATTGATACAATTCATTTTAGAACAAGTAAGTTGTATCCCGTTTAAGGGATAATAACAAGAAAATCCGTGGTTCGGCTACTTACTGAAAAAAAACCAGAGGGTGCATTTGGATGGGGGGATTTGGGAGGATGGATTTGAAATATTAACTAAATCCACACCCCTGTTTGGCATATAAATCCAAATCAATGGATTTTAAATCCCTCTTTAAGTTTTAGTTTATTTTCAAAGGATTTCAAATTCCTCCCAAAACCTAGTCATTTGAAATCCATTCTTTTTTCCCCTTTATGCTCACTTGCATATTCACACACACTTACATACGTTGCACATATTTACACACACTACACACATTTACATAAACTACACACACTACACACATTTACACACACTCCACACATTGCACACATTTACACACACTGCACACACTATACACATTTACACACACTACACACACTACACACATTTACACACACTGCACACACATTTACACACACTGCACACATTACACACATTTACACACATTACACACATTTACACACAATCGCACACACATTACACACACACTTACACATACTCTCCTCACATATGCACATGCATTATCATCACACACATATCCGGACATAATAAAAGATATATATTTCATATTTTTTATTAGTGCATAAAATTATAATATTTACAAAATAATAAGATTATATCTTTTATTTTTATTTATTAAATATCAATTAAGAAAATAAATAGAGCTTCTAAATTTTTTATTTATTGAACTTACAATGGATTTGAAATCCTTACACAAATGCACATAATCCAAACAAGAGGTGGATTTCAAATCCAATAACTTTGAAATCCATTCATTTGAAAATCCCTTGAATTTCAAATCCCTCCATCCAAATGGGCCCTTAAGGTTTGATTCCGTTTTACACTTTCCCTTTCATAAGCAAAAATATTTCATAAACCTCCTTGACATTTATTAAACATTTATAAAACATTAAGTTATTCCCTTAAATTTAGGACATAATCAAACGGTTTCTTTTTGTGTGTGTAATTTCCAAACATCTCAATTTTTTTTTGTAATTAGCCCAAACCCAGGGTGTTTTTGTAATTATAGCTTCGTATATTCCATATAAATATGTGCAGTAGATATTTGCTAATAAAGAAGGGCATTGATCTTCTTATTTATATATTTTAAAAGTTCTTTACAAGTTATGTTATGTGAACAATCTCCATGTGTTCTTGGTCACTATGAGGAATTTAAATCTTTTATGTGTCAATTGGTTAGGTGCATCAAGAACCTCAATCTTATGGAGGACAAACTCTGGGCGATCAATAAGAAGATCATTGATCCTGTTTGTCCCAGGCATACTGCTGTTATTGAAGAACGACGTGTATTGCTAGTTCTATCTGATGGCCCAAAAGATCCCTTTGTGCGCATTTTAGCTAAACACAAAAAAATATGAAGGTGCTGAGAGAAAGCTGTAACTTACTCAAACAGATTATGGATAGATTATGCGGATGCTGAATCAATCTCAGTCGATGAGGAAGTAACTTTAAAGGATTGGGGTAATGCAATTGTGAAGGAAATCAAGAAGGACGAAAAATGGGATCATCACTCAGCTAGTGGGAGTTTTGCATCTTGATGGAAATGTTAAGAAGACAAAGTTGAAGCTCACTTGGCTGTCAGATACCAGTGAGCTTGTCAGACTGACCCTGGTTGACTTTGATTATCTTATTACAAAGAAGAAGGTGATGCTTTTGCATTGGATGAGAAAGTTTGATTTTATTCTAATTTTTATGACTTGAACTTCTTTTTGAATTTACTTGTTTATTTATTTAATCCTTTTGCTAGTGCTCCATTTATTAGCTTATTATAATATTTGAATAATTACAGCTTGAGGAAGATGAAGATTTCGTTGATGTGGTCAATCCCTGTACGAAAAAGGAGACATTAGCACTTGGGGAATCTGACATGCGGAACTTGAAGCGGGAGACGTAATACAGTTGGAGAGGAAAGGGTATTACAGATGTGATGCTCCTTTTGTCCGACCTTCAAAACCCATAGTCCTTTTTGCAATTCCAGATGGAAAGCAGCAAACTGTAGCAAAGTAAGAACACACCTACTTATGTCGTAGGGGCGAAGAAATGAAAACAAAAAGCTATTTCCAGATTAATTGAATTTTATACACTTTTGTTTAACTTAATGTCTATTTTAATAGTTCAAGGTTTATCCTCTTTGATCTTATCTTTTGTGTTTACTTGCCGGTTTCTGCATAAGTGCACACACACGTGTGTGTGCAGGTGTGTTGCTTTGTTTTGGTAACATGTTTGAGGGTTGCCTATGTGCAAAATAGAGCATTTCTGCTGGACTCATCTATGCTGTGTAGTTCATTGAAAATATAATTTTGACCATAAGTTTTTAACTTCCCCAGTTTATATTCAATATAAGTCTACAGTGTATTTTTATGTTCATTTTTTGGTAGGGCATCTGGGTCTAAGATGTTAGAACTTAGAAGTGGACGATTTCTGGAATAGCACGTTTCATTGGTTTTGATCTGTCTTTTCGTAAATTTTGGCTAATATATATAGATAATTGGGTCTTCTGTTATTTCTGATATTTTGACTTTTCTATTTGTTAATATACCATCGACACTATGAGAGTGTTTGCAAAACCTACTACTTTTAGAAGAAGTTATTTATTGTAGCATAAGCTAGTTGAAAATAAGAAGTTGATAGTGTTTGGAAATATAATCTAAAAGTTGAATTAATTAATTATAAGTGTTTTGATAAATAAGTTGTAGAATTGCTTTTTTTTTATAAATCAAACCAGAAGTAAAATCAGAAAATTAATATGATGCTCTACTACTTTTCGATTCTGAATCAACTATTTTTTCCTGGCGACAAGCTTGGAATATTTTTTTAGTGATTTGCACATACTCGCTACGATTGGGTAGATTGAAATAACATAAAAAGCTGAGCTGGATAGAATAATTTCCGAAAAGTATATGTATTAAATAAAAGACCTAGTAACTTAAGAAAGCATCAAAATTTTGCAGGACTTAAATTCCCTGCGTGCTTACGAATAAAGTTGGTGAACAACAGCATGGGGCCATAACAAAAACCTACTCCACTTTCAAACACTTTAGTTAATTAAGGATTAGATGCAGAAACAGGATAATTAATACTGTTGATCTCTAGTATTAGTTCAGTTGAGACCAAAAATATATTCTGTATGGGTTGGTTGTCTCCAATCCCATTATTTTAACTGGAAAATCAAATAGCCGTTCTGCATTTCAGCATGGGCTCCGCCTTGTCAAAAACCCAATATTATAATCACAACAAATCATATGATAACATATTCATACAAATAGTACGAGTCTTGTTTCTGTTTAACCTCTAGACAGCTCAATGTAATGGACCGCCTAAGGAGAAGCTAAAGTCGCAGGATTCATTGTTTGCTTTAAATGCTCCGTGACATCTAGATAGTATGTTAATAATCTTTTTGTCTATACATGCGAAAAACTCCAAGTTAAAGATCACATTACTTATTATACATAAAACGTTTGTTAGTGTCACTAATGATGTTGAATTCAGATTTTAGTTTATCTTTTTTTTTAAAACTATACATTTAAAATTATATGTAGTACTTAATTTTTTAAAAGATAGCAACATCTTTCCAACTCAACTTATTACGTACGTACTTTGCACAATTATATATGTAAAGGGTTGAAATTTGAACGAAATCTCAAATGACTAGCATTTAATTTAATTAGGGGTGGGCTTGGTTGCCTAACAAGCATTTATGGGACCATATAGCACTATCCTATGATCTTTATCAGAAATCCAAATTGAATAATGCAGATTTAATACTAAAATATAAAGTCATGTTAGCGTAAATAATTATATATTCCCTCGATTTGCAGCCTAGAATATATAATGACTTTTTAATTAAATAATCCAACCACTGAGTACTGAGTTCCACTAATATACAATATTAGGCGATGAAAACAGAATTCCATGCCAACCATTTCATTATTACTCAAATTGATTTCTGTACCATTGAATATATGTTGAATAGTGCCATAAAATATTTTTGTCATCATATAAGTGAAAATTAACATTACTTGAAAAAAAAAATGTAAATTAACATTGACAAATGGTACAAAGAAATTGGGCCAAGTGTATCGCGAGTTAAATTATAGAAAGAATGAAAAAATAATAGGAAGTCTACACTAGTCTTTTTGGCTTCACGTAATGATTTCAATATTTGGTATGACGAGCATATCATCACAACTCACAAGTTGGCATTTGTTTGTCTCTCACACACACCAATTCCAATGATTAATTATACTATTTAACTTTTAGGTTGTATTATGCGTTATATAAATTAGGGATAACTGCAAAACTACAAAAATCTTATCGATGTTTGATATTATGTTACATTTTTCGCTTCATAAACAAAAAATATTTAAGGGAGTTTGTAATTATCCATATAAATATCTGTCTTGAAAATTGCAATTCTCTTGTACTAATTATCTGTATTTGTACTAATAATGAGAGACAATTAAATGCGCGATGGGAGAAAAAATTAGGGGTGTTAATCGTGTCGTGTTTTGTGTTTGCAGGTTGTATTCTGATACGAATATTACAGGTTTGACACGAACACGAGCATGACTCGTTTATGACAAGGATAACCCGACATGACACGAAATACCTATACAATTTAAAGTTGACACAAAAAAATAAAAATAGAGAAAAAACTAAAATTACAAATAAAAATACATTAAAGTATTAGAAATACATTAAATAATTTGTCCATCATCATATAACCAACTAAAACATCACAAAATACAACAATGTCACTATAAAACCAAATGGGTTAAATAGGTCAATTGTATCGACACGCTGGTCGACCTAACCGACCTATTTATTTCTCGTGTTAACTATTTCCGAATTGAGTTTGGTCTCGAACCTACTAAGGGTTATACATGTTCCGCTAAATTTGTGTTAGGTTTGTGTTGTGCCACAAATCGCGCTTCTAGAAAAATTTTAGCCTCATTTTCTCTCTAACCCCTCTCTCAGGCTTCTCTTCTTGCTCTTCATTGTTATGTCGTGATTTTTGGCTTGAATTCACCCATCTGCGTCTTTTCGTTAATTTATTTTCTAAATAAGTGGTTACCACAAAGATCCTGGATTATTTGTTTATTTTCTTGTTTGTGATTTTGCCGTCACGCCGCGACATTTGGTTTATCACCATCTTAATTGGTGCAATGTTTTTTTGTTGTGATTCGCATAAGCAAGTTTTTGATCCGACAGAGATAACTAATCAGATTATGGTCTTCAACAGATTGCAGATCTGAAATCATAGGTATTCTAAATACTATAGAATTTTTAAAATTGTAGGCTTTAGGTCGATTTTTATTATAACCTAGATGCTATGAATCTTTACATAGTTCGTTTTTTTTATGGTTTTTAACAAATTATCTTTTTCCTTTTATGGGTGCATTGCTAGTTTGACCAATTAATTAGTAAAATTATTTTTCTTTTCAAAAAAGGAAATCTATTGTGAGACGCCTCACTGATTAGATCCGTGAGAAGCTCCATGTGGCCCTTTCTCATTTTTTCTCTCTCATCTTACCTGGTCCCACTCCACTATCTTTCCCCACCTCCCTGGTTGATATGCTCCCATTGTCCTCTCTCTCTTCACATCTCATACCTTTGTGTGTGGTCCCCATCCATCTCTCTCTTCTCTATCCGGCCTCTTCTCATTTTCTTCTCTCTCTCTCTCTCTCTCTACACATAACATTTTGGATACAAAAATCTCACAAAAAATGTAATACTTTTCATAAAACGTATATTTTTTAGAATAACATTGATACTTTTTTTAATAAATAGTGATACATTATTTTTAATAAAATCTAATATTTATTTTAAAGAAATTATACTTTTTTAATATAAAATGGTACTTTTTGAACAAAAAATATACTTTAGTTTTAATTAAAAGTAATATTTATTTTAATAAGAAGTGATACTTATTATATAAAAAGTGATGTTATTTACATGAAAAGTGATACTTTATCCATAAAAAATAAAAATTTTTTTTAATAAAAAGTGCTATTTTCTTAAATAAAAAGTGATACTTTTTTCGTGAGAAGTAATTTTTTTTTCGAGTCTAAATGTGATACTTTTTTCCATAAAAAGTGATAGTTTATTTTCCTCATTTTTTTCCTTTGTTTCCTGCATGTAGAAATACATGAGAGACGTTAGTGGAAAGAGAGAGAGAGAGAGAGAGAGAGAGAGAGAGAGAGAGAGAGAGAGAGAGAGAGAGAGAGAGAGAGAGAGAGAGAATGTACCACTAGAAGAGTGATGTGAGGAGAGAGAAGAGACCATGAGATATTTAGGTTATGTATGGAATTGTTTTCAAATACAATTTTCCAATTTCCAACTATTCCAGAAAATGAATTTATGTTTGTTTAAAAAATTCTCAATAGAAATAAAATCATTTCCAGTTTTCATTTTTTATGGAAAGATTCTTTTGAAAATACAACCAAACAAGTTTTCACCACAATCACGCAAATCTATGTGAAAATATACTACAATCACGCAAAACGATGTCAAAAATACACTACAATTACGCAAATCTATGTCAAAAATACTATAACCAAACATATTTTCATTTTTAAACAGAAATTCAGACAACAAACCAAACATATTCTCAATTCTCACACGAAAACCAATAAAGTTTGAAAATTCATTTTCCAACACTAGAAACTCGGAAATGGATTTTGAAACACATCCATACATCCTCTTAGTGTGTGGATGGTAAGGAGGGACTAGTGAGAGGGGAGAAAATGAGGGTGGAGAGAGAAAATATGGGAGACCATGGGGTTCCGTCTCACAGATTTAGACGGTGTCACACAAATTTTTGTGAAAAAAATAATGAAAGATAATTATTTCGTTGGAAATATTACTTCACTCCTCTCGTTTCACTAGTGTCTGATCCGAGTTGTTTGTTTTAGCTGTTATTTTTGTTGAAACACGTTTTCTTTTTTGATTAGCAACTTAGCAGATTATGGGTCTTACTTTCCTATAAATAGAGTGGTGTTCCTTCTTTGTAATTTCGAGCTATTATGAAATAAAACCACATAGAATTCTCTCGATTTCTTCATGGTATCCAGAGCACCGGGTTTTGGATCTTATGGCGAATCGATGTGGAGCTTGGAATGACATCATTGCTGGAGGAGGATGCAATACTTAAGGACATATTCAATTCGTGAATCAGATGACTGCGAAGGAAGTGAAGGAAGAGGATCCATTTCAACTCCATGGTTCCGATCAACCAGGTTTACTTCTAGTTTCAATTCAACTCACAGGAAACAACTATCAGTCCGGAGTCGATCGATGAAAATTGCATTAGGAGCGAAAACTAAATTAGATTTGTCAATAGTAGTATTCTATACCTGCAATTGATTCAATTGAATATGAGCAATGGAGAAGAGTTGATTTGATGGTTACCAGCTGGATTTTGAATACTATTGCTAAGGACATAGTCGATGCCTTCCTATATGTTGAATCTGCACATGAGCTTTGGGATGATATTTCGCAGCGTTTTGAGAGTGCAATGGGACGGTTTTGTATCAATTGCAGAGAGATATTGTGAATCTCACTCAAGGAGTTAACTCTGTAGCGGTTTATTTCACCAAGTTGAAGAAGCTTTGGGACGAGTACAGCAGTTTGGCACCTGCTACATCGTGCACATGTGGAAACACTAAAGCGTCTATGGATCTAGCGAATATAACTCGATTGAATCAATTTCTAATGGGGCTGAATGAGTCCTACGATCACATCCGAAGTCAGATCCTTATTATGGATCCTTTACCTAATGTGAATAAGGCATATTCGATGGTACAGAGAGTTGAGAGGCAAAGAAGTGTTACTGTGAGTTCTACAGAAGGCTTGGATGGAACAACTTTGCTGGCTAAGAATGCACCTACCATACCTGCAGTCACAGGGAGAGGAGATATCTAGGTGGTCAAATAACACAAATACAAATCGCGCTTCAGATCCCAGCGGGGATTTCGTAGATCGAAAGAAGAAAAGGCTAAACTCACTTGTGAACATTGTCGAGCTCCTGGTCATGAAATGTCCAATGTTTCAAGCTTCATGGATATCCGTGATTGGTTTAAAACTCTCAAGGAACAAAGGATGCGAAATGCAGCTAATTTTACCACAGATGGAAATATAGTACAGGAGGAAATGGCTCAAACTCAGCCAAGGACATATACACATTCCCAGGGAGATATGGCTATTCTCATTCAACAAGAGATTGCAAAATATATGGTCGGCAGGGGGGAACCAACAAGTCGGAGAAGTAGTGTGAACATGAACTATGCACACTTTGTCGATTATCTTTGGTAAGAGCCTCATACATGACACACATTGTGCATTATCTACTTTTCATGGAGGAAATAAGCACAATTGGATAATTGACACTGGTGCCAGGAAGCATAGGTGCTACAATGAGAAACTTCTCACTGATTTGCATCCTGTCAGCACTAAAACTACCATATATTTACCTGATGGTTCCTCTAAGCAAGTCACTTACACAGGGAAGGCTCAAATTACTGAATCATTGTCTCTTGATGATGTGTTGTTGGTTCCTTCATTCTCTTACAACTGTTGTTTGTTGCTCAATTGATCGAAGTCTTCTAATCTCAAGTTTGTTTGCTTTCCCACACATTGTGTCCTACAGACCTCAAGACTAATGAGGTGGTGGCGGTGGGCAAGGCACAAGGCAGTCAGTATATCCTCCAACCGAACTTCATTCATTCTTCATCTTCATCCCGGTCATCATCAGTTTTTACTCCTCTTCTTCTAATTCCCTGTAATAATGTGTTGTTGGATTGGCATGTGAAGCTTGGTCATCCTTCTTTTCCTCGTATTGGAACATATCTCTTATTTGAAACCTTTTTGTACCACTTTGTTAATAAAAGGTTGATTGATGAATGTGAGGTGTGTCATAAATCTAAGCAACCACGATTATCATTCCTGTTAGTATTACTAAGGTCAGCCGATTGCTTTGATCTTATCCATGTTGATGTATGGGGACCTTTTACACATGAGGAGCTACACACACTCCTACATGTTGATCGTGGTGGATGATTGTACTAGGGCCACTGGACATATTTCCTTGCTCATAAGAGTCGTGCCACATACACTTAAAATCTTCTTTCAAGATATGCCGACTCGGTTTAAAAAGGAAGGTTAAGGAGGTCGGGAGTGATAATGGGGAGAATTTGTAAATCATGAGTTGCGAATTTGTTTCATTCCTTGGGAATTTTGCATCGAGGTCTGTGTCTACACTCCCCAACAAAACGGGGTTGTAGAAATGAAGATAGAACACTACTCAATCTTGGAAGAGCATTGATGTTTTCATCTGGGTTGCCGGGTTAGATTTTGGACATATGCCTTGATGTATGCTACACATATTGTAAATAGGTTGCCTAGTGTCATTTTGGGTTGGGAGAGCCCCTATGAGTTACTTTATGGAAAACCCCCATTACACTAACTTGAAGCCATTTGGGTGTTTATCTTATGCTACCAATACTCATCCACATAAACATAAATTTGACACTAGAGCACTTAAATGTGTCTTCTTGGGATATCATTCAGGATCAAAGGATACAAATTGTACAATCATGACACTAATCAATTTCTAATTTCCAGGATGTGAAATTCTTTTGAACATTCATTTCCTTTCATTCATATTTCGTAGTCTCCTTCTACTTCCACACCATTGCCTCTCATTTCTACCATTGAGTCTCATTGTTCTCGATACTTTGCCTCTTAATCCTCGCTTCCTATTACAAATGAGCCTCCAACTCCTATACTCGGAAGAAGTATTGCAGTTCATCCTCCGGTCTGGGATGAAGGATTATGTTAGTGATTTTTCTACAAAGACTCTTGTGCCCGCACCTCCGACACGCTCCACCTCTCACCCCTTACAGTACTCATTATCCTCTTCACACATTTCCTACATCCTGCCTCCCCTACACTTAATCCTAATTCAAGAACCAAACAGATTACTTTGAGGCTTGTAAAGATGCCAATTGGATTCATGCTAAGAATCAAGAGCTTGAGGCTCCCGAGAAGAATGAAACTTGGGAACTCACTTCTTTACCACATGGTAAAAAGGCAATTGGTAGCAAATGGGTGTATAAAGTGAAGTCAATCGATGGAACAATAGACAGATTCAAGGCGCGATTGGTTGCTAAGGGGTATCATCAAGTATATGGGTTGGACTATTTGGATAGCTTTTCTCCGGTGGCTAAGCTAGTGATCGGCGGTTGTTTATTGCCACGGCGATGTACAAGGGATGGGATTTACAACAATTGGATATAAATAATGCATTTCTCCATGGCTTTCTAGATGAAGAGATTTATATGATTCCTCAGGATGGATATCATAAGGTCGCAGAGCCAATTTTGCAGATCAAGCGAAGTCTCATGGACTTAAACAGCCTCTGTGACAAAGTGGAATGTGGAGTTGTGTAAAAAGTTAGTGGAGTACGGGCTCTCCCAATCTCAAGATGATCATTGTTTCTTCTTCCTAAGACGATACATCTTATCTTATTTGCTCATTTATGTCGATGATGTCCTCATAATCGGTTCGATTTTAGAGGACATCACTACTCTCAAGCTCTATCTTGACAAAATGTTTACAATCAAGGACATGGGGTCAGCAAAATATTTTCTTGGCCTTGAAATTGCTCGAGGATCCGATGGGGTCTATCTTAACCAACAGAATATGTTTTGGACATCCTCCGTGATACTGGGATGCTTGATTGTAAGCTTGACCTCATTGCATTTCCCACAGGGTCTTAAGTTGAGTGGAAAATCCGGTACACCATTGGCAAATCCAGATCGATCGACGCGTTTGGTTGGAAGATTCTTTGTACTTAAATCTTACTCGGGGCCGATATCACCTATTATGTACAACAATTAAGTCGGTTTGTGAATGATCCCTATAGTTCGCATTGGGAGGCAGCTTTGGGTGTATTGCGTTACTTAAAAGGGTGCCCTTCTACTGGGTTATTTTATCCCGCTGGGGGTGCATTTGAGCTGACAGGGTACAGTGATGCGGATTGGGCATCTTGTATCGACACTGCAGATCTTTGATCGGGTTTTGTGTCTTCAGGCTCTTCTCTTATTTCTTGGAAGACTAAGCAGTTGGCACTTACGATTTCAAGTCTTCTACTGCCGAGTACCGTGCCTTAAGCACCGTTGTTTGTGAGTTGCAATGGTTGGCTCAACTTGCTCATGATTTTGATATTTCTATTCCTACACCTATCCCTCTTTGGTGTGACAATCAAGCCGCTCTCCACATTGTGGCCAATCCTGTTTTCCACGAGCGGACTAAACATTTGGAGATTGATTGTCACATTGTTCGTAATCAGTTTAAAGCTGGGTTTATCATCCCTCAGAAGGTTTCTTCCGCTCTCCAGCTTGCTGATATTTTTACTAAGTCTCTTGGGAAGCCCAGGTTCTTGGATCTTCTTGGCAAGTTGGGGCTGAAAGATCTTCATAATCTCCCAACTTGAGGGGGGGATGTTGGAAATATTACTTCACTCCTCTCAGTTTCACTAGTGTGCTGCAGCTGAGTTGTTTGTTTTAGTTGTTATTTTTTGTTGAAACACGTTTTCTTTCTTTGATTAGCAACTTAGCAGTTATGGGTCTTACTTTCCTATAAATAGAGCTGGTGTTCCTTCTTTGTAATTTCGAGCTATTATGAAATAAAACCACATAGAATTCTCTCGATTTCTTCAATTTCAAGACATTAAAATTTTATTGTGGATTACATCAAAAGAAAGAACATTCTGGTACACGTTTTACATTCCCCCACTTCCCAACCCACTTTACTAAAGAAACAAAATAAATCAAATTATCACCCCACGAACAAACAAGAAAAAAAAAAAAAGAAAAAAAAAAAGAAAAACAGCTTGAAATTAAAATCCCGCAAAACACAATAATTAACATTTGCAAAATAGTTTCATTACTTGGGTGCGAACTTAGACTTGATCTGCTGCACTTCCTCGGTACCAACCTGAAACGCCTTGGTCAAAACATTGTCCGGCACCGGCGGCGCAGCCGCGAACAATGTGGCGGCGATGGACTGAGTCCCCGGAAGCTGGCTATTAAAGGCGGAGAGCACGGCGGCGGGCGAATCGCCGTTGTTCTTCTGGTAGTGGACGAGGCCTTTGGGGAAGGCGAAAATGTCGCCCTTCTTGATGGACTTGGCGATGAGGACATTGGCGGTGGTGATGAAGCCCACGTCGAGTTCTCCTTCGAGGACGAACACCACCTCGGTGGCGCGTGGGTGCGTGTGGGGCGGGTTGAGGCCACCGGGGGCGTAGTCGATACGCGCGAGGGAGATGCCGAGGGTGTTGAGGCCTGGGACTTTCTGGACGTTGGCGCCGGTGACTAGGGCTCCGACGGAGTTGTTGGTGTCGCCGGGGTTAGCTATGCCGGAGAAGAAGAAATCATCCGCCGTCACGTTTGACTTGCAAGGGTATCCGTTGACCTTCACAGCTGTTTAAATTTCACACACGCAAGAGAATTATTTGTTGTGTCATTATTTGATATTATTTTTGCATTAAAATTAATGATAATAATAAATTAATAATAATGTGGATAAATGCCAATCAATTTCCTATTCTACGTACACTTATTTCATAGAAACTGTATATTTCACAAAATAATTTATATACTTAATATATATTTTCATTATGAATATAAATAACACATTTAAACTAATTGATGTATTGATGAATTCAACGAAAATATCATCCCTATATATTAATGGACTAGAAAAAAGGAGATCTCATTGGGCATGCATGGCAGAGAAGTCAACTTAATAATAGACCAAGAAAATGGAAATTCAAACTAATTGGTTGGGAGCTTACAAGATAAGTATACGCCCTTTAGACGAAAAGGATTGGCAGAAAAACCACAATATTTGGAGTCTTTTATAATATTTAAAATAATTTATATTTCATTTTGAATTTAATTAATATAATTGATATATGGTTTAATTTCTAATAGAAATATAATTACTAAATATACAAAACCACATAATTAAACTCAGGGCCGGGCTTGCTAATTTATATAAGAAAAAAAGAGCATATTTAAATGGGATAATAGTTATATAATTAAATACCAGAAGTGAGATCAGCTACACAAATATCTTGGAGCGAGTCTGGATCTGCATAAACTCTGCTGCTTAACATCACTACATGAGCCATCATTAGTAAAACTCCAGAAAAAGCACCAGCAGCCGCCATGGGTCTTTATTGTTTATATATATATATATATATATATATATATAAGTTGAAAAGCATGTAATAATGAGCAAGAAGAAAGCACAGAACTGGGAGAAAGTACTTGGGTTGTATGGGACAAAAGTTGGGTGGACTATTTATAAGGCCAAAAAAGAAGAATTCCTTACGTGGTTGGGAGACTTGGGGTGTGGTGGAGTTGTGTTTGTAAAAGCACGAAACATGCCTTTGGGTTTTGACTCCTTTTGATCAGGTAGGGATCACAATGAGGCAGGTGGGACGGGATAAGTATCTTAATACCTAGACCCATCCTGTCGGGTGGATAGGGCGGGGTAGGGCCGGTCAACTTATGTTCAATATAATTTTATTATTTTAATATTTTTATTTTGTATTTTATAATATTAATATTTTTTATCTTATATTTTGTATTAAAAATACATATTATTTATAAAACTTGTCTTTATATATGTTAAATATCATATTAAGTACATAAAAACTATATTAGCTTATACAATATATATCTAAAACATATATTAAATATACTAAAAAATACAAATACTACACGGGGCGGAGCGGTACCCAGGGGCAGAGGCAATACCCAGACCCACCTCGCCCCACAATGGGTCACGGGGCATGGTGGCCCAAATGGGCGGGGTGGGTCTTGATCGGGGTTGGGCGAATTGTCATCTCTGTTTTGAAGTCACAATTGCACCTCAAAGTGATGAGTTCAAACCTTGACTAATGCGGAGTGAGAAGTTGGGGTTTATCCTTGCTCCCAAGAGATTAGAATTAACCTTGAAAATGATAGATGTTTCATAGTTCGTAAAAAGTGTGGGGGATGTGCCTGGCTAGTGTTGATCAGATACTCTGGATTTTGCCCTTTATTTTGCCCTTTTGAGTTTTGATTACACAACATAGAGCCCTTCGTGCCGTGCAAGTGATTGGACACATTGTGTCCTAACTAGTATAATACTGTTTGCAAGTCGATCCTATCAATTCTTTGGCCTAACTCGAACTTAAAATTTTGGTCCTTTTGTGTATACAAACTTAAAAAACAACATAAAACAATAAAATAAAAATAATGTATAATATATAAAATAATTCTATATAACTTATGTTTTAGTTAAAATATCACGTCATCTATGTTCAAAAATAAATATTATTATCAAGTCAAATATATAAATACTGTTGGGTAAAAAATTGGGAAGTTTTGTTTCAGAAAATGGCTAGTCGAGGCCTGAATTAGATTCGATCTCCACAAGACGAAAAATGCCCCGTATATAAAGTGCTTATGGTCCCGGCTCCCCTCTCTAAGATACAACGACTTTACTATTCCGATTTAGCAGTACTTGTAAAAATCGGAACTACATCGAACAACAAAAGAGTTTGAGACTTTCAGGCTTTAGAACGGGAAAGAATGTCAATATGCTTGAATACAATGACCATTTATTATCTGATGATTTTCGTTTGTTATTTCATCTGCAGGGGTCAGATATATATAGGCAACAAGGTGCCCGTATGGAAAGATCATGTCTTTTGGCTCGAAAAAGACATGTTTACACCAACAGCGATCTGCTCCTTTCGTGATCGACAAGACGACCAGCGCACGGCCCGCGTGCGTGGGTGCGAACGAAAATGACAAAGTCTCGACTTGACCTGTGCGTCCGCCCGTGCTCGGATACGAACAAGTTCGACTTGACGCACGACTTGAAGCCCAAGTCCAAGCCCAGGCCCACGACCTGGATCCGGGTTGGGCGGCTGTGGCATGCGCGCGCGTGCTTTGAACCAAACCCACAAGCATGTAGATCCTCACTCCTTTAAAAACTTGGGTGCCTCCAAAGGCCCAAACCCATAGGTTCAACTTGGGATATATCAAGTGAGCAAACTTTGCCTCATTTTCTTATGTGGGATGGATCATTTCTCCTTCCCCACATTTTTCATTTTTCATACCATTTTCTAGTATAAGTGGCTAACTTCTAGAATTAATTTCTCATTCACCCGGAATTGATTTTGAAAAATTTCAAATGCTATTCTCATCTACTATCTTAGTAGAACTTTTACAAATAATTTAATTCTATTTTTCACTAATGGAAACCACTTAATTATTTGGTCAAAATTGGGTCAACACCCATTTTACCAAACAATTCCAACAAATACTAATTCTGACATGTTTTTTTTTTTTGCTTTTATAATTTGAAAAAATTTAATTTAAGGTCTTAAGAAAAAAATAAATATGATAGTTTTATTAGTAACTAGCGCAATGCAACAAAAGTCCAAGAGAATATAGCCCTTCGTTCTTTAGGGATTGGGATGAACTTTTATTATAATCTAACTGATCACAAAATATGGAGGTTTTAATTTTTAATCCAAATCAAAAAGTATATAAGAAAAATATTGCAGCCAAAAGGTTCGAACCTGGGTGATCGAACTTCCAAGGCTGTAAGGTGTTAGACGTAACAACTATGCCAAACTCAATACTTGAGTTATATTTATTTATTTTTATGTAATTACATATAAAAGATATATGAAAATTTTGAGCCCCTAAATTTTGTGGGTCCGAGTCGACCGATTCCTTCGCCTTATGTTAGGAGCAGCCCTGCATTGTTTGTAAATTCATAATCAGATTTTTTTGTAGGTTATCCAATTAATATCCTCAAATATTTAAGGTAATTAGATCATTAAATCACCAAAATCAGATTTAGTAGTTGAGTACAAGTGTCATTATTTAGATAGCTCTCATATGTAAGGATATCAACTTGTACACATAACATCCATATAGAATTTTATTTGATATTTGATGAATTATAAATTGGAGTAGTCTATCAAGATTTTTGAATTGGCTTATGACTCATAAAAAGGAATAAAGGGTATTTATTTGGTGTTTAAAAGCATTATTGGATGGCCAAATTGGAATAAACGTTATTTCCCCTATCATTTTAATAATGATTTAATTCATGTATTAATTCTTGCTTTTAAGGATTTATTATCTGTTTGTGTGTTCTTGGCAGCCTTGACTTCAGCGACAACTTGTCTTTTAATCTATATATATATATATTAGGACAACTGGTTTCCAAAACTTGTATAATTAATCAAGAAAAAAATGCATGAAGGCATGATCCATGAAATACGATGCTTAGTCAAAATGGATTAAACATAAAACTTACCCAACACAAATATTCAAAACTTAAGCTGAATCAACCAAATAAAATATTTGATCCTCTATTTTTCGTTTGGGATACACTTTAAAAGAGTTTAAACTAAGTTCCCACCATCTCATAAACTATCAAGGCCTAGATCCATAAGATAGCCTCTTATCCACATGACTATCTCTTTGACTCTTTCCTCTTACATGTTAAGGAATGATACATTTCACATTGGAGGCATTAAGCATGCCACAAACTGACTTACAAGTATGGGTCAAACGCCTTCCTCTTAGAGGGGAACATATTCCCTTCCATTTTTAGTATTCCACCACTTGAATGATTGACATGTATTTACAAAATAAACACATGTTGTTGATTTTTAAATGTATATACACTCTTGTTCATCATAATGCAACACCATGCTCAAAGATGTTTTTGTGAAGACAAAATCATGAGACAAATCAAAATGGACAATATTTTTTAGTAGAATGCTAATTGTCCCATGCCACATCATTACATAAACCGTTAAATCATTGACATGAATTGATCACATCAATAAATTTAGGATAAAAAACAGCTACGTCCTTTAAAATTTGGTATAATTAATTATTTGTTATTTAATACATTACATTAATACTTCCTAATAATTTATTCTCATTAACTCGGAATCTGGATTACATCAAATGATATGGTTTTTACATAAATGTCCTTTTCATAAGTTTGGCAAAAGTTTCAAATAGACTTTTTTATGACATTAATGCGCTTTGGGCTCCGACGTAAGCGTGTATAGACAAAGTGGGGTAAACGTGGTTTATCAAGTTTATAAAGGGTATGTGTTGGGGACAAAATTGGTATTTTAATAATTAAATATAATTTATTTTATATTTGTATATTTATTGTTAAATGTCTAATGAACTCTTAATAATTAAACCGCCCAAAGGAATTTGGGTTTTGGCCCAAGTTGCCGTTTCCTCCTACGTGGATTGGCCGATAAGGCCAAATTCTTCCCACACGGCCTAGGCCCATTTCTCGATTATAAAAATGCTATTCCTATTATATGTAAGTAATTAACTTATAAGTAATTCATTATTCAAGATTTGATTACAATATATTTTATCGTTCATCATTCTGACTTGAGCGTTGGAGGGGCCTCCCGAGACAACCCTGGGAACCGTCTAACATTTGTGCGTGTGCGCAGACAAGCTCTCAATTGAAGGAGTTAGCAGTTCAAGGAGCAGAAGACAAGAAGACTATCCCTCGGGAAGAGGACTAGCTTGAAGACTTCCCTCTCGGGAAGAGGAATTTGATCAACTCAGTTGACTTGGGTGATTTACCTTAAAAAAGCGGCATCATTTTGGCGCCGTCTATGAGAACAACCAAAGTACAAGAAAATGCAAACTCGATCTCTCAAGCACGTGAGGTCGGATCTTGTTCGCCAAAAATATTTTGGATCATACAACTGCAAGTGTACAATGTAGTTTATAGAATAATGGCAAGCAAGGTCATATTCCTCAGGGATTGATATGTGAAACACTTAGGCTATAATAACATCGTATTTCAATCTTATTGAAGCGACCGAATATCAATGGTTTAAGTGAAAGTCAAAAATAAAGAAAAAATAAATAAATTTGCGAACCCACAAATATTTTCAACAACTACAGGAGCAACCTTAGGCACATAATCTCAACATGTTTCTTCAATATTAAATCCAATTAAAGTTTCAAAACCAATTCATGCAATTCTATGGGTTCAATCCCTAAGATAGTTTATTCTCCCTTCCGGGCGACGCATAAATAGTAGATTAATAACAATTATAGGTCTCCCAACTCGATACAACTATTATTAACTCCCAAAAGATCTATGAATGAATGACTCCCCACAAATTGTTATAGGTCTCCGACTCGATACACCCGTTTATGTCTGAATTCGATTTCCGTCTTTGTTAGAACCCCTCTTTCGAATTCCGTACAAACAAATATGAAATGTTAATTATATTGATCAGATAAAAAGCAATTAAGAATAAGCATTTGAATTCATAAAATAGAAAGCATGAATCAATTAAGAAAATAATTAATCAAGATTTAACATGAATTCACAGTTTCGATTATGCCTCTATGATCTGAAAGATTAGCCAAACATTGATAACAAATTCATAGACAAATTTGAAATCAACATTATGACATCATTTAACCACAGACAAGAGATCTAAACATAGAAAAAAAAATCCCTTCTTGTCAGGATGAATTCCTCTCCTAAACCGTCGAAGCTCTTGTGTTCTCGTAGATGCGAAATGCCTTGTGGTGTTCTTCGCGACCTAGCCTCCTCTCTCAGAAGACTTTGAATCTTGTGTTCCTGCATAATTTGATGTGTTATGTTGTGTATGAAGTGTTATTGGATGATGTAATTCATGCAAGCCTTGGGTCCGTTTTATAGATGCTTGGAGAGATCACTTGTAGAGTTGGAATAGGAAAAGGACCCGAAAAACCGCTTGGCCTAGTGTGTGAGCCTCACATGGCCATGTGGATTTTTGCTCACCTACCCTTACACGCCCGTATGGCCTCACACCGCGGACCATGTGTTATAAATCATCCATATTTTCTCCTGGGGTCCGCATAAAAGTTGTAGCCCTTTCTCTTAGATTTCCATAGCCAATTGAATCACCTCAATAGCAATTTTGTAGAGAATTTTATGGCCAAAATACTAAACTCGCCCAGATCGGGAACTATTAGCGCATTTGGACGTTTATGAAGGAAATTCCCTTTTGTTCGATCGTACATGCTTCTTTCCTTCACATATTTTCTCGTACCTTAGCTCTTGACCTTTGCTTTGTAACCTGATATCATTTTTTTTAATCCAATTTAGCTCCATTTCTCGTAAGAAGTTACAAGAATATGAGATCACGCCCAACAATGGAAACCAACCAAAACCCACTGAATATACATACAAATATATTAAATATATATCAAAATAAACCCCTAAATGCACGTTTATTTTACACGTATCAAATCTCCCAAACTTAAAGCATTGCTCGTCCTCAAGCACATTAAGAAAAATAAAATCACGGAGTACAAAGAACACACAAGAACACTATTATAAACATTTAATCTCATTTGACTCCATACTTAAGTAAACCATGAAATTCATTATCAAGAAGTCATTTTTCATAAACTCAACATAATTAATACTCTTTTGGGTACTTGACATCACAACTCACAAGTAGGTAGTAGTAGGGGTGGCCAAATGGAACCGAAACTGGGTTCTAAATCGGAACCACGGTCAACGATTCCAAATCAGAATCGTGGTCAATGGTTCTAAAACCGGAATTGGAACCGTGTATACGATTCGGTTCTTAGGTCTCAAAATCAAGGAACTAGCAGTTTTAACCGTCGGTTAGAACCATCGATGGAACCGTGATGGAACCGTTTTTTAAGGTTAAAACCAATAATTTTGTTTTGGTAATACATGCTAGAAGAAATGTTAAATGTTTATTATGGTGTTTTATTTTCGTAACTACATGAGACACGTTTTAGACCAAATGTTATAAGCGAACTACGTGAACTTTGATTCTTCTATACTCTAATAGTATAAATAGATAGTTTAATATCATTATTAATATTAAGTATAAAACTTTATTGAATATTAAGTCCAAGTATTTTTAATTATTTTCCTCCTTATTTTAACCAGAACCGGAACCATGGAGGAACCGGGTTTCGAACCGGACCAGAACCATCGGTTCCAGTTTTGGAACCGGAACTATGAGGCAACGGTTTTGGTTCCGGTTCCTCCTTTTGGAGGAACTGGAACCGGCGGTTCCAGAACCGTGGCCACCCCTAGGTAGTAGTGTATCACTCAACTCTCAAAGTGTATGGAAAGTGTTTACGCTCAAATTCAATTCAGTGAATGTAGAACTATCATAGGCTTGCAATTGTCTAACATCTCGACCACTTTTGTGTGCACAATCTAAGAATTAAAAGGACTTTCATTTGAATGTAGTGTAAGCTCTTTGGTAAGGTAGGAAAAATTTGGATTAAGTGACTTGACTTGAGCAAATAGAATTTAAGCGCACAGACTTGCAATTCACCAACCCAATTTTATCATAAGTTTCATTCTTTCAAAATATTTTATTTTTCAACTCAACTCCACCCTTATTTCTCCTTTTTCATTCTTAGGCATTTTTGCCTTCTTTTCTTTTTCTTTAGCCTCAAGCCCCCAATTGTTTTTTTTTTCACAAAATTTTTAGAACTTTCTTTTGCTTGATTTTCTCAATTTTTCAGAGATTTTCTTTCTTTTTCGAGCTTCATTCTTTCTTCATTCACACAGATACTGTTCATCCCTCTTTCTTTTGCCAACTTCCTCTATTTTTTCCTTTATTTTCACCACACCTTCCCCAAATCTATTCATTTTCTATTAGCTCAAGATATTTCAGGGATAAAATCATGTTAAAGATTAATGTGGCTAACAATAAAAAAATTTGGCTCAAAATTGGCTCACTAGGGAATCATGAGTCCATAGGTAGGCTTTTTAGGCTAAGTAAGCTAAACAAATATCACCTTAGATCATTTTCAAAAATTGCACACACACATGGCTTCAATGAAGATACCAGAGCAAGTTCTAGAGCTCTATTAATCATGAATTATACACTCAAGAAAAAAATAATCTACATAATATAAAGCAGTTTAAGGCACAAAAGCTCATAGGCTTATTTTTCGCAACATGCTCAAATACCCAATTTTCTCAACTAATGCTAAGCAAATAAATGACATCTTCTCAATAGTTCATCACATTATTCCCAGAAGCATGTTATCTCATTCCATAAAATTCTCATAGTAAAATCATACGGAAGCTGGCATTTTCGAACACCTTGATTAAAAATCACACACAAAAGCAATTAAACGTGCTAAAGCGGCAAACGTGCAAAAAATATAAAAATTAAAAATTAAAAAAAATCACAAAAATTTTAATGCAAAATAAAATATGTTTTACATGCAATCCTAAATGCAAGAAAGTACTAAATCACGCCTTATTGACACCCCCTCAAACCTAAAATATGCTTCGTCCCGAACATATGAGAAAATTATCAAAAGAAAGAGGAATACGTAAAGAGTACTTAACTGGATAGTTCCGGTGAAGCTGGGAGCTCGTCCGCCGAATTAGAAACTGGAGGAGCAGATCGCACAGTCAGGTCGTGTGCGTCCACACGCCCGTGTGCGTTAGTCATGTTTTTTTAATCCCCGGGGTTTGTCGGGACGCCTCTTGGGTTGCCTCCCACAATGCTCTAAGTTTTACGTCTTCTGCTAGACTTCAAATTTATAGCATCATTGTCGTTGAACCGTGTCGGTTGAAATCCTTGAGCCGTTATATTTTGTACCATCCATTAGAAGAATGGTGTTGCACTGTTTTCTCATATTAAGTTCAGTATCGCTTGGAAACTTGGCTTTTTTATGTTGGCCTCCCACTGCAGTTGCAATTTGTGGTACTTGTATCTCCAAAGATTCCAGTCTCGCATTCAACAAAAACGATGTTAGAAACGAAGAAGAGAAAAAAATAAAAAAAAAGAAAAAAATATTTACAAAAAAACTTATGTTTCAATTAAGATTGAACTACTTATTACTATATCTAAGTAGAATCCATAAATCCCCGACAACGCTACCAAAAATATTTTTGATCATACAACTGCAAGTGTACAATGTAGTTTATAAAATAATGGCAAGTATGGTCGTATTCCCAGGATTGATATGTGAAACACTTATCTTTGTAATAACATCGTATTCAATTTTTATTGAAGCAACCGAATATCAACAGTTTAAGTAAAAATCGAAAATAAAGAAAAAATAAATAAATTTGCGAACCCCACAAGTATTTTCAACAACTACATGAGCAACCTTAAGCACATAATCTCAACATGTGTCTTTAATATTAAATTCAATTAAAGTTTCAAAACCAATCCATGCAATTATATGGGTTCAATTCATATGATAGTTTATTCCCGCTCTCGGCGACGCATAAACAATAGACTAAAAATAATTGTAGGTCTCCGACTCGATACAACTATTATTAACTCACAAAAGATCTATGAATTGAATGACTCCTACAAATAGTTATAGTTCTCCGACTCGATACATCCGTTTATGTTAGAATTCGATTTCCGTCTTTGTTAGAACCCCTCTTCCAAATTTCGCACTAACAAATATGACATGCTAATTATTGATCAAATAAAAAGCAATTAAGAATAAACATTTGAATTCATAAAATAGAAAGCATGAATCAATTAAAAAAACTAATTAATCAAGATTTAACACGAATTCACAGTTTCGATTATGCCTCTAAGATCCAAAAGATTAGCCAAACATTGATAACAAATTCATAGACAAATTCGAAATCAACATTATGACATCATTTAAGCACAGACAAGATATCTAAACAAAGAAAGAAAACTTCTTCTTATCAGGATGGATTCCCCTCCTCATCCTTCGAAGCTCTTGCTCCCCGTAGATGTTAAAGGCCTTGTGGTGTTCTTCGTGACCTAGCATCTTCTCTCGGAAGACTTCAAATCTTGTTTTCCTGCGTAATATGATATGTTGTGTTGTGTATGAACTGATATTGGATGATGTAATTTCATGCAAGCCTTGGGTCCCTTTTATAGATGCTTGGAGAGATCACTTGTAGAGTTGGAATGGGAAATGGACTCCAAAAAACCGCTTGGCAGTAGCCTCACACGTCCGTGTGGCCTCACACCGGCGGACCGTGCAATTGGTTTTTTTCTTCACTCTGAAACCGCTAAAGCACCTCACACGGTCGTGTGGCTTTTCACACGGTTGTGTGACTTGTAAAACATCCAAATTTTCTCTTGAGGTCTTCATAAAAGTTGTAACTCTTTCTCTTAGCTTTCCATATTCACTTGAATCACCTCAATAGAAATTTTGTAGAGAAAGTTATGGCCAAAATACTAAACTTTGCCAATGCTGGAAACTGTTAGCGCATTTGGACGTTTTGCAGGAAATTCCCTTTTGTTCGATTGTGCATCGTCTTTTCTTCACATATTTGCTCGTACCTTAGCAATTGACCTATACTTTGGAACGTGATATTATTTTTTTTATCCAATTTAGCTCCATTTCATGTAAGAAGCTACAAGAATACGCAGTATCATGCCCAACAAAGGAAACCAACCAAAACACTATGAATATATGTGCAAATGTATCAAATATATATCAAAATAAGCCTCTAAATGCGCGTATATTTTACATGTATCGATCCCAAGCAGTTGAGACCATGGGACCGAGAGACCAAAGAATAAGAACGACCACCCGAGAAGGTGAGGGCCATCCCTCCTCTTTCTAGAGGAGTGTCGCCCTCTCTTCCGTTTGCAAGAGGAGCACCACCTCTCCTCTTAGAGGTGCTCTGCCCGCTAGAGAAACTCGCCTAGCTCAAGAAACCTTACAAGATTTGTTGGAAGATTGCCCAGAGAGCAGCTCAACACAATGTAAGGGAACAAATAGCCGCAGAAGATCTTTGCAGGAAGACCATCGCCGGCTCCGCCAACCGAAGACCGACCGAGACGAGCGGGGTGAGAGATAGGAAGGCGCGATGAGAATAAAAATCGAAGAGCCACCATCGGTTGAAGAATCTCAAGCGGTGCAACCTAACCAAGCCAACTTGCGAGCCATGCATTGATGAAGATGAGCCCGTTGGCCCTCGTGATTTTATCTCGAACCATTGCTATCAGAATCAAGACCTCCAATCTCCCGGAGTATGATGAGACTGGAGACCCACAAGAACACTTGGACAAGTTCTACGCCAAGGCGGATCTCTATGGCTTGATAGATGTCTCCTACTGCAATGTTTTTCCCCACTACTCTGACCAAGCAGGCGCTGACGTAGTTCAATCGGCTCTCGGTGGGATCAATCTCCGGGATGGATAAGCTCACCGAAGCCTTTATACAAAGATTCTCCATCAGAAAATGTCCCAAGATTATCATTCACCTCTTTTAGGTAAAGTAGAATGAAGGAGAAACACACGCGAAAGTTCACAAAATAGTTCGTGGAAGTCATCAACGAAGTTACCAATGTCCAACATGAGACCTTGGTTGGATAATATAGCAGAATCTACGCCAAAGGCGTCTGAAGGACTCTCTGGCTGGGAATCCTCCATCAAACATGGAGGAGCTATTGAGCCATGCGAAGAAGCATATTCAAGTGAAGGAGTCCATCAAGCCTGACCTCGGAATCAAGCGCAAGTCCTGGGAAGAAGAAGAAAAAAAACCAAGCTCCAAGAGGAACAATAAGAAGGACCCAAGCAGAAGAGAAGTCAAAAGCAAACACACCCCGTTGAATGCACCCTTGGACTAAGGGATGAGAGACAGGGTCCTCGCTCAGATATATGGCCAGATGTACCCACAGTTTCCATTTCCACCACCGCCGCCTCCGGGACTAGTCGCTTTCTTTCCACCACATGACTCTAATGAGGAGCCTTAGCTCCTCGGCTACTAGGAAAGTCCTTTTCTTACCTCTCTATTGGGGACAGTGTCATTATCAGTTTGGTGGAGGGGGGTGTAGTCTGTTTTTGTTTATTGAGTTGAGTCTTGAGTAAAACAACAAAAAAAGAGTTTAGAGTCGAGTCGAGTCATTTGTGTAACTATAAAACTGCATGTATATTATATAATGTCCCTAGTGTCCTCCTTTGGGCCTTGTAAACCCATTTCTTTGGCAGTCAATCTAATACCCAGAGCCTACATGTGAAAATCCCAATTACCCTCACTCATACACACAAGTTATAGAAAGATGTTGAAGGTTGAGTAGGGTATGATGAATGGGTATATATTTAATCGCATGAAGTTGCCGAAGTGAAAATATTTAAACCCCATGTATAGAGTATACGAGAAGATTAACTTTGGGGGTTTTGAAAAAGAAAGAAAAGAAAAGAAAATAATCGACTGTGTTGAAGGTTAATGAAGTGAGAACAAGGAATTGTGAGAAAGTAGAGGTTGGATATTAACTGATGAATTGAAAGAGTTGATAATTGTGTGTTTGGGTGATTTGAGCCACATAATCCTATATTTTTCTTCTTTACCCTAAGCCCACATTACAAGTTTTGAAAGCTCTATTGATCCTTGTCTTATATTAGCTTACATTAGTGGAGATTAGTGTGAACGACAAGCCTATGGAGTCCGATAAGTATTTCACATTTATATTCATAAAGTGGATCATCTTGAAAACACTTGATTGCGTGAATTTATCCGGATAAGAAAAATGGAGTTGGCATGAACATTCCACACTCATGATCACATTGTTAAAACGTGTGCTTGATTGATAGTAAAACAAATTTTAAGACGAATGAGCTTGGTTGTGAGGTTTTGCAGTTAGTCTGTTTCGCGTCAGTTGTCGATACTTCTGTTTCCTTCGTTTTTTTATTTTTCAAGAGTCTCAGAATGCTTGAGGACAAACAAATGTCTAAGTTTAGGGTATTTGTTAAGTTGGTTTTATACCAATGTATTTAGTACTCTAGACTAGGATTTTACTTTGTTTTTGGGTGTTTTAGTGTCGGTTGAGTCTATTTTATTTCATTAGTTGTTATTAGGGAATCGATACAGATTATGGTAGCCGAAGGATGTTGAAAATAATGAAAAACGTGTTTGGAGTGAGGAAATCGCACTTAAGGAACACAAAAGTGGAAAAATATTACATTTAGCGAAGAGCGCCATAGAATCATATTACCCCCGCTGCGATGGTCCAAATTGGTACAAGCTCGAGGACATGACAGCGCCGCATCGTTCATCTTGGGCGCCGTAGCGCATGACTGGGGCATGGGCGACCATTGCAGCGCTATGGGCAGAAACATGTTTATATTCTATTTTTTGGGCTTTTGATGGATTTTGGGCCTATAAATATAACCAATGACGCATGAAACAAGGGTTGGACATTTTCTAGAGCACACGAGATGACTTGGAGCAAGGAGAAAGAGTTTGGGACAAGTTCGAAGGCATCTATCTTCTGGAAACATAGAGGATTTTTTCTTTGATTATTCTGAATCATTTTTCCATTATCTTTGTTGAACCCTTAAGATGTATAATTACTTTTTCGTGAGTTCTTATACATCTAATATGAGCTAAACCTATTTTTCTAGAAGATTGATGTAACTTACGTTTGAACCTATGTTTTGATTTCCAGTTTATGAGATTCGCATGCTATATAATCTATTTGTGCTATTTGAATTGATTGCATATGGATTATCTGATCAATAATTTAGATTGTTTTGCATGTTTGATTTGACACTCGAGAGAGGTAATTGAACGCCGGCCATAGAAAAGCATAACCTAGAGTTCATAGAACTACGAAGTTTATGAATCTTTTGAAGCATGTGATAGAATATTCATCGAGCACATTAGGATTTAATTTATGATTTTTATAGAGATATTGAAATCAAAATTGAAACCTAGAATCACTTGGCACTTGAGAGAGAAAATGATAGGAATATTGGGTTTATAGATTATTAACGTGTGATTAATGTTTGGATTGAGAACATAGGGAATAACTAGGTGAATCAACCCTCACAGAATTCATGTCTTAAGTATTTGATAATTTGTTCGAACTAACTTGCTAGTTTAATTTTAATTTTATTTTTAGTTTAGTTAAAACCCATCTCTTGGTGATTTCTAGATAGAAGTAAGCTATTATAATTACAAAGATACTTAGTATAAAATTCGATACCAATCCCTATAGAGACGATAATTCTACTTTTAAAACTATACTGAAACTTGACGCCATATGCTTGCGGTAAGAATTTCTCGATCAACTTCCCTGAAGCTAAGTAGCACATATTCAAGTCAGAACGACTCCAGAGGATACCCATAATGAGATAGCTTTGCGCTATCCAGGGTTCCCGGGGGATATCCATAGTGAGGTAGCTTCGTGCTATCCATGGTTCCCAGAGGTCACCCATAGTGTTGTAGCTTCGCACTATCCAGGGCCCTCGTTAATGCCCTTAGTGAGGTAGCATTACGCTATCTAGGGCTCTAGGGGATACCTATAGTGAGGTAGTTTCACGCTATCTAGGGTTCCTGAGGTCCCCATACTAAGGTAGTTTCATGTTGTCTAGGGCCCTCATTAATGTCCCTAGAAAGGTAGCATTAGGCTATTCGGGGCACACCAACATATTACCTCCTCTCGCTAAGATCCCGCAGGTTTATTTTGTCGGCCATAAACGAGGTAGCGATCGGCCACTTCTTCAGCTTCTTTCCGGTCTTTGATTCTCTTCCGCAACTACATATTTTTCCTTAGGTAACTCCCTCGGGGACGAGGACGAGACCACAAGGACTTTGCCTTTTTTTCTCTCTTTCATCCAACATCCTTTCCAACATTTTTTTCAAAGTCATTGGTTCGCATGTTTTGATAGTTGGGTCTTTGGCTTCCATTCGATGTTGCTCCTGGATTTGCAATGGTGGGGATCCTCCACGACGTAGGGTTTCGTTTGTCTTCTTTGGTGTCTCCTCCATGTTCGGTTTGACTTATTTTCCACAGACGACGCTAATTAATTTAGGTGAATAAATCATTAATTATACTATTTTTAGCTTGTGTCCTCGAAGTTTTGGCCATTTGTCCAATTTAAAATATTTTTACATGTTTTTAAAAAAAAATTAGGTTTTTTAGTTTAAATGTCCATTTTGCTTCTCTTTTTTTCTATTTTTGGACCGAGAAATGTACTATATTGATTTTTTGAAAAATTGTCAAGTACCTCACCAATGAATATAATATTAGTATAACAATCCAGTTTTTAGTAAAAAATGACTAAAAAAACATGTTTTTTTTTAAAAACAAATATGACTATTTCTCACTTTCAAAAGACGTAAATCACGAATTTAACCTATTATCACTATTATATCATAATTGTTGTGTAAATTGTGGGTGTTTCAAAAGAATGGGGAACTTTTGTTCTTATCTAATAAAACCAAGTCTTCCACTTATCTGATATCTAAAGAAAATTGTTTTCCTAATATTTGGGTTAGTGCCAACGTGTTCCCCTTTTTTAGGTTGAGAGGTTGGTTTTATCTCTATAAAAGAAAGCCCTGTTATTTTGAAGAAACTAATATCAGACGACTTCTCATTTTTTCTCTTTTATATTGTTGGGTTACTTTTATATTCTTTTGTCGTTCTTTTCCTGTTGAATCCTGAGGGATTAATTAAAATAAATCCTTAAGGACAGTGCTAACTTCGCACGCCTCAGGAATTAATCCTTTTGTTTTTTTTTAACTTTTCGAACTTCACCAAATATTCCAACAATCTTAAGGATTTAACCTGGAGTTCGACAAAACTGTTAATGCTTCCGCTATCATCGATTAGTTTTCTTTCTCTCACTTACACCATACAAATCAAGAGAATAAATAAGCAGAGTATACGTTAAGCATGTTGAGTGTATTCGGCAAGGAAACACTTCTCTCTGGGCATATTCTTGAATGGCATTTAAGCTGCTATTGTTGTTTTTCTTGGAAATCAACACTCTACACAATTCTGCACCCTGTGGCCAAAAACCAAATTTCACAAAAGAAGAAAAAGGATATTAGTTCCAGACTTAGCTTCAAAGGCCTTCTTTGGCATGGAGGGTCTGTGGAATTTTATTCAAGGAATCCACTTTCTACGTATATCTCGAAGAGTAGAATTGTCGTAAGAGTCTGTTCATTTAAATTTGAAGCAGCAGAGCCTACTTCAGTCAGGTATTTCTTAATGTTGTTTTTTTTTTTTTGGATATGTGTGCAGTACATATCTTAGGGAGGTTACTTAATATGAACAATTTTTATGAAAATGAAAATTTTGACTGTTCCAAAATAATTATCCGAAAATACTCCATTTTATCTTATCAAAATTTGGAGATGATTTCTTCCTAATTTTTTTTTCAACAAAGCCAGACTAAGTCGATACCTTATTTCTCAACTATCTATATTGGTCCCGTATTTTCTAGCCAAATGAAAATATGTTGGATTTTGAAATGTGGTTGTTCCTATTGTTTGGGCTAAATAAACTTGTTGTACTTTTAAGGATAAAGTTCCGTAATTTTCAGCACAAAGACGTTAAATTCTTCGAACCAGGTAATAGGAGGTCAATTATTATTGGTGATGATTATTTGATACTTCTTATGATTGTGCTACTTGACATGCATAATGTGTAAGTATACATTCTGTTTAATTAGAATATACTGGTTGAGAAATATAGATGTTATATAATAATGTGTGAATTGTGATATATGGTGTTTTACAAATATTTATATTTTATATAATAATAGCATGAGATATAATGAGCATGATATGAGATACATAATACATGTTTACATTGTATAGTTAAAATATGATATTGTTTTCAAAATAATTTAATTCGAGGATGATATGGGGCTCGATGATTCTTGTGGGTTGTGGTTGAGACTCTCTAAGTCTCTTAATTTGGATATATCATGTATTTTGACAACACAAGGTAGTCTTGGCTAAATGTGATATTTTGATATTTTTAGTTTGCCACAAGATTTTACCATAAGCTTTAAGATTTGTCTCTCCTTGTATCACTTGCTTTTGTTTGTATGAAAAGAAAAAGGGATTTAAGTGATATATTTCTTGAAAAGATTTATATTAAAACATTAAGAAGAACATGTGTGTATCTATGTGGTTCTCAAATTGCAAGTACTTGATGAAGGCAAAGTTTTAACTCATGTGGGATAAGACCTTGGGTATGAATGAAGTGCTTCTTCATGTGTCTAATATTATGACATTTCAGTTATTGATGTAGCCCTAATATTAAATATTTGAAAGTGTGGGGGTGTATAAAGCTTACTAATATGAGTGTGTGATTATTTTTCTATGTGGACTACAGTTTCATAATTGATACTAAACTCGATGATAATGAGTATGTAATTATTTGTTATATGTTGATTACATGCTCAAATTTGATACTAAGCTTTATTTAATATATAAAACTAAAGAGCTACTTGCTTCTAAATTTGATGTGAGGGATATGTGGGTGAAGCAAGTGTAATATATTGAGTGTTAAAATCATAAGAGATGATGATATCATAATGTCATCTCAAGAACATTATGTTGGGAAACTTCTTAAGAAGTTTGAACATTTCGATGTTAAAACTGCGATTAAGAAGTTTGGACATTTCAATGTCAAAATTGTGAGTACTCATTATGATGCTTGAGATTAATTAAATAAATGTTTTAGTGATCTTGTGGCTCAACGAGTATGCACAAATTATTGGGAGTCTGTTGCATTTGATGAATTTTTCAAGACTTGACATAGTTTATTTTGTGTGTCGATTGAGCATATACACATATAATCTCAACCGTGATCATTGGACTGTTTTAGTCAGGCTAATGAAATATTTGAGAGGTACCACAAATTATGGTATTCTTTATTGTGGATTTTCCTCGGTATTAGAGGGATTTCGTGATGCTAAGTGGATTTCTGATTTAGATGAGATAAAATCCACTAGTGTTTATATATTCACCCTTGGTGGGGGTGAAATTACTTGGAAGTCAGCTAAACAAACTATTAAAGTTACTTTTCTATGAAGACCAACTTTGTTGTCTTGGGGTTAGCTGACAATGAGGCTAAGTGGTTGAAATACTTCTTAGCTGATATCCCGTGGTGTTCGAAACCAACACTTTCAGTGTCTATGCATTGTGATTGCCAAGTAGCAATAGCAATTGCAAAGAATAAAACCTTTAATGGTAAAAACATACATGTTCGTCTAAGACATAATGTGGTTAAACAACAGTTAAAAGATGGAGTTATATCCATTTATTATGTGAAGTCAGAAGTGAATTTGGCCGATTCTCTGACTAAACCTTTGGGAAGAAAATTAATTATTGAGACATCGAGGAGAATTGGACTTAAGCCAATTGATAAATAAACAGTGACAAAAACCCAACCTTTGTGATTGGAGATACCATGAATGAGGTTCATATGGGTAATAACAAGTCACTTGTTAATTCTGTTGGCACTAAAATTAATTGTCCCTTACTATGGTGTGAGAAGTGCTAAATTGCAATTATGTGAGGATGAGTTACTAAAGCTCTTAGTGAATTTCATATCCCTTAAGGGTGGTATATTTACATGTAAAATATACTTGATGAAATTCACATATATGAGTGTGGAGTGGGGCCGCTCCTATGAGATTTTGGTATGTCTCTAGAGCACTCATGAATACCAGGCACGCGCATGGCCTATTAGCTCTAAAACCGCATTGAACTACAAAATTTTGAGAGGGTGTAATGTGACTGATAAAATTTTAACTTACAACAAAGAGTTCTTGGTTCATAGAAGCTACAAGCTTCACCAAAACTCAGACTTTAAAACTTATCGATCTAGGGTTCATAGTCCAATAGACACCGAGATTTTGATGCATTCTACACTTATTTAGTAACCCAACAATTCATTCTTTTAAATTTTCTAATTCTTTTGAAACATATGGGGATTGTTGTATAAATTGTGGGTGTTTCAAAAGAATGGAGAACTTTTATTCTTATCCAATAAAACCAAGTCTTCCACTTATCTCGATATCTAAAGAAAACAGTTTTCCTAATATTTAGGTTAGTGCCAACGTGTTTCCCTTTTTAGGTTGAGAGGATGGTTTTATCTCTATAAAACAAAGCCATGTTATTTTAAAGAAACTAATATCGACGACTTCTCATTCTTTTCTTTTTCTATTGTTGGGTTACTTTTATATTCTTTTGTCGTTGTTTTCCTGTTGAATCATGGGGATTATCAAAATAAATCCTTAAGGACAGTTGCTAACTTCGCACACCTCATAAATTAATCCTTTTATTTTCTTTTAATTTTTCGAACTTCACCAAATTTTCCAACAATAACAAGCAAATAACCTGTCTTGAAAATTGCAATTGTCTTTTGTACTCCTAATTATTAACATTAGTACTAATATTAAAGACAAATATTATTCAAGACATTCAAATTTTATTGGGGGAGTACATCAAAAGAAAGAACATTCTGGTACACATGTTACATTCCCCACTTCCCAACACCTTTTCTAAAGAAACAAAATAAATCAAATTATCACCCCACAAACCAAAAAAGAAAAAGACAGCTTGAAATTAAAATCCCATAAAACACAATTAATTAACATTTACTTAATTGTTTCATTACTTGGGGGCGAATCTGGACTTGATCTTCTGCACTTCCTTGGTACCAACCTGAAACGCCTTGGTCAAAACATTGTCCGGCACCGGCGCAGCCGCGAACAATGTGGCGGCGATTGACTGAGTCCCCGGAAGCTGGCTATTAAAGGCGGAGAGCACGGCGGCGGGGACCTTACCGTTGTTCTTCTGGTAGTGGACGAGGCCTTTGGGGAAGGCGAAGACGTCTCCTTCTTGATGGATTTGGCGATGAGGACGTTGGCGGTGGTGATGAACCCCACGTCGAGTTCTCCATCGAGGACGAACACGAGCTCGGTGGCGCGTGGGTGCGTGTGGGGCGGGTTGAGGCCGCCGGGGGCGTAATCGATGCGGGCGAGGGAGACGCCGAGGGTGTTGAGGCCTGGGATTCTCTGGACGTTGGCGCCGGTGACGAGGGAACCGACGGAGTTGTTGGTGGCGCCGGGGTTAGCTATGCCGGAGAAGAAGAAATCATCCGCCGTCACGTTTGACTTGCAAGGGTATCCGTTGACCTTCACGGCTGTTTGAATTTCACCACACAAACACGCAAGAGAATTTATGTTTTTTTTTTCTCTTAAAAATTCGGCCACTTTATACCATACACTCAAATCCGGCTCTTTTCAAGAAAGAATACCCGCTGTGACTAAAGTCTAACATAATGGTTAAGTAAGAGAATTTATGTTGTAGACCAAATATTCAGAGAAAAGATTAATGCAAGAAATTCTATTATTTAAAAAATAAATAAAGAGTTATCAAGAAAAATATCTTGTTTTTCATTAATACTTGGGATAATTACAAAACAAAACCTTGAGATTTGGACTAATTATAAAAAGAACTCATAAGTTTTCGAAAATTGCAAAACCGCTCCAAGTTGATTTCATCTTATATTTTCCTCCTATAACCAAAAAAATATTTCAAATTCCCACCTGACATTTATAAAAATACTGCAGTTACTACCATAAATTTAAGAAAGAATCAAATCTGATGATTTTTTAATTTTAAAACACATCTGGATTTATTTGTAATTAGCCTAAACTCAGGGAGTTTTTGTAATTATCCCTTAACTATTTAAGGTACGCATCATAAATTGAAACAATTATTCCACTATTATTTTCCATAATGACATAATTTCAAAGTTGTTGAACATGTGGTTATTTTGACATTATTTTAGCAATAAAAATTCATAATAGTAGTAATAATGAGTGTAAAGCAAATAAGTTTAATGCACGCAGCCCAAAGCAATTGGTTATTTGAATTGAAGTCATGAAGTGGTTAAGACTTAGGAGGTAGGAAGACTGTGGGGCTACTTACAGCATTAATGCAAATAAATTTCCTATCCTTATTAAACTACACAATCCAACTTATCCAACTAATTGGTGTTTTTCCTTCTCAAAAAAAAAAAAAAAAAAAACTGATTGGTGTTTTGAACAATTAGACTAGAAAAACAATATCCTATATATATTTGGCATGAGTGAGAAGTCAACATGATAATAGACCAAGAAAATGAAAAATCAAACTAAATGGGAGCTCCCCTCAAAAAAAAAAAAAACTAAATGGGAGCTTACAAGATAAGCCTTTTAGACGAAAAGGGTTTGCAGAAAAACCACAATTCCGGTCTTTTATAATAATAATTGATTGATATTTCATTTTTTATTTGCACTAATATTACAAATAAATATGTATTAATAGAAGATATAATTCCAAGTAACAAACTAAAAAATCACATAAACACAGGGCTATTTTAATTTATACAGAAAAAAAGCCAAAAAAATAGGAAAAAATACCAGAAGTGAGATCAGCTACACAAATATCTTGAAGCGCGTCTGGATCGGCATAAACTCTGTTGGTTAACATCACTACAGCCATCATTAGTAGAGCTTTAGAAACAGCAGCAACCATGGTTGAAAACTAGTTAGAAAAGTTTCTCTCTAATTTAAATATTTTATAAGTTGAAAAGCGTGTAATAATGAGCAAGACAAAAAAGCACAGAGAACTGGGAGAGAGTTGGGTTGTAATTTGTATGAGACAAAAAGTGGGGTGGATTATTTATAAGGCCAAAAAAGAAGCTTAAGTTCTAATTATTCAAAAACTTAAAAAAATTATTCTTTAGGTGGTGGGGGTGGGGTAGGGTGGAGTTGTGTTTGTAAAAGCACGAAACATGCCTTCGTACATCCAAAGGGATGAGGATGGCGTTTTTCTTTTTTTTTTCCTTGTTTTGAAAGTATATTATTTTTGGGCCTTTATTTTGGGCTCTTTTGAGTTTTGACTACACAACAGAGGGCACGTCGTGCCGTGCACGTGACTGGACACGTTACGTTTTCCTATAATGGTGTTTGTAGTTGTTAATAGTTCTCTAAAAAAAAAAAAAAAATAGTTCTTAATTATTCCAATTAAGATGCATCAATAGGGCAATAATTTAGATAGTTAAGATCAAGTTAAATAATTAAGTTGAAAACCCCGGTTGTTTTATGGAAAATAGGTGTTGGACTATTTATAAGGTACTATACATGTGTATTGGATTTTATTGGACACTTGTTGTATATTTATGTATAATATAGTCTTTAGGATTTTTTTAATAAGTTGGAAGTAGTGATTGTAGGGGAGTAAATATATTTTAAAGAAACCGAAAGATACAAGTGTTCAACCCTGCGTTCAACATTCTTACAAAAGAAGTGGTGAGTGATACCACTGAACTACAAGTTCATGGCAATATTGTGTCTAGTGTTTGATTTGCATTTGTTTCATCTCATATCAAAACATCATATTTAGTTAGACATTCGTTTTATGCATATATTATATTATATGAAAAAATAAAATAAAATAAATATGGAAAAGGAGGAATAATGTGAAAAAATGTGTCTTTTCATGTAAGGCATCCGTTATGAAGGATCACAATGAATAAATGCAATTTTTGGATAAGTTACTTTTATCCTTTGAGAAATGACGCAATTGTTCGAGACAACTTTTGAGAATAAGAGATGGAAAAATTATTCTATAAAATTCCTTATGAGATTTATTTCTTTCCGACTTTCAACTATTTTTATTTTATATAACTACTCTTGTGATTGATGCTCCTTAAAAATTCTAAAAGTGTAACCTTGGTATGTTTGTGAAATAGAATTTGTATCCGGAGGACCGGACGTTAATTCAAACCATTTACACTATAGTGGGAGACTTTAATACATTAAAAAAATATCTTTAAGACGTATTTAATTTATCCTATACAAAAATCGACTTTTAACTTTGTTGAACATACTCCATTATCCACTATCCAAAAATACATACCACAATATTGTCATGATCATCTAGAGAACTCTTCTATAATGATGGTTGATGCTCTCGATCGGGTCAATTCGACTCAATTTTGAGAACGACGGGTAACTGGTAAGAAAAAACCCGGATCTTGTCCTATTTAACTTTTAAAGGCATTTTAGGTATTTCCACGCTATATTAATTTCATAATGATTTAATTCATGCATTAATTCTTGCTTTTAAGGATTTTTTTCGTTCACTCCAGCAACAACTTGTTTTTTAATCTATATATATTAGCAGGACTAGTTTCCAATTCTAGAAGGCTTGTACAATTAATCAAGAAAAAACATGAAGGCAAGATCCATGAAATGCGATGGTTGGTCAAAATGGATTAAACATAAAAATCTTCCACCACAAATATTCAAAACTTTCAACTGAATAGACCAAATAAAATATTTGATCCTTTATTTTTATTTTTTGTTTGGGATACACTTCGAAAGAGTATAAACTAAGTTTCCACCAAACTACATATTTCATAAAAAGTCCCTTAGTGGCTCTCGTCCCGCTTAGCGTGGCTCTCAAAGTTTAACCTAATTTGTCCAGCCGCCATGGATGAAGTCTGTGGGAGATGGAGGAAATTAGCTATTACAGAAACAGAAGAAGAAGAGATTGGCATAGGAGATGCTCTGGTAGCCGAAGGTAAAGCCCTCCTCTGCAAAGGTTTAGTAGGAAAATTATTAACAAGAAGAATCTTTAATAAGAAATTATTCATGTCTACTATTACCAACCTCTGGAAGGTGGAAGGAGGTTTTGAGATTAAAGAAGTGGGTCCTGACGTTTTCTTCTTTATTTTCGAAGACCCTCTGGAGATCGAACGGGTACTTTCATTAGAACCATGGATCTATAATCGCTCTCTGTTAGTTTTAAAGGAGTTTGAAGGTTTAAATGTTGGTGACACAGAAGATATTCGATATACCAGATTTTGGGTGCAAGTCCATAATATGCCAGATGTAGGAATGACAGACAAAATTGGTAGGGTAATTGGTGATGGAATTGGGATAGCTCTCGATGTTGATGCGGATCCTGAAGGCAGATGTGTTGGACCATTTATGCGAGTCCGGGTCCTGATTGATATAGCCAAGCCCCTTCGAAGGGGTGCTCCTATCCGTCTAGGTTCGTCCGGTGATAGAACATGGGTGGACTTTAAATATGAAAGGGTCCCGGATTTTTGCTTCATTTGTGGAATTATCGGTCATAGTGATCAAGAATGTAAACACCCAGACCGTGAATCTATTCGATCGTCGAGTTCGTTACCCTACGGTAAATGGCTGAGAGGCGAACCAACCTCAAAGCGCCTTAGACCGGTCCTTGAGAAATTCCCCCCGAGTCCCACTGCTACAAATCAGACCCCGCGTGCTTTTAATGAGAACAGGACCCTGACACAGAATGAGGGAAACGCCACAAAAGAATGTTTAGATCTCCTCCTCAGCCGAACAATAATCCCGAGCACACGGAGACGGAATCTGAGAAGATGAAGAGTAAGGAAAACAGTGAGGCGGCCTACACGAAATCTCCTAAATCATTCGCCGCTCTATCCATGAGTCCCTCGAAAATCCTTTTTAGGGCGGGGACCCAGAGCCCACAATCCGCTCGCATCTTCAAGAACTGGAAGTCTGAAGCAAGAAGCAAAGGCAATAAGAAGAACGGTATTGGGACATCTAATTCCGTTACCCCGATTAAAAGGAAGATTTTTAATAACTCAGAATGCGACAACAATAGTCACAAGCGCAGGGAACCATCTGTCTCTTTATCTCAACCGGCACAAACGGCGGAGGTTGCATCGCAACCCCGCCGAGCACAATGAATATCATATGTTGGAACGCACGGGGGTTGGGGAGCTCCCGTGCGTTGGGGCATTTACGAATTTTAATTCGTAATGAATCCCCGGACCTCGTCTTCATATCGGAGACGAAGTTATGTAGGTATAATGCAAGTATTCCAAAGAAAAATGGGTTTCTCAATGGGGTTACTGATTGATAGTGTGGGCGTAGTGGTGGATTGGCGTTTTTGTGGAAAGAGGGGATAGATGTTTCTATTAAATGCGTGGGGACGATATTTTGTCGATTCTATCATCACAACACGAGGTTTCCACTTTGGCGTTTCTGGGTTTTTATGGAAATTCGGATCATTCTCAACGATCGCATCTTGGTCTCTTATTCGCCGTCTATCTCTGCGCAATTTCGGCTACCATGGTTAATTGGAGGTGACTTTAACGAGATTCTTTCACAAACGGTCAAAATCAAGGGCAAATCGTATTATCTCAAGGTAGCAATTTGTTTCGGGAGGTCATTGAGGATTGCGGTCACGTGATTTGGGTTTTGTGGGGCCTAAATATACTTGGAGGAAGAGCCTTAACACGAGCAACCTTCTTTCTCGGAATGATTGGACAGATTTCTAGCCACTCAAAGCTGGATTGATCTGTTTAATGGTTACGGCGTCGCTCATCTCGATTATTTTGGATCGGACCATAGAGCTATTTACCTTAAAACTGATTTCATCTCCAATCAAGCACAAAATAGGAGAGGAAAGGTACGGTGTTTTCACTTTGAACCAATTTGGATGTCCAATGAAGGATTTGCAACCACCCTTAAAACCTACTGGCAAGAGAATTATTTAACAGGTGATTATTCATTGCCATCCCAACTCAATAAATGTGGGCTTCAATTGCAAAGGTGGGGCAGTGAAGTCTTTGGTCATATTGGAAAGAGGGTGCGGGATTTACAGAAAAAGCTTGCCAAAGCAAACAATGTCGATCCGACTAAATGGATTCTCGATAAAATTAAATTCATTGGGGGAGCTCGAGCGAGCCTTCGCTAACGAGAAATTCTACCGAAACAACGGTCACGTATGGACAAGTTGCGAGGCGGAGACAAAAATACAAAGTTCTTTCATACAAAGGCAACAACGAGGAGACGTAAAAATGGATCTCGGAATTACGCATGTGGGGACTGGATTTACGATGAGGCTTCAATTGTTAAAGAGATAGAATCCTACTTCCAAAATATTTTTACCTCTTCTTATCCGATCGAATACGACGTGGACTCGGATTTAGCAGCGATTGTTACCGCTTATTCCGACTCATCTACTAGTTGAACTCGAATTGCCCTCTTTCGGAGGATGAAGTGAAAGTAGCGTTATTTAGTATGGGACCATTTAAAGCGCAGGACTGACGGATTTCAACCAAAGTATTTTTCCAAAAACTGGGATACTATTGGCGCCGATGTTACTAAAGCGATCCTAAATATTTCGAATAACAGGGCATCGGTAAGAGATTTTAACAATACTTATATTATGTTGATTCCAAAAATATCTAATCCTACTAAAGTCTCGGATTATCGGCCTATAAGTTTATGTAGTGTGGTCTACAAAATTGTTGCAAAATCTCTGGCGAACCGTTTGAAACGTGTCCTACCTCTAATCATTTCGGAGGAACAAAGTGCATTTTGTACCGGCGATGCATTACGATAATATATTGATTGCATTCGAGACGATCCATACGATTAGAAGCAAGACGAGCGGTAAGGAAGGTTTGATGGGAATTAAACTCGACCGAGTAAGGCCTACGACCAAGGTGGAGTGGCCTTTTATTAAGGCGGTTATGGAAAAAGTGGGCTTGGCAGAGATGGGTGGATTTGGTGTTAAATTGTATTTCCACGGCTAGTTTTTCTTTCAAAATAAATGGATATGCTCAGGGACATGTGTCGCCACAAAGGGGATTGCGCCAAGGATGTCCATTATCTCCTTATTTGTTTTTCGTGTGTTGAAGGCTTCTCTTCCCTCCTTCGAAAATATGAGTCGGACAAGCTTTTCCGGTATTGTCAAATAAACGAGCTCCAAGGATTCATCATCTACTATTTGCGGATGATTCTATTGTATTTTGTCGGCGCGGAAAAGAGATGGAGAGATGATTCGAAGTGTCATTACATGGTACGCCAAGTCTTCTCGACAACAAATCAATTTTTCAAAGTCTTCAATTCTTTTTCACCCAAATGTCGATCCCGATACGAAGAGATCTCTATGCTTTGATTTTGGTATTGAAGTGAATTGCACCAACACGATAAGTATCTGGGGGTTGTTCTTAGGCATTTATTGGGAAGAATAAACGGCAAACATTTAGCCTTCTTAAGGAGCGGGTACAACAAAAGCTCATCTTTGGAAATCGAAAATGTTCTCTCGGGGGTAAGGAGATCTTGATTAAAGCGTGGCACAAGCTACGACGACTTATTTCCTTAGCATTTTCAAAGCGCCTACAACGTTGTGTAAAGAGCTTCAAGGATTAGTCGCAAAATTCGGTGGGGAGGAGATGAAACGACTAAGAAAATACATTCGCTCTACCGGGATTTACTATGCCGCCGAAAATAGTAGGGGTTTGGGTTTAGAAACTGAAATTTTCAATCAAGTGTTACTTGCAAAACAGTAGGCATGGATGCTTTGATTAAGTACAATACATCTCTTGTGAGTCGGGTCTTGAGCGCAAAATATTTTCGAATGGATCTTTCTTGGATGCGAGTTTAGGGAATCGCTTCTTCCTATACATGGAGAAGATACTTTAGGGTCGAGAATTACTACGATTCGGACTACGTGGCGGGTTGGAGATGGCATCGATATTTCTATATTCAGGATCCATGGGTACCTCGACCTTGGACTTTCAAACCGACATTCGAGGCTTTTACAAATGGACCTCAAATGGTGGCAGACTTAATCTCGGATCATCAATGGAATAAGCAGATTATTCTTCGAGTTTTAATAGAATTGATACGAGGAAATTTTAAAGATCCCATTAAACCGAACTACAATGCCACGATAAAATTATTTGGCATTTTGAGAAAAATGGTGATTTTTCGGTTAGTCGCTATTGGAGTCAAATGCAAAGATCTCTACGGCGTTAAGCGTTCTTCTTCGGGTAGCAAGCCTCGGTTTGGTGGCGCAAATTATGGAACCTTCGGATCCCAAATAAAATTAAGATTTTTGCATGGCGTGCTTTTAATTATATTATCCCTTGTGCTGTGCAGCTTCAAAATCATAAATTGCAGGTCTCTAATTGGTGTCAACGATGTGGAATGGGCCCGAAAACTATCGAGCATGCCTTGCGCGATTGTATTGTTGCCTCCGAGGTTTGGATGGGTAGTGCACTTGGAAGTTGGTTCAGTTCGCGGCCAAGAGGTCCTTTCCAGGACTTTTGTATGGAGGCTTGTCTCTCACTCAAGTTGGATAAACTGAAATTTTTGTGATGATAATTTGGGCGATTTGGTTTGCTCGAAATAAAAAAAGTTTTTTCTAATCATGCTCTCAAGACCAAAGAAGTTCGGATGTTGCGGGGCGCACAATGTCTTCTTACCAAGCATGTTGGAGAGGTACGGAGATAATACCTACCAAGCACCCTGTTGACAGAAGTAAGAGGTGGATACCTCCTAAACCGGGAGAACTTAAGATGAATGTGGACGCATCTTTTCGCGCGGATAGTAATCAGTGGGCATTGGATGCATTGTTCGAGATTCGACGGGGTGTGTGATTGCATGTTGTTCGAATATAGTTTGCGGGTGCTCGATCCGTTGACAGCAGGAAGCGTTAGCGATGCGTGAAGGGTCGGACTTTGTTAATCGCCTGGTCTACAAATTCAGAAATAGAAACCGACTCAGCAGAAAGACAGCGTACATTCTGTTCCAAAGAGGTTAATTTGTATGGTCATGAGATGGATTATTGTTGCAAGAGATTAAGAATAGTCAATGCCAATATGGTGTCTTTGTTTTATTCCTAGAGAATGTAATAGGGCTGCCCATTTTCTTGTTGTTTGTGTTCCAACGAGACCCTTTCTTTTTGGAAAGGATGATATTCCTGTATGGATAAAATCTGTGGTGTTTGCTGATTTTAATTCAATGAAGGATCTGTTTCATAAAAAAAAAAAAAACTAAGTTTCCACCAACATATAAACTATTAAAGTTTAAATTCATAAGGCGTACTCTTTCTTTTTTCTTTAACATCTATATATTAATCTACATAACCCATTCAATTATTAACACGAATTTATCACATCAATAAATATTAGGGTAATTAATTACAGCTACGTCTTTGAAGATTTAGTATGAGTAATCAATTTTTAGGTAACATTTACGCTACACCCGATATATATTCGATGTGTGGATAAAGGCCAACAATGTCTTATTTAATTAAGAAAAGTAGAAAATTTGGATGATAGATGTTATACCAAGTATATATACATCACGTGTAAGATCGTATTTATTATTTAGCAAATTACATTAATACTTTATGATATATTATTTTCAGTAACGAGAAATCTTGATGAAAATTTTACATAAATGCCCTATTTCAAGCGGGAAATGTTTAAATTAATTCTCTTATAATGATAATGCCCTCTCGGCTCTGTGTATGGGAGAGGGAGGGTAGAACTTAAAACTTAAAAGTGGGTTTTTAAAAGATGAACTTCATCCCTGAGGGCCCCCATTGTCCTTGTCCTGCAGCCGTGGAGCGCGTGGCCGCGCGTTATGCCTCAACTAGTCAGTCCTTGGGTCGCCAAGACCGAAGTCACCACACAAGAAGTTCTCTTCCATCCTCGTAAATCATTACCAGAGAGATTCGAACAACCACACTGTGGGTGCCAGTAAGCAGACATCACGTCACCCAAGTCTTTTACCAGCTGAGCTATGCCCCGGGGGCTTAAAAGTGGGTTTTTGAATGTTTTATAAAAGGGTGTTTTTTTTTTTTTAAGTACAATGGGTCGGGATAGTAGAGGAGAAAACACACGTATTCGATGGATCAAACCGAGTCAATCGCCCTTACACTACAATTCTCTACCATTTAGAAAGACAAGATTGATATCAAGTTTTATAAAGGACGTGAGTGTATAATTTTCTTACTTTTTGAACATGACTGTTTTTATTTTATACCCAGTTTTATAGAGCTCTACAGCCTCTACTTTACTTTTTTATTTTTTTATTTGTTTAAATATGCTTGCAACATTTACATAACTTTATCATGCAACTCTCTTTCATTTTCATATATATTATTTAATATGTTAAATTAGGAAAGATGCATGAGTTGGTGTTTATTAGAGCTCACACGCTCTTCAAAACATCATATAACCTATTTGAGAGCTTATAATTTTTAAACATTGTTCAGTAAAAAAAATTATGAAATTGCTTCTAAGATCCTAAAAAAAGTTGTTTAGAAGTTTATAAAGTGTTTTTAAAAAGGTAAAGTGATCCATCATATTTTTTTAAAAAATAAATCTTATTTCAACAATCTCTTTTAATTTTTACTATTTTAATTGCAAAATTATCATTACTAACATCTTAAAAGCTTTACTTTTTCATTTTATCCAAACACTTCAACAACTTATGTTTAGAATAAGAACTAACCTTTTATAAGCTCTAAGAAAATAACTAAAACCACGTTTATATATGGTTTGGGGTAAAATTATTCAATAAATTCATAAAGCAGTTTGTTCGAAGACAAATTATCATTTTGTAAATTTCTTCACGATCGAATAGGACGAAGTGCATCCAAATCAGCCTGATTATTTGCCAAAAAAACATGTACTAGTATATTGCGTAGCATATAATATAATGGTACGTTACGTAATTCAAGATGCATATAATATAATGGTACGTTACGTAATTCAAGATTAATTTTTTTTCGTTTTGTTTTATTTTTGTTTGCCTCAATCCCCCTCTTCCATTTATTTGGATTTTTCATGTTTAGCTTCAGAATATTATATCTTGATTGTTTCAATTGATCAATGTAAAATATAATTCGATGTAAAATATAATTCGTTGCTGTCATTTGTCAATAAACTAGCTAGTCTTGCATGAAATATTGGGAATAATTGTCAATGGTAGTGGTATTAGACATTAGACCCCTTCACCTCCTACTTAAACCTATCAAGCCCTCCCCCCATATAAACTATTGGGCCATGGATGGTTGGCTTTCAAAACAAAAGTATGTTGCATGTTGGAATTGAATCAAGCCCATTATCAGGGATTTTGATTAGGCCCACATACACTCTCAGGTAACATTTTTCTGGGTAAGAAGTAATTTATTAATACTCAAAATTAAAGCACAATACCAGGGGCGGAGCTAGACATTTAATTTTGGGGGACTAAATCAATTAAAAACTAATATTTAAATACAAAATATTAAAAATTAAATATAAAATATATCTAGCATAATGAATTTTTTGAAAAGTTTGGGGGAGCTTTAGGAGGATCCGCCCCTGCACAATACATTATAACAACTCAAACTAACAACAGTCCAACAAGAAAATATACAAAAAAAAAAAAACAAAAGGAAAAGCAGAAAACCAATCATTCTTGGAAAAACACGTGTTTTTTAAAATATGGACTTAAATTATCGATCGCATAATAGCTACAAAGCAAAACAAATGGAATACTTGTGTATACATTACAGGCTAAAAATGTTCAACCCTGCATTTCCACTCCCCTTGAACTGGATCATAGGAAACAAACTCAGCTCCTTGTTCTGAAGCCTTCTTCATCAGCATCTCTTTGAAACTGCGAATCTGTCGGCTGTCAACGTACTGCTTCCCTGTCTTTTTGCTAATGCATTTGACATTAAGTAGAGTAACCTCAGCTGGCTTGTTGAGGCTTTGTCCAACTGGTGGCTTTTCTCTATCATCCGCATAAACAATCACTTCACGATCGTTGAACTGAACGACTGATTCAAGATCAAGATAACGGACATCTGTTTCTCCAAGAAACTTAATGTTTCCATATCCCAGCCTTCCCACGACAAAGTTATTCACACGGGTGCAGCTTCCAGGTTCGGCCATTTCCTTTGCGGCCAGCTCCTTTAATGATGGTTCTGTATAGTATTCGCCATCTGGAAGCTTTGGCATTAGTGCTAAAACATCAGCCTCGGTTTTTTGAATAACTGTGGACTTATTATCTTGATGCCGGTTCAATATAGCAGGCGAATCTTCTTCTTGGATGGAAGTATCACCACCAGTCACCCCCGTGGGGTTTACATTATGTTGGAAGGAAGAACTAGGAAGTTCTTTCTCTTCACAACCTTTGCCTGCAATATTACACATTCGAACCATATAGAATTGTGAGGTGCAGCTTAAAACTCTAAAAGAATTCTTGAATTAAGTTCAGATACGAACATACGGAAAAACTACACGACAGGCATTGTTTATGACATCACTCTACCAATTTGCTACTCTAGTCCAGAAATCAATAGGTTTCATTAAGCATCTATTAGAAGATAACTGAACATCACGAACTAAGATAGACACATTGAATGCTTACCGTCTGAATATAAACGAAGAGAAGACGGGTTCAAAACCCAAGCTCTGGGGTTCTCCCGAGGCAGAATCGGCACGACTGGAAAAGGTCCATCTTCTTGGTCACTGAAAAATGGCACCTGTAATTGTCAGATAGAATGACTAATGATATGAATCATATTCTTCTGGAAGCTTGTGCAATGTGTGTGAGCATTAGGATGGTTGTTCTTGGCCAGTACTGGATATAAGAATTCAGAAGGGCGGGGTTGGGGCGAAATGGCAAATTGTGATATTATTTGTACTTTTAAAAATCACATATTTGCTCATAGTACTCACCTTAGGCACACTGTTTCCAGGACTATGTCTCTGAGCAGGCAACCAGTTGTGTCTAAAGGACACATGTCTGATTCTCAATAAGGATGTCCTTCTACTGGATGAGAGACTGTTTGAAACCTGCATTCATGAATTGGAATATATAAAAATTACACAAACCACAGAAAATTAAAACAGAACCTACACCATTTTCTGATCAAGTCACCCTCAAAACTGTACTCTGATTTAGAACCGTCGTCAGGACTTCAGAATCCTTTTCATAAATGAAAACAATTGATAGAAATTTCTCTGTGTTTTGAAAATGATTCAGCCGGTTGTTTTCACATCCATTGTGGTTTTATCTTGTATTGTGTATCATATATTCACACCACGTGTATTTTTGTTCTCTTAATTTGTGAAAGGATGACTTACAGGTAAGCTAGATATTCCATGTTGTATTGATGTCACTGTGTTGGGCCGATCAATTGCAGATAGCGTGGGAAAAGGAGCAGCAAATGATGACTGCATTCCCACAGTACTTGCCCGAACATACCTATCAGCATCATGAAACGAACAACGTTAGGATATATAAATGCAGAGTAGGTACAGAAAAAGCTGAAAGCTAGACCGAAGGAGTCATGGCACTTACTGTTGTCCATTGATGTTCTGATAGCCAACCTCTGTCGCCATTGTTAAGCCACTTGAAGCTTTAGAATGGAATGAAGATAATGAATCAGTTGCACGTGTGAAACTTCATGTCATTAACACAAATGAAGAAAATGATAATAAAGCTCACTTACCTAGGGACGGTTGGCTCAGGTTATTAGTAATATGGCAATCCGATTTTTCAGCAGTTTGACCAGGCTGTGATGCATTCGGAATAGATGGATGTTCTGATGGCCAAGGACTTAATGCTGCTAATGAGGTAGACTGTGTGGAGGGTGAGACTGTGGATGAAAGTTTACTTAACGAAAATGCGCTAAGAGAGGGACCAGTGGATGTAGTAGATATTGCGGGACATTGACAACTATTTGTTTGCCCTGACTCACTAAAAGGGGTTACGAAAGACGGATGCAGATTTGCGTTAAATGTAGGCATAGAAGAAACTACAGTAGGTTGAGGGATAAAAGCTTGTGACGGAAACGGATTTGATTTGGCCAGAGAGAAGGGATTCGGAGATGGAGAGGTGGTGCTATTAGGAGTAACTAAATCCTGTGATTTAGGGTCAGACAGATTGGATTTAAACGGATGAAAGGGAGAACTGAATGAAGACTGGTTTGATAATGGTGGATTACGGAAGATATTTGCTGGAGAATCAAAAGTCTTGAAACTAGCTGAAGCTAAAGATTGACCACACCAAGCTTCGTTTCCACCTAATGAAACAGAAAAAAAAAATGTTAGTCCATTTCTTTTTTTAATGAAATATAAAGAAGAAACACAGGTACGTCATTAAATCAAGTCTAGAAGCTTACCGTTATTACGTAAATTGTAATCCTCTGACCTCAACTCTTCTTGACTTTTATCTTTGTAAGTTGGCATCGCAGAAATGGACTGAATTTTCTCAACAGAATATCTATTATTGGCTCCAATAATTTCTGGTGTTGCAGAATAAGTCACTACTCGACTCCCTTGATGATAGTTACCGATCGTACGTTCAGGTGTTATTGGGCCTTGGGATCCTGTAGTAACAAATATCCAATTTATAACAAATGTTTAATCTAACTAGCACATCCTTCATGAGATATTATGGTTAAATATTCTAATAGACTTGTGATATTTTTCATTTATTTTTTTCTTCCTAATGTCTATACCAGGTAAAGTTCTTTGAGAATACTTACCAGAAAAACCTTGAATTCCAGATATGCTGGAACTCCCAGCAGGTGCAAAAGTTGGCACTTTTACTCCAAATATTGAACTTGTGCTACCAGATGCTGAATTTGAGTGAAAATTTGGTGGTGTTGAGTTGAAGCCAATTCCCGAGTTTTTTGGGGAACCAAAGATTGTGGTGCTAGATGCTTCGGAAGCGGAGTTTCTGGGAGCTCGATAAACATTGCCAACACCAATTGAATTAACGGGTTTAAAAGATGGAGATACACCAAATTCTGTGCCTGTGCTGCCAAACGGTGGTTTGACAGACGGCACGGACACAGTAGGACCAAAATGAGTGTTTGATTGTCGAAATGCATTCCCTTGGTTCTGGATTGAAAAAATGGAACCTGCAAGATAAAAAAAGAATGTTGAAAAAACAGATAAACCAGGAACTGAGTTATGAAATACAACATTAACAAGCTTACCTTTGTGCAACTTATAGTCCTCTGACCTCAACTCTTCATGACTTTTATCTTTGTAAATTGGCATTGCTGAAATGGAATTGATTTTTCCAATAGGGTAGCTACTATTGATTCCATCTACTTCTGGTGTTGTACGATAAGAAGCTAGTGCACTTCCTCGACATTGGTTATCGATACCATAAGTGGATGCTATGCCCCCAAATTTTGTTGTGCTTTGGATTCCTGCATTAGAAAATAGTATATAAATGCAACTGCTTTCTTTATCGACAAAGGGTTCTCAACGATCACTGATACTCAGCGTTCAAATGGACTTCGTGATTGTACGTACCTCCAAAACATGATGAAGTGCTTCCAGAAGGAGACGATATTTTTTCAGCAAAAAGTGGAGGACCTAGACGAGAACCAAATGGATTCGAAGTACCAAACGATGGATGGAGAGAAGAATAAATGCTTGACTTGATGGTTGGCTCAAATGGATCAGCATTGCTGCCATGAAAATTCCCAAGAGCTGCCAATTGAACACAAAATTGTCATTATACTTTTTCCCAGAAATATTTACTTCTCATTCTCATGTTTATCACTCACTTGTTTAATTTCTCGAGAAACAAACGAAGAAAGAAGAAAATGATGGTAATTGAGCATAACGAATAATTAATCTTCAAAACGGAGACAGAATGATAAACTAATATAGTCTTGGATAATTCACAACAAATTATGAAAACAATCACAAAAGTTCCGAAAACTTTCTTTACGTATGTAGAATTAAAAGAAGAAAAAAAGGTAGAATTACGAACTCTACCACTTTACATAGCATAATACCATATGAATCTTTGAGAGAGAGAGAGAGACAGAGACAGAGATGGAGAGAGCAAACTTACAAGAAGTAGAAGCAATCACCATTCTTGCGAAGATGAACTTTTCGAGAGGAGAAATAAAAAGAGTTGAGTGTGTATATATAATATATATAGAGTTTGGTTGGCGCGGGGAGTGACGAGTAGCTTAGAGAAAAAGCTGTTTTTAGATGGGGGAAAAAACTGTTTTCTTGAACCGTGTAGCTTTTTTTGAAGCTAAACAGTCAACGGTTTGGCTGTTTGTGGAACTTTTCAACTGCCGTGCCCTGGGTTTTGAGGAATTCTACTTTGAGGACATCTACTTTTGTAAAACTTCCATTTTCATCCTCATCCTGAAACGAACAACTTTGCATAAGAAAGCTTTCTTCAACTTTGATAAAAATAGTTTCAAAAGAAAAAAATTGTATAAAATTTTTAGGTTAAAACTTTGCTTTATAAATTATCGCGGCATCTTTTTAATAAAATTACATATGAGTCGAAAGTAATCAGATACTGTGAGAATATGAATTTTTAAAGAACTTAAAATCATAAAAAAGGGGGATAGTTACAAAACACCCCTGAGGTTTGGACTAATTACAAACAAAACCCAGAAATTTTTGAAAATTACAAAAAAAAAAAAAAACCTTTGATTTCATCTTACATTTTCCCCTTTCATAAGAAAAACATATCAAAACCCTGATATTTATAAAAATACAACAGTTACCCCCTTAAATTGAACACGGTTTTTTGTAATCTTGAAACTTCTCTGAATTTTTTTGTAATTAGTGGAAATCTCAGGGGTGTTTTTGTAATTATCCCAAAAAAAAATTAAGTAACGAATCTTATTTGTTTGAGACAACAGTGCATCGCCAATTAGTTAAGATCAAAAACTCAAGTTCGCGTTTCTGCAATTCATTTGAACTTCTACAACATACCACTTTCTAGTTAAATATTGAAGTCTGAGTTGCAGATTCTTGTGAATTTTTAATTTATTTGAATTAACACGAACCAAATTAATTCTCTTTTACATATTATTACAAAATTGTTGAAAAGCCGCAAATGATAATGGACTAACACAATACTAATAATATTCGAAGATTGAGAAATAAAATAGAATGTCGATTACTTTACGGTTTTACCCGACTTTCATGCTCTATCTTCAGTAAGTGTGGATTAAGTGTCGTACTGTAAATTTATTACAAACACAAAATATAAATTGTTTGTTTTTGTTCTAATTTTTCCAAATATTTTTATTCTCAATTCATTCTCCCAATATATAACCAGACTACTCAGTACCTTTTCCACCAAACACATTAGTACATTTTTTCAGTACATTCTCCCAACACTTGAAAATTTTCCTCAAAACACCCAAAACAAATCCAAACATTTAATTCTCTATTGCAATCAGATAAACTGTCACTTGCCCAAAGAGGATTCAACAAGAAGTCTTGCACTCTCATTCAACTAACAGCAAAACTACACAGTCAAAACACAAATATAAAGATCAAAACGCAAAATATCTCACCTGGAAAAAGTACATAGACACCAACTCACCTATAAATCTGCCTAAGACGTATTCAATAATCCTTCTAGTCGTCTTTCCAACAGACAATATCATATCCCTTTCCCTTTTGGTGATGAATAGTTAGCTAGGGTTTTGGCAATCCGAAATACTTCAGGATTAATTTTTCACCGTACAAATTTCCATGACTATGCATCCTCAAGTAGTATTTGAATGGAGGCAGTCTCTTTAATTACAAATTGGCGTGTCTGAGAGCTTGGAGTTTGTATTCTCATCATGTTAACCACAAAATCGAAGAAAATAGGACATGCATCCTTGTTATAACAGCACCTGAAAAAGCAACTCTTTAGTAAGATGAAAATGTCTCAAGATATCCAAGACTTCGTGAAGCCGGCTGAGCAGAAAAATAACCATATAAGATCGTCAAATATTACGTGTGATTTAACATACTGTATAACTCACTCTTAAAACCTAGCTTCACATTCGTTTATTTTGGGACAAGAAACAGGGATAACAACAGACCTTCATATCATCTAGTCCTTTCCTTCCTTTGCTTAGCCTCAGAGATGTGAAACATAAGCTGCACGCTCGGGTTTACAGATCAAATCAAATTGCACCAAGAAACTAAATATTCATTAGAATATAGCTAGTGTTTTATACCTTGGTCCCAACATAAAAATGAAACTAACAAGCCACCAAGTGTAGGTAGACCTGCAAAACTCATGAAATGTGATGGTTCTGCAGCAATATCAATTACAAGAAGGAAGTAAAATAAGTTTAACCTTCTTTTTGGAGGAATCCAGAAACCAACCAATTAATGCCTGATGGCCCAATTACAAAACCAACAAGATTAGCCACCTGCAGCAGCATAGCTTCAAATTACCCTCTTCAGATATGATCATAGCTATTCATACCAAGGACAAGGTTCTGATTGATTTGTGCAATTCAGTTCAGGCTTTTCAATGTGTAAAACCTAATGTTATTCTAGCAATGCTACAATGATAAAAAAATATTCCTCATGTTCTCTGAAGGCAATTTTTTCTGATTATTTTTATTCAAAACCAAATTTTGCTAAATATTTGTTCAAAAGCAAGGGCAATCGACTCATTTTGGACAACAAAGCTGTGAACAAATCACATAGAATATCAGTGACCTGCTTGGTGTATTGTCAACAATATCAAGGGGGTTCTGAAACTTGGTTCAAGTAAAAGTGTGTGAATGGCATGGCCTACTAGTTCAACAACGCACAAGATATTTATATATGGGATAATTACTTAAAACTAACCCTTAGGGTTGGGGTAATTACAGAAAAACACAAAGGTTTTGAAAATTACAAAATCCCCTTTGAGATTTGATTTTGTATTACATTTTACCCTTTTATAAGCAAAAACATTTCAGATACCTCCTTTACATTTGTAAATATATTACAGTTATCCCCTTACGCCTACATTTGAGGCAGAATCAAACCTCAGGAGTTTTTTTGTAATTTCAAAAATTCTGTAGGTTTTTTGTAATTACCCCAAACCTCTGGGATGATTTTTGTAATTATTGCTTTATATATTCCATGAAAGAGATATATATATATATATATATATCGAGAGAGAGAGAGAGAGATGAGTAAGAAGAGAGAGGGTGTCATCTTCCAAAATGCACTTGATTATACTATATTCAACATCTCCCGTGTGACATCTCGCAAAGCAAGAAAAATATCAGTAATATCCACTAGAAGTACAGAACTGGTAACCAAAACTAAGTACACGAAAGAATTGATGCCAAACTGAAAGATGTTATTCGTAGACTGACTTCATATCAAAATGCTAATGATGTAATTATTTTTATTTTATTTTCCATCCACGTTACACAAATTCAGTCATTCCCAACTAGCTGTCAGTATGAAGTAGCAACAGCATTGTTCTGATGTGCCACAGAAACTTTCATGGACATCTTACATCAGGACAATAGTATAAAATCTTTAACATGATAATATTTGGCTTAATGAAGAGATTAGCAGAAGACAAACCATCAAACAAGTAATAGTTATTGCACCAGCAACAGCTCTAAGTTCACGGAAAACAAATTCCATGAAAGCACCCTCCACCTGAAAAAAATGTGTTATAGAGACCTGGTGAGAATTGGGGGTAAGTTAGCAGCCCAAATGATTGGTTACATGTTATTTTGATTATACACAGAAAATCACTAAAGAATCAACATTTTCTTTTGTTTTTTTTGGAATGTCATACGAGAATGGGGAAGTCTGGTATGAACATCTATTGTCTCACAAACTATATCTCTGAGACATTAATGCCAATCCAAAAATAGCAGATGTAAGGATCCAACGTGACAGTAGTCGCCACTGGAAGGATGAGTTGTACTACACTGTTTTTTTTTCACCCCATTCATTATATACAATACTTTTTCTGAACATGCTACAGACTTCTGACAGGATAGATGACATCCCAATTGGATATTGTTCAGTCTGAACACTTTCTTAATTCCTTCCTATCATTTCTCTTCCTTTTTCTTTCTGGAAGGATAAGAAAAGCTCTTCTTGAAAAGTTTCCAAATGATACAATTCAGAGTAAATATTAGGTTTTTTAGTTTCAGATTAAATATTAGGTTGGTGCCTAACCATTGACCCATACGAGGATTCGATTTTTCCTTTTAAGAGTCTAAATTTATACCAACTGTATATTCATTGAAATGGCCTAAATAACTCCTAGCAAAGAGCCAATACAACGAAGAGACCACTTAAAGCAGATTCACAACTCCTCCGCAGAGGCAACTTGACACAAACCTCAGAATGGAAGTAAGTGGTTAAGCAAGTACCTTCATAGTCAGGTTCCCCTCTAAAGCAGGTATCTCTAATATGCTCACAAATAGTATAGTGTTTTGTTTATATTTTCTTTTGCCCCTAACGTACAATCTAACTACATGCTCTGCATAGAAAGAATGACCACTTGGTGGCATGCGCCATAGGCCCAAAACCAACAACCTGAGCTTCATGTATCTCTTCCCATAGGATTGCTTCAGGTAGTGTGATGACACTGTTGGAGTTCTCTGTTCCATTCAAGACTTGTTCCTTGATAATTTCTGATTTCTATTTAGGACCAGAGATCTCATATTCTGTGAGTTCCTATCATTATGAAATCTTATAAGGTTGCATTTGGATGGGAGGATTTGGTCAAGGATTTCAAAGACTCCTAATAAGAAGGACAACCATTGCAAAATGAGTTTATACAAACAACCTCAATGGATTTGTCATTAATGATTTGTAATCTCCAACTTCAAATCCATTAATCCAAATGAAGCCTAAGAGACCTTTCTATTTTCTCCCAAGTCCGAAACATAGTTCTCAATTCATTTTCCAGTTGGAACATGTGAAGGTAATTGCATGACAGGGATGAAAATTGTAAAAAGGAGATGGAAATAGAAAATACCGGAAAGGCA